>JARHVA010000628.1:3120000-3555000 GCA_037957365.1 Torreya grandis
GCATACCTGACCAAATATTATAAATGAATAGTTATTGATTATTTTATCCTCAACCCAAAATACTTTAGATTCCTAATAAAACCTCCTCTAATGATGGTTATAGCATCTATAACCTACATATTTTCTCACACCCTCTCCTATGATTTCTTTACCACTTATTTAATTGAATGTTCTTCACCACAATATTTGATTTACATTATATCACTAAAAATATTTCATAGTCACCTTACCATGTCACTTTTTCACACTTTGTTTGAGATCTATAATCACTTATCATTTTTCAATTAAAAAAAATGGATTGACTGTCTATCATTTCTAGGTAGATAATTATTTTACATTAACATACCCATGACACCATCAATCGTTTCAACATTAAATAGCTCAAATGCTCATGTATTGGAACTTGTTTCAAATTATTTCCACTTATGCCCATTATGTCACTAATAAATTCATGTCCCATCCTACCTTATAGAGTTATCGTTCCTTCCCTGTAGTGCACGCTAGCTATAAAAATGTAAATTCTCCTTTTTGTTTGTGAAAACTATATTTTTATTTTAACTTATCTTAATGAATGGAATTTCCTTTACCATATTAATTCTACATCCCTAGGTTATGTGCCCAATTTTTCACACATCCTTCATGCACTTCTTATTGTGGTATTTTCTTATACACCTCCTTATGATCACCTTCCCAACACACCACATCTTGTGTGCCTCCTTATCCTAAGTTTTTATTTCACCATGCATGATTCCTCCTAATCCTTTTATTTATGTGTTTTATAGATTATGTAATATATCCACCTTCAAACCTTACCCCATAGTAAAATATGTGTGTGGTCCTCCATGCCATAACTTAGTGATATTCACTTTTCAAGTGATAAAGAACAAAGTGTTGAATACCAAATAAAAAAAGTGCTAAAATAAATTTACAAAAGCCACACAATGCAATGATTATTAAAAAAATAAATTCTAAACTAAACTAGTGGCATATGACTTATTAAAAATATAAAATAAAAGCTACCTAGAATGGTAGGTCTATAGATGACTACCATTAAAATGTCCTCAAAGGAATGGGCCATCTAACCTTTTCACTTTTCAAGAACCTATTAGAGAAATAACATGAAAAATAAATAGACCATCCCTTTAGATTCATGTTTCACCTGAATGGAGTGCAAATATTGAATCATAGATGAGGACATAGATTTTAGGATGAAAAACTTTGGTTTTGATATGTTGATCATGCCAAGATTCATATTTTTCCTTTTCAACCCCTTGGCTCTAGCATGTGAGAAAGCATGTTTCATTTAGTTGAAGTAGAGAATCAAGATGTAATTTTAGGGAGTCTTTATCAACTTATATAAGAAAACTCGTAATACACAAATAAGCCACAAGGAAATTCACTAGTAAGACTTTTTCAATGCAAAAGACAAGATTAAAATGAGTACTTTTGTTCAACCTTTTGTATATGTTCTAATATGCCCATAAGATTACAGAAACTTAATCATCCCAATTAGTGTGACCAATGTTAAAAATATTGGTTAGTGTATTACCCAAAACCTTTTTAAAAAATTTAGATATGCCATTCACTTGAGGGTGGTATGGCATGGACTTATGGTGAACAATCATGAACTTAACTAAAAGGATGAACATTATTTCATTGAGAAATTGAGTACCATGATCACTTGTTAAATTTAAATGACATCCATACCTTGTGATGATATTTACATTATAAATTTGGTGGTAGTCATAATAATACAATCATGTGTGGGAACTGCTTCATCCAAAAATGTGAGATAGTCTATGGTAGTAATGATGTAGCATATGCCAGTATATATTATAGTAGGTTAAATAGAACCAATAAAATCAATCTCACATTTATCATATGGTTTAAGAGAAAGTATTATATGAATATTCATAGCATCCCTTCAGTTTGGTTGACCTATGCACTAAAAAATATCACATTGGTGAACATAAGCTTTGGCATCTTTGAATAAGGTAGACCACCACAACGTAGCTAGTAAAAAAATTCATGTTATTGTGTCACCAACATAATATCCTCCTATGACACCCTCATGGACTTCTTAAAGTACTTCACTACACTTTTTCTACATTACACTCCCTTGTAACACTTCATCTCGGCCAAGTTTATATAGGTCTCCTCTAATAATGTAGAATGGGAAGCACGTATAAGTAGCTGAATTTTTCTTGGGTGTTAAGGTGGGATAGTACAAAGCCTATTGTAATAAAATATTCAATTTACTATAATTATTAAGGCATGTGAATTATTTGAAACAATTTCACATTAGTTAAATCATCCTCTATGGTGTACTCCAATTCACTATATTAAATGTGTGAGAGGGGGTCTGGACCAAAATTAACTTTTCATGGTGTCATGACCATGGAGAAATAGAAATCTTAGAAAAGAATAATCCATAAAACTATGTGTCTATTAAATATAGGTTTATTGACCAAATAATTGAGCACTTTGTGATTTGTATAGATAATAAATAGAGTGGTGAACAAGTATTTAAAAAAAAATTAGAGTGCATAAATCATGGATAAGGCCTCACAGTCTGTAGTGTAGTAACTTTGTTCCACTGGTGTAAGCTTCTAGATAGAAAAATAAATTAAATGATCAAGGTTGCCTTCATCAAGATTTTCAAGGAAGGTAACCACTATTATTCCTAAAGTGTAGACATTTACATAGAATAGTAATGTCCAGTACAAGAATTAGAGAATGGGCATAGTCACCAATTTCTCTTTTAGGGAATCAAACATTTTATAGTGTTGAGCCAACCATAGGAATAGGCCATTGTGCTTGAGTAATTATCCTAGAAGCACTACTATGTTATCATAACCCTGAATGAACATTTGATAGTACCCTATGTGACCTAAGAAAACATAGACCTCATATTGAGTGATTGGAGGTGGGAGTTAGACAATGATGGCAATTTTAGCCAAATCTACCAGTAATCCATCCCAATACATGATGTGGCCCAAGAGAATTCCAAATGGGGTGATAAAGATGCACTTACTCAAATTCAATGAAAAATGAAGTTGACAACATCATTCGAGCATGAGGCAGATATTATGACAATTGTCATGCACTAAACCATACACAGTCTAGTCATCCATGTATGCTTTAAGGAACTTGTGGATAAATGAAGGATTCCACTATGATGTGTGAGAAAACTATTAGTGCATTATTTAGGCCAAAGGGAATAATATTTTACATGAAATAACACTATTTAGATGCAAAATAGGATTTTAACTTGTCTTCTTCAGTAATTTTTACTTTGTCATAGTCATAAAAGTCATTAGTGAAGGTGTAGATCTCACACTCAACAATATATTATAAAATTTCCTATATGAAAGGCATTGGGAAAGGGTTAGTTATGTAGACAACATTAAGTAGCCTATGATTTATGAAAATGAGAATGAAACCATCATTATTGATGCTAATCACCGTGGGACTAACCCACTTAGTTTCATCAATGGGATTAATAACAATAACTTTAAATTAAAAAAATAATGACAAAGGGGCAGAAAGTGACTCAATGATAGTAAAGTGTGATTCCTTATCATAAGAATGAGGGAAATGGAGGAAAACATGATGACATAGATTCTTGTGTAGATTTCATCTACCAAAAGAAGAACAAATTAAAATTGATAAAAATGATCAAGAACATGAAAAGGTGGTAATTTTATTAGGAGGTTCAGGTCGTATCCACAGTCTTAAAATGCAACTTCATAAAATAAGAAAATAATAAAGCAAAGATATGGTATTCTTGTGAGGGATGCTAGGTGCTATTGACGGTCTTACAAAGAAACTCCCAAAACAAAAACCAAGGGGTGAAAAAATAATATTGGTAGGCAAAAAGTGTGAGAAAAGTAAAAAGATGGTGTTTTCATGAGGAATGCCGATTCTTATCCATGATCTTATACTATAACTCACAAAAGATAAATGTTATGAACTCATGCTTACCCTTCTCTTTATTTTGTTAGTGTAATAGTTTTTATGGATGCATATGCTTTGTGATTCATCCTATGAGCATTTTATTTTATCCCACATTCATGGGAAGTAGTAGTTGCTTGTATTACATTTAGTATATAATCTAGTGTTGAGGCTAATGAAGGCATCTACTAATTCATTGTATTAAGCTTGACTAAAGGAGGGTTTCCCCTCAAAGTGGCCTACAGTCAATATAATCATTTTAGTGCTTCTACTAATTTTATCAATCTATTATTTCATACATTTTTATCAATTTGTTGTAGGAGGATCCTCTCATCTTGTATTAGAGTGATTTTTAGGGCCAATTTTTTTCTTCAGAAAGTCTTATCTTTATTTTGCTACATAATTCATTTTAATAAATTTTTAGAAAATCTTAACTCTATTTTGTGGCATAATTCATTTAAATAATTTTTTATATCATAATAATTTGTTTCAAGTTAGGGTAAAAATTGGCTGCATAACTATGGGAAGTGCTTGGGTGAAATCCCTAAAACTCATTATCAGGGGTACCATAGGAACTCCAAATTAGCTGGCCCATTGAGAGGACTTACCAATGAAATGGATAATGGCCCCTTCCTGATTGAGTAGTTCTCATCCATGAAGAAAATGAAAAACTATCACTGAGAGATAAATTAGTGGCCATAAAATTTGTAGAGTGGTACTCGCTTAGATGGCATTGGTGGCTAGAGTGATATATTTAAACTTTTAGGTAGACCATTAAAAATTGGGGCCCATTTTTATCAATTTTAGAATATTACCATGGAGTATCAGAAAAGTTACCATATCAGAGCTTTAGACTTGTCATACCATTTTCAACATATTAACACTAGTATCAAAAACTGCCACATCATATCTTCATAAGAGTATTAGTAGCCTTGTCATTTAGTTTTATCATGTTACCAATAGAGTATAAAAAACTACCATATTAGATCTATAGGCTTGTTTCAACAGATTCCCAGTAGACGTGTCTTACAGAACATAGTAATTAAAAATTAGAAAAACATATTTTTGCCATATCTCTCCATCTATATCCCCATTTATCCTCAAAATTTATACACATATCTAAAATTCCATTCCCCACATTTTCTTCCTAGAGGTCCCATATCCTGATTCCACTCCTAATTCCTCTAAATCTTAATTTACCCGTTTTTCAGGTTTTGCCATAACTTCTATTTTTTTCCTTTTGCCTTGAAATTTTTCCACAGTGTTCATCTCACTTCTCTACTCTGACTCTCTTTTATAAATTTTCTATTTTTTCTATTTTCACTATTGAAATTATTCTCATACTCATCAATCATACTCCCATAATGAAAAAATTAGTAAAATTATATTTACTCATTTTGATTTTGCCCAAATTAAAAAAGTCCCTAAACATGTCTTAATTCTAGTTTTCCCACCCATTCCCAAAAAAAAATCTCTTATTTTGGTCATGATAGTAACCCAAACGAGAGCCAAAAACATGGAGGATGAAATTTCTACCCTCAATACCCACATCAAAGATCTTGATGAAAAAATTATTGACCTCAGTGTTCAACATACCACCACAAAAAATAGATGACATCCAGAGTCCTATTCAAATATGTTTTTCTTTTTCCAATAATTTTTGTCAGTTGAAGATTAAATTTTCTTGATTCTATGGTACAGATCCAACTAGATGGGTCTATTAGGCAGAACAATATTTTAGTCTACATAATACTTTTGATGCCAATAATGTATTGCTTGCATCCTTTCACTTAGAACATGAAGCCCTTAAATGGTATCATTAGTATAACAAAGCTCATGATGAGCCCAAGTGGACTAATTTTTGCACCCTCATTTTACAATGGTTTGGCCCTAATACTTTTGATGCTTCACTAGAGAACTCACTAAACTTTGCCAAATAGGAATCATGAGAGAATATCAAATAAAATTTGAAAAATTGGCCAATCACATAGATGGATTATTTGATGAATTCTTTAAGAGTTGTTTTATTAGTGGATTGATTGATGTAATTCGATCAGAGGTTAAAATGTTCTATCCCAACACAATGATGGAAGCCCTAGGGTTGGATAAGTTGGCAAAGGAAAAGATCATAACTAAACAATAATTCAAATTCAATTTTGCTTCATTCAAAAGTATAACTCCATAATGATCTCAAATAATGTCAGCCCCTAGAATCACTCTTATTAAGCATTTGATTGAAGTAGAGATGCAAGCCCATAGAGAAAAAATAATCTATTATAATTATGATGAAAAACTAACTTGAGGACATCAATGTGTAGAACAAAATCTCTACCTAATGGATGTGGATTCTCCACTTGAAAGTAAAGTTTTTGAATATTTTCAAGATCAAGAAGATGATCCAAAAAAAAATCATCGATTGTGTAACCTACTTCTCAAGAATACCAACCAGAGATCTATCTTCATGCCTTAGTAGGATTCACCACCCCAAAAACCATGTAGGTTAGAGATTGATTAAATAAGATCCTTCTCAACATACTCATTGATTCAAGTAGCACTCATAACTTCATTGACCCTTAGATCACCAAATAGGATGATTGTTTTATCCATCCTTGCTCAAAATTTGAAGTCATGATTGTTAATAGAGGTACATTACCTTGAAAAGGGAGGTATCATAATGTTTGTATATATATTGGAGATTATAAATTATGCTCTGATATGTTCACCTTTCCCTTAGGTGGATGTGATGTTGTTATAGGATCCACATACACCTGGACCTATCTTATAGGATTTTGCTTAACTTTGGATGTAATTTTTAAACAATGGGAAAAAAACACAAATTGAAAGGCTTAAAACTAGGGTGTCTCAGCATCATAGTTTACATCACATGGAAACCTTATTAGGAAGAATTCACATGGCATCATTGCCCAGCTCCATTCTATTCAAAGTCAACTATCATTGGTCTCTACTACTCATTCTGATGTACAAACCATTCTACATAGGTATGCATGTGTCTTTGCTAAACCAATGGGATTATCACCTTCATAACTAAAGGAACATAATATTTAGCTCCTTCCTAGAAGTTTTCATCCCAACATAAGGCCTGATCACTACCCATTTCAGAAAAATACTGAGATCAAGATGGTCACTTGAGACTTATTGAAACAAGGCATTATTCACCCTAGTACTATTCCATATTCTTCCCCATTTTTTATTGTTAAAAAAATATGGTTCATGGCACCTCTGCATTGACTTTAATTCACTTAATCACATCATAGTCAAGGATAAGTTTGTAATCCCTATTATTAATGAGCTTATTGTTGAGCTTCATGGCCCACATTTTTCTCCAAGTTAGATCTCTGCTTTGGATATCACCAGATTTGGATTCATGAGAATGATATCCCTAAGATAGTTTTTCACATGCATGATGGCCATTATAAGGTTTTGGTCATGCCTTTTGGCCTCACTAATTCTCCTTCAACATTCCAAGAATTGACAAATAAAATATTCAGGCCCTACCTACGTAAATTCATTTTGGTTTTCTTCGATGATATTCATCTATAGTAAAACATGGTCTGAACATCTCCAACATCTAGAGCTTGCACTGTAACTTCTCTCTAAACATAATATTTGTGAAAAATTGTCCAAATGTGTTATTGGACAAGATGAATTAGACTATCTTGGGCATATTGTTTTAGCCCAAGGAGTTCAGGTAGATCTTAAAAAAGTAGCTACCATGACAAATTGGCCTATCCTCAGACACTCAAGAGCCTCCATGGTTTTTTGGGGTTGATTGGATACTATCATGATTTTATCAAGGATTATGGGAATATTTCAAATTTGTTGACAACTATGTTGAAAAAGGATGCTTTTACATAGATACAAGCTATTGAGTGTGCACTTCAAGAACTAAAAAAAACTATGTATACTACACCTATTCTAGTTATGCCATATTTTGCCAAGACCTTCACTATTGAGAGTAATGCTTATGGAAATGGACTTGGTGTTGTTCTCATTTATGAATGATACCCCATTGTGTTCACCATCAAAGATCTTTCTGGTAATAATTTAGTACTCTCTACTTATGAGAAGGAAATGATGGCCATTTTTCCTACACCATAGAAGTGGTGGCCATACCTACTGGAGAATCATTTTTACATTAAAACTGATCACCAGAGTCCAAAATATTTCCTAGAATAATAGGTATCCACTCCATCACAATAGAAATGGGTTAGTAAATTTAAGGGTTATGATTATGAGATCACTTATCAAAAAGGTAAGGATAATATTGTGGTTGATGCTTTGTCTCACACATTTGTTGACCAAGCTTCCCTTTTAGATATTTCCATGCATATTCAAAATTGGTTGGACATTGTAAAATAAGGGTATGTAAATGACTCTTCATTATCTCAAATCATTCAATAGTTGGCCACTAACCCCTCTACTATATTTCATTATTCTTGGGATGGTGCTTCTCTATGATATAAGGATCATTTATTGCTTCCTCAAAGCACATATCTTCATCAAGCTATATTATATGAATTACATTCTTATACATCTATAGGGCACTCAAAGTTTCTCAAAACTTATGAGTAGGCATGACGTAACTTATTTTGGAAGGTAATGAAAAAAATTCAATAGATGGTTGGATGTGATACCTACCAAAATAACAAGGGTGAAACAACACTCATCCCTAGGTTGCTCAAATCCTTACCCATCACTATCAAGATTTGGACTAATATTTCTATGGATTTCATTAAGGGGCTCCCTAAATCTAAAGGGAAATATTTATTTTAGTTTTGGTTGATCACATTTCCAAATAAATTCATTTTTGTGCCCTCAACCATCCCTATATCACCTCCATAGTCTCAAAAATTTTCTTGGACCAAATTTTCCATCTTCATGGCATTCCTTCATCCATTATCTCTAATCATGATGCAACCTTCACCAACCATTTTTGGAGAAAACTATTTTTCCATAATATTTGAGTGTGAATCCCTTCGGGGCTATCACATGACCTTAGGAGTGTGTTTTGGGGGCCTAAAGAGCTACACAAATGTGGGGATCACAATTTTCCCTATTCCACCTTTTTTGGAACCTTGTTCCACATGTGAGTGGAATATTCCTTATATTATCTAATTTTTATGTTTCTATGTTTTGTGGAGTTGGTTTCTAGATGCCTTTTTCCCATGTTGATTCCCTTGATCTTAGGGAGCTACTTGTTTATTGGAAAAGGGGATGCCTTCCTCGTTTTAAGGAGTTGTGTGTGATCATATGATTGTTGGAAAATGCGCCTTTAAAGATGATATATATAAGGTGTGGTGTGGCCTTTATAGGCTGATGGTTTATTTAAAGGGTGTGGCTTTGAGGATCAAAGTTAAAGTGCAAATGTTTTTTTTGCAAATTTTAAGTGTTTATTGCACAGTGTGGTATAATAGTTTATGAGATACAACATTTTACAAGTGTAGGTGAAAGTGTAGCTTTTTGTGCAACATTTTCTATGGGAGATTTTTCTATCTCTTTGCGAGTTCATTGTAATCTTGTCTTAGATTATTATTTTATTTTATAACTTTTTTTGTGAATATAGCCCATATTGGGTGAACCATAGCAGATCTCTGTGATCGATTCTTATTATATCCTTTTTATCATTTCATAATAATTGTGGTTTGAGGAAAGTTTCTATGATACATGCTATTGCATAAGTTAGATATAATTTATGGTTATATTAAATCTGATTTATTTTTTTTTTAATTCTTAACAATTGGTATCAGATCCATTGGTTTTGTGTTTTGTTAAAGTTTTAAATCATAGGAAGGTTGTTAGCTTGAGTTTGAGCTATAGGAGAAAAGTTCAGATTTAGGGTTGAAAAGTTTGATGGTAAGAATTTTATTTTGTTGGAAATTCATATGAAAGATTGCCTATATCAAAAGGACCTTCATATCCCCTTGAGGAGAAAACAAAACAATATGTAAGTATGAGTGATGTAGATTGGTCATTGCTTGATACAAATGCATTGGGAACCATACGGTTATGCCTTGCTTCTTTTGTTAAATTTAATATTTATGATGAGAAAACCACAAAATATCTCATGGAATAATTTGGAAAGTTATATGATAAGCCCTCTATTTTTAATAATATTTTTCTTATGAAAAGATTGTTTAACATGAAAATGTCTTTGAATGGTTCAATAACTAATCACCTAAATGATTTTAATATGATTTTAAGTATGCTCACTTTAGTTTGAATTAAATTTGATGATGAAGTTAGAGCTATTCTAATCTTATGTTCTTTGCCTGATAGTTGGGATAGTTTGGTTATGGTTGTAAGTATTGTGGTCCTTACCAAGGGAAGCTTGAATTTTGAGGATGTTGTAGGTGTGATTCTTAGCAAAGAGATATGAAAGAAAAGAACTGTTCAATCATCTTTAGGTAATGCTTTATCCATTGATACTAGAGGGAGTAAAAAGTACAAGAGCAAAGGAAACCATGGAAAGTTAAAGGGTAAATGTAAGTCCAAATCTAGATCCAAGATGATATGCTAGCATTATCAGAAGAGAAGACACTCAAAGAAGGATTTTTGGTCACTTCAGGATAAGAATGTCAACAAGGAGGAAATGAATGATGTAAATTTAAAATTGGGTAAATCATGTTAGGATGCCTTAATTCTTTCTATGGATAGTTTCAGGAGCTTCTTTTCATGCCACCCCACATAGGCATTATTTTACTAATTATGTTTAACATAATTTAAGACATGTATATTTTGGTGATGATGAACCATGTGAGATAGTAGGTAAAGGTTGTGTTCAGGTTAAGATGTAGAATGGGAATTCATGGATCCTTAAGGATGTTAGACACATGCCTATATTGACATAATATTTGTTTTTAATTGGGCAATTGGGTAGTGAGGGATGTTTAGTATTGTTTACTACAAATTCTTGGAATGTTACCAAAGGTGCTCTTGTGATTTCTAGAGGTAATAAAGTCAGTACTTTATATTTGACTAGTAGTGTTGATTATTTTGATTTAGTTGTTGAAGATGGAGATATAACTATGTGGGACTATAGGCTTAGTCATATGAGCCATAAGGCCATGGAGATATTAAAAGATAAGTTTCTTGGATTGAAAGATGTAGATCTAGACTTTTATTAGAATTATGTGTACAAAAAATTGAAGTGGGTTAAGTTCCTAAAGGTTGAACCCATAAATAAAGAGCACAAGTTAGATATTGTATACTTAGATGTCCCCATGTATGGGGACCAGCTTAGGTATCTTCTATTGGTGGATCCGATTATTATGTTACTTGTATTGATGATGTAACTTGGAAGGTTTGGTAATTATTGAATTAAAAAGAAATCTGATGTATTTGACACCTTTAAGAAGTGGAAAGCCTTGGTTGAGAATTAAATAAGTCTCAAGTTCAAATGTCTCAGATCAGATAATGAAGGTGAGTATTATAGTAATGTTTTTTGTGATTATTGTTCTAACAATGGAATTCATAGGCAAAGGATAGTTCTAGGAACTCTATAGTAGAATGGGGTATCTAAAAGGATGAATAGATTAATAATAGAATGTGCTAGGAGCATGAGGTTACATGTAGGGTTGCCTTTACAATTTTGGGTAGAAGAAGTTAGAATGATAGTGTATCTGATTAACAAAGGACCTTATATGCCTTTGGATGGAGGCATTCTTGAACAAGCTTAGTTTGGTAAGAATGTTGATTATACTTTTTTTAGAGTGTTTGGATGTGAGGATTTTACTCTCATTAAGAAGGAGGATAAGACCAAGTTAGAGGCTAAATCACATAAATACACATTTGTTGGTTATGGTGAGGACAAATTTGGTTTCCATTTATGGAGCATTAAAGATAAGAAAATATTTCAGTCTAGAGATGTAGTCTTTAACAAAAAATTAATGTATAAGGATTAGTTGTAGGAATAAGAACAAGAATAGAAAGAGTACATAATATTGGATGACATTGTGGATGGCAAAGTATCCAATGATTTAGTTTAAGAAACTTCTACATAAGGACCCCAAACTCATGTGGTAAGAAGGTCTTAAAGGGTAAGAAGAGCACCTAAACATTTTTCTCCTTATTTGAATTATTTTTTACTCACTGACAATGGAGAACTAGAGTGTTATGAGGAATTAATGTAGGTAGATGATAGGATGAAATGGGAAAAATCCATGGATAAGGATCATAGATATCTTATGGAGAACCAAATATGGGATTTGGTAAAGCTACCCAAGGGAAAGTGTACATTACCAAACAAGTGGATATTCAAGATAAACAAAGAGGACGAAGGGAGAAAAAGGTATAAGGCCAGAATGGTGGTCAAGGGATTTGCAAAAAAATTAGGTATTGATTTTGATGAAATTTTCTCTCCTATTGTAAAAATGACTTCTATTAAGATTATTCTTAGTTTAGTTATAGTTGAGAATTTGAACTTAGAATAGTTAGATGTGAAAATTGATTTTCTTCATGGTGATTTCGATAAATATTTGTATATGAAGCAACCACATGGTTATGAGGTCAAAGGGAAGCATAAATATGTGTATAGACTAAAGAAGAGCTTGTATGGCCTAAAACAAGCTTCATGGCAATGGTATAATAAATTTGATTTTTTAATGTTGGAACAAGAATATCAAAGCTTTCATTCTGACCATTGCATGTACATCAAACATTTTAATGATGGTTCATTATTATATTATTCTTGTATGTCGATGAAATGTTAGTTGTAGGAAAGAACATACAACATATTCATATGCTCAAGAAATAGCTTACTAACTCATTTTATATGAAGGATTTGGGTGCTACAAAACAAATCTTTTATATGAGGATTTCTCATGAAAATAAGGAGAGGAAGCTAATCTTATCCCAATCAGAGTATGTGAAGAAAGTCTTGGAAAGGTTTAGCATGATGGATGTTAAATCTATTGGTACTCCTTTGGTAGGACACTTTAGATTATCAATGGAGTAGTGTCCCAAGATGGAAGCTGAAAAGCTTAAGATGTCTAAGGTACCTTACTCATCAATAGTTGGTAGCTTGATGCATGCAATGGTTTGTATGAGGCTAGATATTATCCAAGTAGTGGGATCTATGAGCATGTATATGAGTTATCCAAGTTATGAGCATTAGAAGGTAGTGAAATAGATTCTTTTGTATTTTAGAGGAACCATGGATTTTGAATTATGTTATGGTGGATCAGATACCACTTTGCATTGTTATGTGGACTCAGATATGGTAGGGGATATTGATAGAAGGAGAAGTATGACATGTTATATATTTACTATTAGAGATACATTGGTTAATTAGATTACTAGGATACAAAAGGTTATGGATTTATCAGTCACAGAGGTAAAGTATGTTTTTGCCACAGAGGCTAGCAAGGAGATGATTTGGTTATAGGAGTTATTTTGAGAGTTGGGGAATGAACAAGAAGTTGGGAGGCTACATATTGATAGTCACAGTGTTAATCATTTGACAAAGAACTCCATTTTCCAATCGAGGATGAAACACATTTAGTTACATTATCACTTCATTAGGATAGATTTGGAGGATAACTTGATGAAGCTTGAGAAGATTCATACTAGCAAAAATCCTATATATATATGATGACCAAGGTGGTCACATTGGACAAGTTGAGACTATGTTTACATTTGGTTGGCCTTAGTGGTCATGGAGTAGTGATAGATTCTATCAAGATAAATAGCCTTTAGGTGGGATATTGTTGATTGTGGAGCCCTTTGGGGCTATCACATGACCTTAGGAGTGTATTTTGGGGGCCTAGAGAGCCTACAAATGTGGGGAGTGCAGTTTTCCATACTCCACCTTTTATGGAACCTAGCTCCACATGTGAGTGGAGTATTCCTAATATTATCTTAAGTTCTATGTTTCCATGTTTTATGGAGTTGGTTTTTAGATGCTTTTTCCCATGTTGACTTCCTTGATCTTAGGGAGCTAGTTTTTTATTAGAAAATGGGATGCCTTACTTGTTTCAAGGAGTTGTTTGTGATCACATGATTGCTAGAAAATGTGCCTTTAAAGGTGAAGAGTCAATATTGGCATGTTCCTTCTTGGGAGAGATTTTGGATGAGCTTGATGAGGTGGAACTAAATTTTCTTTCAGTGGATAATGGTTATCTTGGATAAGCATGATGATTTTCTCCTCCTTTGGTGGATTTTTTTTCATTTTCTATATATATAGGGTGTGGTGTGGCATTTAGATGTTGATGGTTTATTTTCAAGGTGCGAATTTGAGGATCAAATCCAAAGTGTAGATGTTTTTTGAAAAGTGTAGGTGTTTATTGTAGGGTGTGGTATAAAAACTTGTGAGATACAACATTGTGTAGGTACAGGTGAAAGTGCAACTTTTTGTGCAACATTTTTTATAGAAGTATTTTTTATCTCTATGAGAGTTCATTGGAATCTTGTTTTATATTACTATTTTATTTGAGAACTTTCTTGGTGGATGTAGCCCACATCAGGTGAACCATGATAGATCTATGTTATGTGTGATTGATTCTTATTCTCTCCATTTTATGATTTCATAATAACTATGGTTTGAGGAATGTTTTCATGATGCATGATATTGCATAAGCTAGATATAATTTATAGTTATATTAATTATGATTTTAAAAAAAATTAATTCCTAACATTTTTGGATCGAACTATTTTTTCATATTGGTAATCAACTGAAGATGAGTTCTAAGTATCATCCCCAAATAGATGGGTAGACTAAAATTATCAAAAAATGCTTGGAGACTTTCCTTTGTTTCTTCACCTTAGAAAAACAATATCAGTGGGAAAAGTGGCTTCCCCTTACTGAATGGTGGTACAATACCTCCTAACACACTTCAATGAAATTGACTCCATATGAAGCATTCTATGGTCAAGTGCCACAAGTGCTCCTTCCATACACCCCAAATAGTTCATCATTTCAAGTGGTCAAAATGATTCTCCAAACCTAAGATCAGATCCGTAGCACCCTATAGGATAATTTTCATATGGAATAAAATTGAATGAAACAACAACCTAATCAACACCATTTTGAGCACACTTTTCAAGTAGGTGATATGGTTTTTATTCATTTGCATCCATATAAACAATCTTTCATAAAACTCAAAGGGCATCATGAAATATATCCCAAGTTTTATGGGCCCTATAAGGTTCTCTAGAATATTATTTTAGTTTATTATAATTTGGAGCTCCCACTGTCTTCCCGAGTTCACCTAGTATTTCATGTCTCTTATCTGAAGAAATTTCTTAGCACAAACATTAGAGTACAAACAATTTTACTAGAACTCGATAATGAAGGATCCATCCTTTTTGAGATAGAGGCAATCCTAGATAGGCACACATGCCAACTATGATCTCACTCCATCATAGAGTTTTTAATTCAGTGGCATGGAATGTAACCAGAGGATGTAACATGGTAACCACTATTTTATATTCAACACCAATTACCACATTTGAAGCCTTAAGGACAAAGCATTTCCTAAGAGGGAAGGGATGTTATGAACCCATGTTACCCCTTCTCTTTATTTTTTATTGAAATAGTTATTATGGATGCATATGCTTTGTAAGTCATCTAGTGAGCATTTTGTTTTTCACACATTCATGGAAAGTAGTAGTTACGTAGATTAGATTTAGTATATAAGCTAGTGTTGAGAGGCCAATGAAGGCATCCATGAGTTCATTTTATTAAGCTTGCTCAAAGGAGGTTACCCCCTCAAAGAGGCCTATAATTTATATAATCATTTTAATGCTTCTGATAATTTTATCAATCTATTATTTCATTCATTTTTATCAAGTTTTTACAAGAGGATCATCTCCAAAAACCCAAGGGCTGAAAAACAAGAGAAAATTCAAGAGTATAAAGAAGACTATGGTACATAAAGAAACCAAAAGACTAAAGACTAAAAGGGAGGACTAAAGGTTTGTAAAAGGAAGGAACTTATTGTAGAGGTAAAGACCCATGATTAAGTAACCTAAAACAAGTGTTAGATAGATGTAGACAGAAATCATGACAAGAAGGAAATGTTTAAGCAAACTACTTTTTGAGGAATTGAGCACTGGTGGGATCTTTGAAAACATTACCTTTATTGGTTTGAAGATGGTAGGTGCTTGGAATAAGAAAATATATAAATAAATATGGGCCCCACCATTTTTGGGTGTATTTACCTTATTTATCATGAGAGTATTCTAATTTAAGGACAAGATCACCAACATTAAAAGTTCAAATTTTAACACATTTGTTATGTTGTCAAGAAATTAGAGCCTTTTATTGGTGGTTATGTTGTAAAGAAGAAAGATGAAATTCATCAAGAAGATCAAGGGCATGAAGGCAAACTTCACATAATTCTTCAGTGAGAATAATACCATGAAGAGATATATATAGAGAGGTAATCTCAACTTCCAAAAGAAGAATTGACTCAAAATCATAGACTAGAGAGAATGAAGTTGATCCATTGACAGTACGTATGCTAGTTTGATAGGCCCAAAGTGAAGGGTAAAGATGAAGATATTAATCCATTTAAGTTTCATGAATGGTCTTTTGGAGGATTTTGTTGATAATGTTATTACTGGCCTTAGCTTGAATATTCCATTACAAATGATAAAGCATGGAAAATTTGTGATTGATTTTGAATTTGTTACAAATTTGTTTAACATGTTTGTTTTTTAAGTTACCACCATTGTCTAAAATGATGGTATGGGGAAAGTGAAAGTGGA
This sequence comes from Torreya grandis, assembly GCA_037957365.1. Lineage (NCBI taxonomy): Eukaryota > Viridiplantae > Streptophyta > Pinopsida > Cupressales > Taxaceae > Torreya > Torreya grandis. The sequence continues at coordinate 3,136,681 of JARHVA010000628.1, forward strand.
AAATGATTTTATTAAGAATAAATCTAGAAATGGTAGGACCAGTGATGTTAAAAAGGGGCATGGCTTCTACCCACTTGGTAAAATATTCTATAGATATTATGTTAAATACATGCCCATTGTGGGAGTGATGAATAAAATCCCCAAGTCAAAAATGGTTAAGGAGATTTGATAGTTTGAATTTTAGTTAGAGGTGAATGGATTAGATCATCATGAAGCTAATAAGGATTACACTTTTTGGCATATTCAATTGCATCATTTTTAATAGTAGGCTAAAAATAACCCATATGTAGGCATTTATGGGCTATAGCATGTTTTGATATAGTAACCATCACAAATGCCCCCATGTTTTTGTTCAAGAAGAGGAGGGACCTCAAATTTCATAACATAACATAACAAGGTACCTTTAACATTATGATCATAAAGGATGTTATGTCAAAATACATACTTGAAAGCTTGTTTATGAATGCATATCTTTTCACAAGAATCTAAATTAGGAGGATAAGTATAGTGTTTCAAGAATTTAATGATGTATTGGTACCTTGGGATTTATTTAATGGTAAAAACGTTGATGTGGCAGATAAGTGAATATTATGGTTGAGTGGAAGATAGGGATGTCTTATTTTTAAGAGAAAAGGACTTGATGTGGTTGAAATAGAGAAGCTAAAGTGGAAAAAGAACTGAAAATGGAATTTTTATCTCTAGGAATAGGTTCAATAGTGAAAGAGATGAAATCCTTAGCAAGAGTGGTTGCAATTTGATGATAGGTAATAAGGTTATCACTTTTACATTGATAATCACCACTAACTTGATGATAAATAAGTTGATAATCACCTAAAACATGAAGGTATTGAATGTATAAATCAAGTGAATCTCTCATTCCTAAAATAATAAATTTGTATTCATCCATATTGCTGGTGACATCAAAGGTGAAGATAAACACTAATTGAATGATCTTGCCAAGAGGACTCATGAGAATGCAATATGGCCTAGCTCCTTGAAGTCATTTAACACCATCAAAGTGGAGGGTCTAAGTATCTTCATTTAAATCAAAATTAATTTTAGGGAGATCTGCAATAACTACTTTTGGTTTAGTAGTACTGGAGGGAGTGAAATATTCATCAAGTTGATTAGCTTCAAGATCGGATGTAAAACTATGAAAGTAATCTTTGAGAGAGATATCTTGATTAAGACCTTTAATGTAAATGATATTATCATTTGGAAAATTATCTTAAAGAGGTTCACTAGGTTATATCAATGGAAAACATATACACTTCACTCAAAAACTTGAAAACGGAAGAACAAAATCTTCTTATTTCTCTCAAAAGGTATAGTAGCTACAACAAGTTGATCAGCTATGACTTTCCCTTTAACAATTTTTTGAGTGATGATGCACAGATCAAGTTCTATAAGTAAGACCATCAATTTACCAATTCTATCTCTAGGAAGAAAGGCTTTGGATAATAAAAGATGAAGGGTGTCAAAATGAATAATGACATTAGTAGTTTTGTAAACCATATAGTGGCAAAGATTTTTAATGGCAAAATAGATGGTAAGGCAATCGCGCTCAATTTTGGTATAACATGTCTCATAGTTGATGAGGCCTCTACTAATGTAGTAGATAATATATTCTTTTTTCATATCATCTTGTTGGGAAAGCATCACCCCAACTGAAATAGGTGTGGAAGAAGTATATATTATTAAATTTTATCATTAGAATGAGGATGAAGTATAGGTGGATGAAGCAATGACTCTTTCATGTTATCAAAGGATTTTTGATGTAGATCCATCCATTCTAAATAAGTACCTTTCTTGAGAAGAGAATTGATGGAGTGAATTCAGTATTCCATTTTTGGGATGAATCATCTAATTCCCTAAGTTTGCCTAAATAAGTAAAAATGTCAAGAATAGAATGATAAATGGGTATATGGATGATAACACTATTTTTGGTAGGATTAACCTCAATGCCACAGAGAGAGACTAAGAATCCTAATTTTTTTCTATATCTAATTCCAAAGACACATTTATAAGGATTATGTCTAACTTTATATTTAATAATATGGTCAAAGATGATAGCAAGATTGGAAAGATGATTCTTATGATGTTTGATTTTAGAAATAAGATCGTCTACATAGGTTTCAAAACAATTATGAATGAGATTGTGAAAAATGTGATTCATCACTCATTGGTAAGTGACTCTATAATTTTGAACAATGAAGGGAATTTTGACATAGCAATAGGTACCCCATTCTGTGGTGAAAGTAGTCTTATGTTGGTCCTTGGGAGAAATATTAATCTAATTGTATCATGAGAAGCCATCCATAAGAGATAACATTTAATTACCAACTATGGAATCAATGATGGTATCTATTGAAGGTAAGCGGAAATTATCCTTGGGACAAGCAAGATTAAGATTTTGGAAATCAATACAAATGTGAATGACCATAATTACTTTATTATAAATGGGGATAATGTTGTAAACTCATTGAAAATAATCCACTAGTTTAATAAATTTAGCATTGAGTAATTTCATTATTTTCTTATGACATAAAGTTGAAATTTCAAGTGGAAATTTTTATTTCTTTTGAAGCATAGTCTTGGAATCAAGATAGGTAATGATGTTATGCACCATAATGCTAGGGTCAATTCCAAGCATGTCCTCATAGGACCAAGCAAAATCCTCATGATATTTATCAAAGAATAAGCTGAAATTATCATGTTCAAAAGGTGATAGATCACAAGAGATGGTAATTGGTCGAGGACAAGATGAAGTACCATATTTGATATGAGTGGATTCTTCAATAAGAATGGCATTGCCATCGTAAAAGTGGTATGGTGAATTAGGTAAGGTAGATATAAGATTTATTTTAGGATCAATACTAGAAATGAAGTTGTTGAAGCAAGGAGTTTTAGTTTTGAAATTTCAAAGTTTATGATGTTGCCGAGGAAGTTGAGGTTATTGGGCATAAAGTAACTCAAGGATAAATTCGTCACTAGGAAAGGTAGGAAGAGGATATAATACTCAACATATACTTCAAGATCTAGGATTTTATTGCCATGGTGATCTTATTTATAATGTATCTAATAAACATTAGTTGCCTTGGCATCAAGTGTAATTTTAGGAGTAGAAGAAGTAGATGGAGTAGAAAAAAGTTGGTGTTGGTGTATTTGGTGATCGAGAAAGGATTAGATATAATGATTAGATCCAAAGGTGGTAAATAAGATGTAGAAACTTATAGAGGTTTGAAAGGTATAATTTTCTCTACCAACCAAGAAGTATTAATAAGAAGAGAATTAATAAGAGGCAATATGAACCTTAGGATCTAAGCTATGATCCATATAAATGGTATAAACATCTCAATTAAAATCATGAATTTGGATTAAGGTTTTTGATATTACTAGATATCTAAGTTTCTAGATTGATCTTGGGACATGATATAGTTATTGTCATATGTCGAATAAATCATACATGCTTGAGAATCTGAGGTAGTTTCAAAGGATGAAATCCCAATATTACTAAATGTACGAGGAGAAATGATGAGAGGATCTTGAAATAATTTGACCACTCTAAATTCATTTCATGTAAAGTTATATTTAGCTAAGGAAGGCTCCTGATCATTGCATGGAGGGGGAAAATCGATAACCTCATCCTTGAGAGGAATATTATAGTCTCTTGGTAAGAGAGAAGGATGAAGCCATTATGAAATGTAGGGAGGTAACTTGGTATTATTGAAAGTATGTTGAAAATCATTGGGCTCATCATCATCAAAATCCATACATGTAACTCATAAATCAAGATTCATGTTGATGAACTCAGGTAAAGGATCAATATTGATCTTAGGAATTGTAGGAACACCATATTATGATTTAAGATTAGGTAGTTGGATACTCTATGGGTTAGGATCAACTTCATGCTTATATCATTTTCCATTATATAAGAATTTAATATATTGACTACTAGAAGAAGCAATGGCCCTCATTTGATGCGTCTATAGATGACCAAAGAGTATCTTATAAGATAAATGAAGATCAAGGACCATAAGCTTCATTTGAACAGTCTTAGGTCCTATGGTTAATGGAATCCAAATACAACCAAGTGATTTTTGATTATTCTTATCAAAACCACAACAAGTAAGATTAGTTTACTTAAGATGATCTCTTTTATAAATCAGGTTGTTGTATAAGCCATAAAGATGTGATATTAATATTAGAGCCTTCATGAACTACAAATTTTTGGATAAGAGTGGTGCTAATGGATACTTTGTTAAAGAGTGGTGGATCATCGGCATGAAAAAAACTTCATCATTGATCATGCCCTCTTCAAGGAATTCAATAAAGGGTTTGGAATAAGGACACATAGTTTAAACGATATTGACATTGGTAGGTTGAGAATCGATAGAAGGTAGTTCTTCATCTATGGAAGAAGGATATTCAATTTCTTGAAGTTGTTGCATAAGGAATCTATGATGATAGGGTGAAGTATGAACCAACTCCATAAGTGGAATCTTAAAAGGCATATATTCAATTTATTTAAGAAGGTTCCAATAAGATTTAGATTAACCAGCATTGATGAAGTGGCTAAGATAATTTTTGGGAAGATCATTGTGTTGAAACTCTTTAACCAAAAGATTAACCAAATCTTCAAGTTGTCAAATATAATATTGGGGAAGTTGATTATACCATTATAATACATCACTGGTAATAGTTTTGACTAAGATTTTAGTTGTGGCAAAGGTATTATTTTGGATCCACTCTTTATAAAAGTTACCAAAGGCTTTAAGAAATGAGGCAGGGTATTTAGTCCCATAATATTTGATAGTTGGAGATATGTTACCAATATAAATGGATACAATGAAATGATATAAATGATATTTTTTAATGGTTTGAAGCATGTCGATAAGAGGTGGAGGAGTGAAATTAGGATTATCTTGAGGATACATGGTTGGAGGTCGATTAGCTACATTGATTAAATGTTGTTGAAGTTTCATCATTTGATGGGTGTTAGAATTTTTCACTATGTTCATTTGATGAGTTTTAATGATATTGAGTTTTATCAGGATGTGGGTTGGTATTAGTATAAACACTCCCTAAATTGGTGTTAGGGGGAGGATTTATAGAAGAAGGATTACTAGTGGGATAGCTAAGTAAACTTGTGTCAATCACTCCCACATTAGTTTAAATCTTTTGAAGATGAGAAGTATCTTGGTAAGTAAATAAAGGATTAGATCCATCAACTTCATCTTGAGGTGTTATTTTCACTATATTATAATTCATGGATGAAGGAGGAAAAGAGGTGAGCCAAGAGTGATGATGATCTTAGGAGGAAAAGAGAGGGATAAATGAACATCCCATATAGTATCTAAATGGAATCAAGATATCCAAAAAGATTCTACTAGGAGACTTAATCCTGACTGAAGAGAGATGAACATAATGCAAATAAGGAAAGATAGAGAACTACATTGATAAATAGGGAAGGAAAAGAATAGTATATGGTTGATTTGGTCAACCTAGCATAGAAAATAGGGCCTAAAAATAGTATAAGGTTGACTAAGTTGATCCAAAATAGTAAACAAAGGTAGGAAAAGAAGGCAAAAGGGATTTTAAAAAGTACAATGTTGATTAGGTCAATCCAGTATAGTGTACAGAGGTTGAAAAAGGTCTAGGGTTGACATTGTATAATAGGTAGGGAAAATGAGAAGTTTATAACAAGTTGTGAACTAAAATAAGATAATTTTTATAGCTAATATAGGAAAGTAAACACTAAAGGGAAAAAAAATCAATTGGATCAACACTGGACAATCCAATTGAGGCATAAAATATAAAACCTTGCACTAACACTGGATAATGAAATTTTTACACACACAATTTAGAAAAGAGCAAGAAATCAAATTAAAAATTAAAAAGCTAACTAATTGGTTAACCTAAGAATTTTTATTAGATTACTATGATATGATTTTAAATGTAATGGGAAGTTGGTTGTAAGCAAGGAACTAGATATCAATCTAAGGATGGTTTCAAGTAGTTTGGGATGAAAGGGAATGTAGTGGTAATGATACAAGCTTGGTATTGGGGCCTACCCCCTCACTTCACACACCATAATGATAAGGGTATTAGGTGCTTAGCTAGAATATACTATGAATCATGATTTATACTTGACCAGAGTATCATGTTGACTTCCCCCTTGGTGAGGAAATGTAAGTAGGTTGGCATTGGCTAAACAAATGTTAAAATTTTTGTTTAAATTATGTGATTTTGTTGTGAGTGAATAAAATAGAAAAAGTGAAAATAAATTATTAATTAAAAACCCCCTAATTAGACTATGTGAACTATTGTAATCATGTAATAAATAAGAAAAGAAAGGTGTGAACTAATTACAAGCATATAGAGATTAGTTCTAACTTGAAACAAGGTATAGTGTTGACACTATATGCAAAAAATATAGAATAATATTGATAGGGTTGAACCTGTACTATGAAAGTAAGGTCTAAAAATGAACAGGGTTAGCCAAGGTTGACCCAATTATTCAGACAACACATTAAACATAGAACTGGTTTGATAGGGTTGATCGAGTTGACTGTGCAAGGGTAGATTTGAAGATTGAAAACTATGAAAGGAAATATAGAAAATAAAGATACAGAGAGATAAAAAGGAACCTTGGTAGATTAGAGATGCTAAAAATGAATATTTCTAGTCAATAACCTTGGAATATGCTTGAAAAGTTTGTTAACTGGGTCAATCAGGTCAGTCAAGCTTTACATAATCCTACTATTGAGTTCTTGGAATATATAAGGTTGACTAGGTCAACCTAGTAGCTAGATGTATATGCATGAATGTGCACATGGTTGACTGGGTTGACCTAGTAGTATGAACTATAAGTTTTGAAGTTTGGAAACTTGTACTAGATCATTTGAGTCGATCTAGTTGCATATTCTTGAAAACCTTTGCACATATATTAGAACTAGGTTGATAGAGTTAATCCAATATGATAGATATATGATAAAAATAATGTTAAAAAGAATGAAATAAAATTAAATAGGATGAGCAAATCTTGCAAGGGTTAGTTGGCATCAGGTTCACTAGAATGTATGTAATCAACAATGCATCATGTCTATAAATGATCTTGGCTTGGAGAAGATAAAACATACCTACACTTCCAATTGGAAATACATTTGTTAATAAGGAGCATGACCAATATGGGGATTTGATAGACTTGATTAGGGGATCACTTGTCAAAATACACCATATGAGGTAGGGTTCTATATCCTATAGTCTAACATAATCATGTAACAACCCTAAAAGAGTCCTAAGGTTTGATATTCACTCTATTCTAATAAATAATAAATTAAATCTAATCTAGTGCACATAAAAGATTATGGCATAAAAAGGGGTTAGTAAAAAAATCAAAACATGTATAAGATAATCTCAATTAAGCTAAGTATGAACAATACCTTAATACATGGAAAATGAAGAATAATATTATTTGAGCCAACACTTATGCTACTTCTATCTACTAAAGAGAGGAGAACAAAGATAGAATATACTTACTTGAATGTGAACCTATCAAGACTCAATCTCTCCCTTAACTAATGGGGATTTAAAAGAGGTAATTGTTGTTTGTAAGGCTAACTAATAAAGGCCAAAGAATCCAAGACTTATTTACAAGACTAGATTCTCTCAATAGAACCCTAAGCTAAGACTTCTCAAGTAGAATGGTGGAAGAACATATTGTGAATAATAGAGAGCGAATAATGACTCTTGATTGCATATCCTAATAATAGTGGATATGATCTTGTATTTATAGGTAGATCTTTACCTAAATTCTCCTATAAACATCAGTTGTATAGGTTCAACCATGGTTAACCTTGTATGTTTCTGGGGATAATTCACTAGGTCTAAACTTAGTTGGCCAAAGGGCTAACAAACACAAAAGTGAAAAATAATTGCAAACTATACAGGGTTAACCATGGTTGACTTAATATAGTCAATAGTCCAAAATGGAATTAAGGCAATAAAATTAGGATGGAAACAGGAAAAAAACTAGAGGAGTGTGCAAGGGAAGAGTAATAGCTTAGGAAATGGTTTCAAGAGATTTTTGGATTGGAAATAATGTGGTAATAAGGGACAACAATCCTATGAATCACCAAAGGTATACACACCCCTTTATTGATGCACACCTTAGGGTATGTACTTAGTGATATTGAAACTCGATGGGTTGTTGTAATATATAAAGTGTTTATAACCAATAAAATTTAAAAATATTATGTGTATATAGTTGGTTTCTCACCAACAAAACACATTTATCTAACTTGATATGCATCTTACCTAATGATGGTTTTACTCTCTTCATTTCCATGTATTTGTTTTTGAAAATGACTTGATACTCATGCATGAGTTCAAAGTTTTTGGCTAACTCAACCTTAGATAATTAATTTCTCATAATGACCATTTTGGGTGTGTCCTTTGTCATAATATTATATTGGACTTTTTGAAGTGGCATGTGATAATGTTTATACTTTAATTGTATTATATTTGTAACATCACATGCCCTATAATCCATTTTCATAATTAGGTGATCAAATTCTAGCTATAACAAATCAAATTTCATACCCTCATCAACCTAATATATGAACTTTTTGTTTCCATTATGGATTTATTCTAGATAGTCATATTTTGACTACTAATTTTGTTTTAACTATGCCATGGAAGGAGTATTGGGTTCTTGAATGATGTCTAAATTATCATTGGTTACACCATACATGTTCTATCATCAATCTCTAATTGGTACTTGATCTCCTATAACTATCTAATGGATTTCTTGCAATGATAAATTTAATTCCATTTTTGGGGAGGCAAATGAAAATTTGGTATGTAGATTGTGTTTGATGCATTTCTAAGTATCCTTGTCTCTATGTGTTTCTTGATTAATGTACCATGCACTAGCACAAGTGCACAAAGTACCATAGTTTACATGAACCCATAAGAATTATGGTAAAAAATTTTCATAGGTGCTCTAAAGCTTTCACATTATGTTAGATGTTCTATTGGATAAGCAAAACCATTATAAATTATGGTGGCATGAACATAGTTATCATGGTGTAAGTGATTATGCATGACTTTATGTTCTTATTACCATGTATCCAATTGGTATCAATGAGTAGACCACAAATGAGCATTTATTCCTTGAAATAAAATTTTTATCACATGTAACTATTCATCATCATTAAAATAATAGCCTTATATCCATTTTAAGTATTCTTGGAGATTAATTTGACCATGAATCCTAGGTTATTAGTCTAATTGTAAGGGTGGTCCATCCATCAGGTGTCCACTAATGAGGCAAATAAACTTATGGAAATTAAAAAACTTATGTATAACATTTATTTATCTACCAATTACACAAACACTTCCTTTAAGATCATATGTTCCATGAGACTAGTGCTCATAAGTAATGTTGTTAATGTTTGAGATGGATTTCATGTCTCCCCATTGTAGTATACCATTAGGAGTAAGATCTACATATTCATTTCCTTGTGTATTGATGTTATAAATGTTATTGAGGTCCTCATAAACATCAAATATTTTAATAAAGGGTGGTAATTGGTCATTATTTAGGTGAATGACTATGCACCGAGTGTCAATCTCAAAGCTTATACACGCTTCTTAAAATGTACAACATGTTCACATAGAACCAAGGTCAACCCAATAGAGATATAAAATCATCAACTTTAGTAAGCTTGATGACTTCTAAATCACCCTTGAATGTGACACCCAAGATTTTGAGAGTGGCATATTTAAGAATGTCTATGGGCAGTGCGTGAGCCTTATTGGCCATAAACAAGACATATGCAAAAGGATGAAAATTGGGGCGCCACATATTTTTCTAAGAATATATGGTTAGAACATTAACCTCTATATCAATGTCTACCAGGATATCATGAATCATCCAACTATCAATGGATGCATTGATAAGGACCCATTTATCACATTTTTAAATATGTTGAATATGGGTCTCTTGTCATCATGCATAGTTTAAATTACAATCCTCAGATGGATTTCTCATTTGTTTTCATAACCAATTATTTAATAGGGGGATGATGTCCTCACTAAGGAATAACTTTTATATCTCTCAAAACTCATCATGCCCTAATGTTATGGGTGTCATATCTCTTTGTATATTACATGCATAGTATCATCCTTATCCTTTAAGAACTCAATTTCATCTTTTAGTTCCCATAGTAAGTCCATTTTGACATGAAACACTTGTTTTTGATGATGAGAATCTAAATAGTGTTGTACATGAGGCTCTTCATGTTGAAAATTCTCAATAGGTGGATTTGAAATTGGTTGAGAATGATTGCTACTCCAAGTAAAGGTTAATGGTAAATTTTTATGCTAAACTTTTCACTCCTAGAGATTCCTCTATGGACACAGCTTTAGATTTAACTTTAGATTTCACATTATCAGTATCCAAAATTCTCATAAAAATTTCATCAATCTTAAATGCATTACCATGTGTTTTGGTAGGGGAATTTAGTCTATTTAGATTGGGTTTTGATATCAAAAATTCTTATCTTACTTCTTCTACACATACTTGTGACAACAAAGAGCATAGATGTGTGGCTAGGGAGTAATCATTATTACTTTTCACCTTCTTACTAATTCTCACAACAATTATAGTATCCTCATGTTTTCCCATGGGATCATTGTATCTCATAGCCATATGACTAGCTTCATCATACTTATTCTTTTTACATTGTCGTTGATAAAATTTCACTTTGAACTATTAATCCCATACTAATGCATACCCCTCCATTTCCTGACCATTCACACTACTTATGTGTGAGAGAGTGTATCCATGCTTGGGTAAGTTATCAAGTATAGAATCAACCATAAGTTTATTAATTTATAAGGGTAATTTATTGATATACCTCCTACATGGCTCCCTTATGAATTTGAATTTTGCTTCCTATAGATAAGAGTATGTAGAGATAGTATATTTTGAGACATAACTATTAATCATTCCCTCCACCAGATGTTTACTACACATGTTTAGGTAATTTAAATCTTTTCCAAGCTAATCTACTATTCTAATAACTTGGAATCCTTCCACATATAATTTATTAAATGGTCTTGTGCATATTCCACAAGCTAAACATGCAAGTGAATTGGTAATTCTAAAAATAAGGTTTCATATAAAGAGTCATATATATGTTTCTCTACCCATATGTAAGCAAAAAATCTTGGTTTAATATACCAAAGAGAAAAGTTATGTTATATAGTAAAAACCCAATGCTCGATGTTTTCCAAAGATAGCCTCCTGAGCATCTTCCTACTATTATTTGAATAAGTATAATGAGTCCCAATAATATAACCAAAATATTAGGTTTCTTTTTATCCTTAGTTCCACATGAATAATTACTCGTCCTATGACTAAAAGAAGGAAAAATCCAATGTGATAGTGTAACAAAATATCATGTGAGTGACCATGCATGATCACCCAAGGAATATATCTTAGACTAATTTCCATTAGTTTTGTCACACCATAGTGGATAGACAATGGTTACATATGCAATTGAGCTAATGCATTTAATCATTGTTACTAAAATCATCATTCTAGAGGTAACCATTTGATGTTTTCACACAATCCATGTGATTATCTAGTATCATAAAATCAAAATTAACACCAAATATATTTAACACATCAAGATTCACAAAAAAAAGTATTATTTTCATTGATTTCATTTGATAAGTTTACAAAGGCACTTCATTCACTACCTAATCTCTCTATATCTCTATCTTGATAAAAACACCACATCTAAATCTTGAAACAATTTCTCATAAAATATGAATGGTATTTATACAAAATATAACCCCTTCTAGGGTTACATCATTAATACATTATAGATGACAAGTCAATGACTATTTCAAAAAGAAATTCATGGAGAGCCATTACAATTAAGTTAATTTTGATTTGCACCTGAAATCCCCTATATATTTTTGTATGCTAGATATTTTATTTCATGATCCCCTTCTCTCATAAAATAGTGCTAGATTCACACTTTCCTTAATTTCTTATGCTTCCATGAATTTATTTGTATTCACCTCCTCTTCATATGCCCTTGTCTTAGTCTTTTGATTTTTGAGTCCTGCATCTTATGTTCCTTGTTCTTAGTTTAATTATCTTTCAAAACTCACCCTTCCATGTGAAGGTCTTCTAATATTTTCACTCATTTTTCTCTCTTATTAATTTTTATCTTAAATTTTGGTCCTTCGTGCATGCTCTCATGCCCTTTCTCTTTTGTGCTTATGGATCTAAAATACTTAGAATATATTACTATAAAATTTGGGTCCAATACCATGAAAGATAATTATCCCTTTTAAAAACCAATTTGAGACTTAACCACCCCTCCCATACCCTAGTGGAGGCCTATATACGACTTAGAAAACAATATAGGTGAACCTAATGGAACTATCATATGCAAGCCCTATTTCTCTTCTTCTCTAACCCACTAAAATAAATCATAGAGGATAGCAATGAAAACAAAATAATAAGAATAAGAATTGTACAAATTAAAAACAATCTAGCCACTATTTTATAAAAGCATAAATCCACAAAGGAGGTTGTTAATTATAAAAGGATCAAATCCAAAGATCATAAACTAAGTTTCATCCTTTAACAAGGTATTTCAATAAAACATAGTTATGAGACTCATACTAGTGAAATATAGGTTTTATATGTGGCTAAAGCATAAACAATATTAATGCTAATCAAAACACTTCTTGGGATGTTATCTTTTACACATCAATATGTTCCTATTTTTATCTCTCAAAACTCATCTTCTCTTAGTCCAATTTTTTTTCTTATTGAAGAAAAACTCCCTTGAATGGCCATATTTTTGTTTCTAAAAGGTATTATTAATTCATACCTATCTCTTCTTACCAAAGATTTATTTTTCATTTAAGAATGCATGCATATTTTTCCTTTTTTGTTCTTATATTTTAATTAGTTACATCAATGTTCCCAATCTACTTGCAATAATATAAATACAAGGGAAGGATTAGACATTATTTACTTATTAAGGACTATTTCAAATAATTTGGACTTATATCCCTAAATTGGACAGGAGATAATCTTTTAAAATGAATAGTTTTTGGGTTCTATGAAGTTGTACATGGAGATTATGATAATAATTTATATCTATTCACCATTTATTATATTGGAGAGAATTTAAAATTATAATTTTTTAATAATGTAGGTGTATTCTTGATATATTTTTTTCAATTGGACTATAGATAAGTCCAAATTATTTGAAATAGTTCCTTATTTACTTACTCATGGATTTTGACTAATCTTTCTTTAGATATTTAACTATTCTATTTATTCTTATGATCATTCGATATAGCTTTTTTCTTGTTCACTATCATTTAAATCTTATTGGGATTGAATTCCTTTTAATTTTATTCCTTGTCTTTAATGTTGTCATTGTCTTTGATTTATTGCATTCCTATGTTATTCTCCACTTTATTTTTTTTCTTATTTATTAATGGCCATGTGTTCATACATTAGAATATAATATGTTCATTTTCATTTAGAAAATACCTAAGAGATCACAGTATTATTTATTATGTCGAATACATGGTGGATGTTCATTTATGGATCTCTTACTACATCATGTCAAATCAAATACCATCTAGATGGAAAATATGAAAATCCCGTACCATCTCATCTCAACATCGATATAAATGTATATATATATTTTCCTATTATCTTAATAGAAAACTAGATCACTCATGGTATCATTCTAGCATAACAAAATGACTCCAAAATCCTAATAATCAATTATATAAATAAATAAGATCATAGTCCATCATGACATATTCATTTTAGTTAATAATTTAAATTTCATATCATCATGTTGAATGGAAACATAATATCTCATAAATAAATAATGTGATTATATAAAATTATGATCTCATAATCGTATAAACATATATGTGTCCACATGTGTGTCTAAACATATAATAATCCATGACCTATTATATATATTTTATTTAATCAAAAGATTAAAAAAATTTAAAACTCCATACTAAAATCATAAACATGAAGGTGAGTCTCATGGTCACAAAATAGGAGTCTTGGGGTGGTGCATTACAATTACAATAACTTATTTGTGTTAAGTCAGATTGACTTGGGACTAAAATGGAAAGTGAAGAGTATGCAAAAATGTATCAATTGGTATATAAATATGGAAAAATAGGGAATAACATGACCTAAAATGATATAAAGTATGAGAAAAGGTGACAAAATTGATAATTAAAAAAAAAAGAGGTCATAAAGCATCTAAAATGAGGGGATAAGTGGCTAAAATTTGGTACATTATGAGCTCAAACCATGAGGAATAAACCAATATAAAATGAGTGGCTATAGTAAAAATAATATTTGACCATTATTGATAGATAAAAAGTAGGCTAAGAAGTTAAAAATCATAAAAGATAGGGTAAATCCAAGATAAATGCATGCAAGTATTAGTATATGATGTAAATTATTGGTCTAGAGAACAAAATGGTTGCAGAAATTTATCATTGGACTTTTCTTATGGTGTCAAAATATAGAATCTGAAATAGGTGATTTTAGGGTGCATATGGTCCTTTAAAAATGTATTGAGTATGTTTCAAGGTGTGTGGGTGTTTTGGTTTTTTGGCTACCCCAAATGTTTGTATTATTGTCTTATCCATTTTTACCATTTCTTTTCAATTTATGCACCAAAAGGCTCCTAGTATTAATTTGATTCATCTATATACAGACATGAATCTTAGTACATTTAGGAATATCTATCTTATCTCAGAAAGAATATAGTATTTATTTTGCAATGATATATTGATAATTTACAAGGATTCAATAGATACCAAGTAAGCATTTTTAGATAAATAGTTGTAGAACCAAATTTCATATTAGTAACACATTGAATTACATAGATTTTTCTAGCTGAAGAATAATTATATTTATTGGTGTGTGTTTTTTTTGATATTGTACATATCAAGGTGACCATGACTTTCTTGGGTGTAATTTAATCCCCAAAACACATCAATATCATTATCATTTTAAATTTCACTAACCCAATTAGGGGTTGGAAAGTAGTTTTAATTTCCCAATGATCGATATGAAGTTTAAAAAAATTGAGCAAGTATTTTAAATCCCATAATTTTAAGAACAAAATTGTGAAACAATATTATACCTAACTAACCTTCCTAGAAAAATAATCTATGATTTTGGTAATAAAAAATAAAATTTTATGGTTAGATAAGTTCTTATGTTCACCATAAGTATTCAATGTTCTCGTTGTCTAGCCACAAAACCCTAATTCTTATTTTTAGCTTTGAATATTATCTCCAGATCTCTAAATAACTAAGATAGTTTTCTAAGCCCTATTTGTTTCATTTATTTATTTATTTTTATAAAAATAATTAGATCTAAATTGTTTGTGTGTATCTATTTTAGGCCTAGATAAATATTTATGGATATATATTTAAAATTGATTGAAATCCATTTATCTATTCTCCACTTCTAAATAAACTATTGTAAGGTCCATTAATAAGCACTATCTGAAATAAGTTTTGAAATTCCTTTCCAAGCCCACTTAAATAGGAATAATTATGGAAGCTAACAAATCATTTTATATACCATCATAATCTTTGATAGTAATTTTTGTTTTTATTTTTAAGGTTTTCTTCACAAAATGCAAGGCTATAAATAAATTCACTTGTGTATAAATTTAAGTAACTATTATTATCTACTATTATACAATATCCTTATTCACCTCTTATAAAAATTTTAATAAACAAAACACCATTATATGAGATATGAATTGGAGTCTCAATTTCATCATATACAATTTGGATTTCTATTGTAGTACTCTTTATGTTTAATTTTATTGTATCCACAAATAAATCAAATGGATGAGATTTATATTTATATGCCACTTTGTTATAGCCATTATTTTTATAATCAATTGCATTCACATTTACATTGCTATCTTGTCATTTATTTTGGTTTAGTATAGGGGTTGTAAAAATATTTAAATGTTGGTATGGAGTCACTAATTGATTCACATTGTTTGTGGCATTTTTTGCACCTATTTTTTATATTTGATTGTACTCAACGAGAACTAGAATCTTATGTTTCAATGTAATAGACATATTTAGATAAATTCCTTTTAACTCCATGATTATCACAAGATTCATTTGGACAAAATATTTTGGAAATGATTTTTAAGTATCTATTGGTATTACTCTTTAAAAAAATGATCATGCTATTTTCAATAAATTTACTCAATATATGTCGAGGAACTTCATTGAGTCTAGTGAACTGTCCTCTTTGTCTTTATTGGACTAAAATAAATTTATAAAATGGTTTTTATATGGAATTGAATACATTATTATAGTAATTTTTAGTTTAAAATCCATCATCATTTCTCCTACTCTTAAAATTTAACTTAATTAGAATTTAGAAGAAGGAACATTGAAACTATACTTAAGAATATTTTCATCCAAAATATTAATTTAGAATTATTTAATAGAATCACAAAGCTCATCAAAATAAGAAAAATAATTAAAAATAAATATTTAACAATTAGAATCAAGTTATCAACAAAAGAACTTTTGAGTTCACTATCTAGAGGCCCAAAATTAATTTTTTTAACCATTTTTAAAATACAATCACATAACAAATAATATGTTCATCTGTACCTTACCTAATTTTAGATAGTTTATAAAATGTGACCTTCATGGAAATGTTAATATGAAAATGAGATAAGAATTCATCCACAAGTGTTGTGAAACAATGGATAGATCCACATGGAAGATCATAGAAATAATTAAGAGCATAACCCTTTAGGTTTATAGGAAAGATCTTATTCAATAATCAATCATCATGAGAAAATAGAAGAAATAATATTGAAAGGATATAATGTGATGTCAACATTTTCTATTAAGTAACTTAATTTTGAGATCAAAGAGTATTGGTGAAAACATATAATAAATGAGTTCTAAGCCAAATGATTAAGAATATAATAGCATTTCAAATAACCCTATTACTTTACTATTCCATTCCTTGAGTCAAGAATTTTGATTGTATTTTTCATACTATGAAGAGTGTCCATCATGGTAGTATTTTTGGGACTTTAGCTGGGTGGTTCAGTTAGGAGTGAGTAGTGGTATTGATGGTAGAATAAATGGAGAAGTGTAGCAATGCCTAACCATGTACATGTTTTTCTTAAATATTGAGAAATTTGAACTTCTATAGATAATTTGAGATGACTACACTCAAACTTATAGGATGGCGTAAGAACATGAATTATAGAATTTTTAGTGTAGTTTACAAAACACTATTTTTAAAACAAAATGGTTAAGAATAACTAGGTAAAACATTTAAAATTTTAATAGTAACTCCTATTTTTTAGGAAATTAGATAGATAGTCGATCCTGTGGCCCATCATTATTTTAGAATCATTTAATACTATTTAAAACCATTTGGTTAAACTTTAGTTAAGATCATGTAGTATATAACCTATTTTTTATAATTTTTCAAAGAATATTTTTTAATTAATTTTAAAATTAAATATATACTAAAAATGACAAAAAATGGATAGTTTGTTGTGTTCCACCTAACTACCTCAAAATAAATGAAAACTATTTTTTTTAATACATGTACAATTAGGCCTAGTTTGTAACCATATAATTTTTTTTGCCATTTGGATGAATGAAAAAAATATAAACAAGAATATATAGGCATGTAGTGGAAAAAATAATTTATGGTTAGAAATCAACATAGATTGAAACCTTAAAATAGTATAAAAGTTATAAGAATAATATATTTGTAAAGATGAGAGAATTCTCATCATCATGGTAATAATGTTATGAATTTTATATTGAAATTCATAGTGTATTTGGTAATGGAAATTGAATTTTGTTTTTGTCTATCAAAAATCTTTGATTTGGTTGTGGTTGATATGTTCAAGCCTTTGGCTTGGGAATCCAAGCCATTTACAAGCTAAAAGTCTTGGTTCTTAAATTAAAATAAAACATAGTGCTTATGCATTAATTTAACATTGCACTAAAAGGAAGAAAATATATATTGGAAGGAGTATATGTTTTTTTATGAAATGTGAAATTAACGTGTACAAACTATAACACATACACGTTACTTTCATATTCCTATAAGTATATATATATATATATTTATGTTCCTTGACTTTAAATTTGTTTTATTATAAACAATAAACTATGGATACTCTGCATTTCAGAGTTGGTCTCATGGATGCATTCCTTACGATGTGGGAGATAGTTTTTTCAAAATCTAATTTGGCCAGTACTTAGGCATTTTCAAGTTTTTAGTAATAAACCTATGGAGTTTAGGGCATAAATTTTGAAATTGGATTACTTGTTATAATTTCTAAGGGTCTTAATGTTTTCAAAATTAAAGTTTACAAACCACTCTCTTTGAATTCAAGACAAAGTGTTGTGATTGGGGTAGCATGGGTCACACTGATGACCTAAACACATCAAACAACCACTTTATGTTAATTTCACTTGTTCATAATCCCTACCTCATCCCTAATTAGTTCCTACTCATCCTTCATCAGCCATAATTACTTTGTCCTTATTTCTCATTATCCTTAATCACTCTCTTATTAACCCTGACCATCCCTCATCATCATTAATCACTCTCTCATTATCCCTAGAGTCACTCCCTCATTGACCCTCACCATCCCTCACCATCCTTAATGATTCCATAATTGTATCTCATCATCTATATTCACTCCCTCCTCATACCTCCTCACACATAATCAATCCCTCTAATACCTTGATGGTGGGTGAAGTGGTTCCCCACTTGTGTCTGCTTAGTTTAAGTTTTAATTCAAAATTTTATTCACTAAAAAGAGGCCCAAGGAAAAATTTATTTAATTCATCCTATTTCACTAGAATAAGGATATAAAATATTTTTTTGATTATTTAGTGGGATTTAAAGATATATATCATGATCCACACCCAAACCATTAAAAGAGTGTGTATCCAATACCCTGGGATAGAATATATAGGATCAAAAGGTGGGATGAAATTGTATTAATTACATATAAATATTGGGATTTAGGCATCTAAGACACCCCTTCATTTCACTTTTAATTTTTATTAGGTCCATTATAGGCCAAAAGGGACACAAAAACACTATATCTGCTTATGATCAAGGTAAATGAAATTAATGGGCCCACCACACTAATGTAACCCATACATAGTGAGTTCATTCAATGATGTTAAGTAGTTACAACCAACTATTATATTAATATGGCAACAATTAACCATCATATCATGTTACCCACACCTAGATGTAACAATTTATCACATCGGCATCATGAAATATGTATAAATATGCCATCAATATATTTTATGATATGGATATGTACTACATCAAATAAATCATTCATACCATGTTTGGCATAATGTATATTGGGTCACTTATTCTAATATATTAATGGTGATTGTAGTGGCCTTTTGTTTGTGAATAATTATCCCCTAGTCACTCCTTTCTCTATATAGGTTAGAATTTCTTGTCTCCTTTCAACATATGGCTTGGGTATTCCATCGAGTATTTAGGTATGGTATACTCAAGATAAATATATGGTTCAAATATTCAATTTGTTATGTAATACTCAAGTAGGTAAATTAAGTAGGGCATACCCAAGTAGGTAAAGTAGGTAGGAAAAAATCAAGTAGATAAAATAGGTAGGTAATATTAGTGGTGTGATTGTGTGTGTGTGTGTGTGTGTGTGTGTGTGTGTGTGTGTGTGTGTGTGTGTGTGTGTGTGTGTGTGTGTGTGTGTGTGTGTGTGTGTGTGTGTGTGTGTGTGTGTGTGTGTGTGTGTGTGTGTGTGTGTGTGTGTGTGTGTGTGTGTGTGTGTGTGTATTATATATACATAAAATGATGTAGAAATTGATTTCTAGTTCTATATATTAGGAAGAAATCTTCCCTTACCAAAAAAAAGCTAATTTCATAGGGCATATCTACGCAGGATTGGAAAGAATATATTCAAGCTATAGATCAAGAAGTAATATTTACTTGATATCTAAGAATATATTCTAAAAAGGGAAATTAGGTAGGGCAATAATGAAGCTATATATTAAGAAGCAAGTGTCCTTTGCCTTATCATATTATAAATAGTTAAGTAGGTAGGGTGTGTGTGTGTGTGTGTGTAATATATATATATATATATATATATAGACACACACACACAAAAAAAAAAAAAAAAATGATTTATAACTTGATTTCTAGTTTTATATATTAGAAAGAAATCTTCCCTTAGCAACAACAAAAGCTAATTTCGTAGGGAATAGCTAAGTACATTTGGAAAGAATATATTCAAGCTATAGATCAAGAAGTAAGATTTACTTGATATCTAAGAATATATTCTAGAAAGGGAAATCAGGTAGGGCATAAATGAAGCTATATATTAAGAATAAAGTGTCCCTTGCCTTATCATATTAGAAATAGCTAAGTAGGTAGGGTAAGAACAAAACTATATATTAGAAAGCAAGCTTACCTTGATAGGTATGCCATAATATAGAAGTAAATTAAAGTTATATATCAAGAAGGTAAACTTCATTTGATAGTTATGAATTACTCCCTTATTATATATTGAGAAGGTAATCTTCCCTTGATATGCTATTGGGTGAAGTAAAGATAAGTATCAAGAATGAAAATTTTTATTGCCTTGGTCCTTAACATAGATGAAGTGGGTATGGGAAATTTTCATTACTTTATTGGTTAAGGAAAGTTTGATATTAGTGTAGGGCCTTTAGAACCCCCCCCCCCTCATATATCTATGATCAGTCCCCCATTCCTAAACTATCCTTTGATATACAATATTAGGGACTGGGGCATACTTAGAGTAGGTAGGGCCCCAGTTTGTCCTCTAAGGTCCATCAATCCATGCCCAATATCTAAGTATCCCTAATTTGATATAATGCATTAAGGCATATTCCATTCAATATATATTAGGTTGGGTATATATCAAGTTGATTTTATAAACGCACTCTACTAGCTACCAAATTTAAACACACTCTACCATATTGGTGACTACCTATATATCTATCTATAAATACACTCTAATATAGAATGACACTCTATGACATATAGATAAAATGTGAAGTCAACTATGGGGTTGGGATTGGAATTTTGAACTAGTCTCCAATCATCCCTATCTATATAGATATATATTTAGATTCTCAACTCTAGGATTAGAATTCATATATACCCAAATCCTAATATATATATATATATATATATATATATATATGTATGTATGTATGTATGTATGTATAAGTAATATAATTTCATCCCACCCTTTACTCAATTTACTACCTTTTAATTATAGATAGGGGCTCTAAATACACACTCTTTCCATGATCTCAACATGGATCACTATATATATATATACATATATATAATCAAATCCCATTAAACAATTAGATTATCTCTGAGCTCTATAGTTGATAATAATAGGATGAGTAAAATAAGAGTTTATTTAGGCCTTATTTAAGTGAGTAAAATTTGGATTTGGAATAGAATCTAATCAGAAACAATTAAGAAGTCATTAGACCCACCATCAAGGTATTAGAAGTGATTAGGGATGATGAGGGGTGATGATATAGTCATTAGGGATGATGAAGGATGGTGAGGGTCAATAAGGGAGTGGTTAGGGATAATGAGGGAGTTATTAGGGATGATGATGGATGGTGATGCTTAATGAGTGAGTGATTAGGAATGATGAGGGATGAGGAAATAATGATTATGTATTATGAGGGATGAAAAATTATTTGTTAGGGATGATGAAGGATGATGAATAGGTGATAAGGATGATGAAGTATTGTGAGGGTTAATGAGAGAGTGATTAGGGATGATGAGGAAGTGATTTTATATGGTGAGGGATGGTGACGGTAAATGAGGAATTGACTAGTAATAATTAAAAATAAGGAGAGTGATTAAGGGTGATGAGGGATGAGGAAGAAGTGATTATGGATGAGTGAGGGATGATGAGGGAGTCCAATTAACACAAAGTGGTCATTTGATGTGCATAAATCATCAATTTGACCTATGCTACCCCAATCATACCAATTTTGCTTCAATTCTAAGAGAGTGGTTTCTAAACTTTAATTTTGATAAACCTAAGACTACTATATGTTTACCTAACCTTAAAAATGACTATATGTTTACCTATAAATAGGAAGTCAAATGGGACAAGGATGGGATGAAATTATATTAATTACATATATACAATTAGATTTGATCATCTAAGAATTTAAATCCTAGAGTTGAAAATCCTAATATATGTATGTAATTATGTATGTATGTATGTATGTATGGGCAACTAGAGACTAGTTGAAAATTCTAATCCAAACCCCATAGTTTCCATCTCATTTTATCTATAGTCATGAGAAGATCCTTCCTGAACAAGTTAGCAGATAATTGCAAACACATGAAATAAACTATGAAAATTATCAATATATTAACTCAAATAATCATAACTAAATTACAATATCTGAATTACAAAATCATTGGCCTCTTTAAAGGGGACCCTCCATTAATAAGCTCAATACAATAAATTTGTGGATGCCTTCACTGGCCTCAACACTTAATTATATAGTAAGTCTAATTTAAGAAATTATTACTTCCCATGAATGTGAGACAAAACAAAATGCTCATAATATGACATTCAAATCATATGCATCCATAGAAAATATTATACCAACAAAGTAAAGAAAAGGGGTAGCATAGGTTCCTAATATCCCCTCCCTCTTATAAAAATATTTGTCCTCAAGGCTTCAGATGTGGGAATTGGTGTTGAATCTAAAATAGTGGTTCCCATATATCATCCTCTAGTTTCATTTTGTGCCACTAAATTAAAACCTCTATGATGGAGTGGGAGTAAAGTTAGCATGTGCACCTATCCAGGATTACATATGGCTTAAGAAGGATGGATCCTTCATTATCGAGCTTTGGTAAAATAGTTTGCACTCTGATGTTTGTGCCAAGAACATTTTTAAGACAAGAGACATGAAATATTGGGTGAACTTGAGAAGAAGGTGGGAGCTCCAACTTATAAGTAACCAACCCAATCTTCTAGAGAACCTTATATGGGCCATAGAGCTTGAGAAATATCTTATTATTCCCTTCTATTTTTAGGGAGGATTTCTTGTATGGATGCAAGTGAATAAAAACCATATCACCTACTTGAAAAGTGTGTTTAAAATGGCGTTGATCATCTTGTTGTTTCATTTGATTTTGTGCCATATGAATATTTTCTCATAGGTTGCTAAAGATCTAATCTTAGGTTTGAACAATCATGTTGATCACTTGAATTGATGAACTAATAGGGGTGTACATAAGGATCAATAGTGGTGAGTAACCATAGACTATTTAATATGTAGTCATTTTAGTTGAAGTGTGGTAATATATATTGTACAACCATTCATTGGGGGGGGGGTCCACTTTTCCCACTGATGTTATTGTTTTGAGGTGAAGTAATGAAGGAAAATTTCCAAGTATTTATTGACAATTTCATTCTGGCCATCCATTTATGGATGATACCTAGAACTCATCTTCAGTTTAGTGTTAGTGCATCAAAATAGTTCTATCCAAAAATTATTGGTGAAGGTTGCATCATGATCTGCGACAATGGATGAATGAATTCAATAAAGATGGAAAATATGGTCCAAGAAAATTTATATGACTATGGAGGTAGTGTAATGATGGCTGAGGGCACAAAAATGACTATATTTAGAGAGGTGATCAACCACAACCAAGATCAATGTTTTCCCTATAGATTTAGGGAGCTCTTCAATGAAATTAATAAAAATATCTATCCAAATCTTAGGAAGGATGGGCAAGGGTTTGAGATACTTAGGGATGAGTCTGGTTTAACCCTTGTTGCATTGGAAGGTATCACATTAATCCACCATATATTGAATTAAATTTTTCATTACCTTAAAAAATAAATTGTATCATGCCCAATCATAATTTTTGAGAAACCCTAAGTGCCCAATGGATGGAAAAACATGGAGTTCATAAGATATAGCCTAATAAAGATCTGTGCTCTGGGGAAGCACTAGATGATTATTTTATCATAGAGAAGCACCATCCCAAGAATAATTTGGTACAATAGAGGGGTTAGTGGCCAACTATTTAATTATTTGAGATAATGAGGATTCATTAACATAAACCTACTATACAATGTCCAAATAATTTGGAATAGGCATGGAAATAGTAGAGAAGGAAGCTTGCTCCACAAATGTGTGAGATAGAGAATCAGCCACAATATTGTCCTTACCCTTCTTATGAGTGATATCATAGTGATAACCTATGAGTTTTCTGACCCATTTCTATTATGATATGGTGGAGACCTATTATTTCAAGAAATATATCAAATTTTGGTGATCAGTTTTGATGCAAAAATGACTCCCCAATAGGAAAGGCTACTATTTATGTACTACATGTAAAATGGCCATCATTTCCTTCTCATAAGTAGAGAGTACTAAATTCTTACCAAAAATATATTTTTTATTGAATGCAATGGGGCATCTTTCTTGGAGGATAACAACACCAAGTCCATTATCACAAACATCACTCTCGATAGTGAAGGTCTTGAAAAAATATAGCATAGCTAGAATAGGTGTAGTACACATATTTTGTTTCAATTTTTCAAATGCACACTCAACATCTTGTGTTCATGAAAAAGCATATTTTTTCAACATAGCTATCAATAGAGTTACAATCTTCTCATAATCCTTAACAAAATTGTGATAGTATCTAGTCAGCCCCCAAAAACCATGGAGGCTCTTGAGTGTCTGAGGATGAGGTTAATTTGTCATGGTAGCTATTTTTTAGTATCCACCTGAACCCCTTGGGATAAAACAATCTATTGGATATACTTTACTTTGTACTAAAAAAAGTACATTTGGACTATTTTCCATAAAGATGATGGTTAAAAATAAATTATAGTGCAAGCTCTAGATGTTTTATATCCTTGGAATGAATTTACATAGGTAGGGCTAGAATATTTTATTCATCAATGCCTAGAATGTTGAAGGATCACTAGTGATGCCAAAGGGTACGACCATAAAATTATAGTATCCATCATGCATGTGAAAATTTGTGTTAGGGATACCATCCTCATAAAGCTAGATCTGTTGATATCTAGAGTGAAGACCCAATTTGGAGAAAAATGAGCATCATGAAGCTCATCATAAATCTCATCAAGAACATGGATTAGGAATTTATCTTTGATTGTGATTTAATTAAGTGCATGGAAGTAGACCCATTTTTTTTAACAAGGAGAACTGGGGAAGAATATGGGTTGGTACTAGGGTGAACAATGCCTTACACTAGTAAGTATTGAATGAGCATCTCGATCTAAGTATTTTATAGAAATGGGTAGAATTAGGGCCTAATGTTGTGAGGAACACTTCATAAAAATAGATAAATATAGTGATCCTCTATCCATTAATGTGGTAATCCCACTGGTTCAACAAAGACAAGTGTATACCTATGCAGAACAATTTGTAGATCATAAGGAGTGGGGACCATTGATGGCTGTATTTGAATGAAATGGAGCTAGACAAATATAGTGTGTGAATTTTTATTAAGAAGGTTTTCTATGAGATGTGAACTAATGATGCTAAGAGACCCTGATTGTAAGCCTTTCAATGTGTGTTTTTACCCATTATCTAAAAATTACATCTAAAGTTCAAAAAATTCCCATAAGATGGGTGTAGGTTTGGGTAACCATTGGGATCTCAAAAAAACATCACATCCACCTAAGGGAAAATAAAACATGTTAGAGTGAAATTTATAATCTCCAATAGACATATGCACATTTTGACACTTCCTTTTTAAAGGTAATGTGCCTCCATTAGCAATCATGACTTCAAATTTGGAGCAAGGATGGACAAAATAATCAACCTATTTTGGTGATATGAGGGTCAACGAAGTTATGAATGATATTAGAATCAATGAGTATTATGAGAGGGAAATTCTTGATGTAAACCCTTACATCATTTTTGGGGTGGTGAATCTTGCTAAATCATGGAGAGAGATCTTTGGTTGGTCTTCCTAAGAAGCAGGTTCCACAATCAGCTAAAATTCTTTTGAATCATCTATTGTATCTTGAACATCTTCCCAATCTTTATTTTTGAGTGGAGAGTCCACTTCTAATAAGTAGATATTTTTCTTGACAAATCAATGTCCCTAAGTGAATTTTTCATCTCACTTATACAATAGTTCTTTTTCTCTATGCGCTCACATCTCTACTTCTATCAAAATACTTGATAGGAGTGGTTCTAAGGGTTGGTGTTGTTTGAGATGATTGTGGAGTTATATTTCTGAATGGAGTAAAATTGTATTTGAATCATTATTGAGATGTGATCTTGTCCTCTACCAACTTAGCCAATCTAAGGGATTCTATCATCATGTTGGGTAAATTTTTTTTGACCTTAGATAAAATTATATCCTTCAATCCACTAACAAAGTAACTCTTAAAGAATTCATGGAACAATTCCTTTGTGTAATTGGCTAGTTTTTCAAATTTTATTTGATATTCTCTCATGGTTCTTATTTGGAGAAGTTTAGTGAGTTCTCTCATGAAGTCATCAAAAGCACTAGGGATAAATTATTGAAAAAAGAGGGTGCAAAAATGGGTCCATCCTGGCTCATCATGAGCCTTGATATGCAAATTATACCATTGAAGGGATTTAAGTTCCAAGTGAAAGGATGAAAGTGGAACCTTGTTGACATCAAAAGTATTATAAAAAATAATATATTATTCTACCTAATAGATCTATTTAGTTAGATATGCACCATGGAATTAAGGAAAATTAAGCTTCAACCCATGAAAATTGTTAGAAGAAGAAAATTTTGTGTTAAAAGAGGACTCTGGATGTCGTCTGTTGTTCAAGATGGTATGTTGAAGATTGAGGCAAAAAAAATTTCATCAAGATCTATGATGTGTGTCTTGAGGGTGATAACTTCATCCTCCATGTTTTTTTCTCCTATTTGGGTTACTAACATTACACAAATAAGAGATTTTTTTTGCAATGGGTAGGAAAAGTAGAGTTAAGACACATTTTGTAAGGTCAGTTTGTGATTTTGGCAAAATCAAAAGGGGTAAAGATAATTTTACTATAAAAAATTCATAGAGGGAGTACGATTGATGAAGGTAAGGGCAATTTCAAGAGTGAAAATGGAAGAAAAGGAAAATTTATCAAAGAGGGGCAAAGGAGCATAAAAGGGAGATGAACACTTGGGAATTTTTTTGATGCAAACAAAAAAGATTAGAAGTTATGGCAAAACCTAGAAAATGGAAAATTGAGATTTATAGGAATTAAGAGTGGAATCAGGATATGGGACCTCAAGGAATAAAATGTGGAGAGTGGAATTTCAAGTGTCTAGATTTAGTTTGAGGATAAATGAGGCTACAAATGGATAGATATGGCAAAAAAAGATTGTTTCTAGATGTTTTCTATTTTCTATCTAGCTACAAGTCCTCTGAGAGATATATGATACTCAGCTATGATAAAAAATAGATAGGATGATGATTTTTTATGTTTTAATTTTTATCAAATGTCTAGCTATGAGTGTTTTGACAGTCTTTGGATATTCTATTACTGGTTTATTTTTTTTGATAGTCTACTAGAAATATTCTAAAATTGATAGAAATAGGCCCCAATTTTTAATAGTTTCCTACGGGTTTAAAGTTATCTCTATGGCCACCAATGTCATTTGAATGAGTACCACTCTCCCAAAAAAAATTGGCCATAGGTTTACCTATAAATGACATCTCTAGGTTTTCCTCACAGATTTCACTGGTAGGTCCTTTGAATGAGCTGGATACTTTGGGGTTCCTATGGTACTCCTCATAATGAGTTTTAGGGATTTCACCCAAACATTTCCCATAGTTATGTAGATAGGTTTTTACCCTAGTAAAACAAAGATTATTGTGATACAAAAAAATATTTAAATGAATTATGCATTAGAAAATAGAAACACTATCATAAAAAAATAAATTTTCCTTGAAAAATGCTCTAATACCAAATAAGAGGATCCTTCTTGAACAAGTATATAATTGAAATACATGAAATTAAGTATAAAAATTATCAATATATTAACTCAAATAAGCTGAATTGAATTACAATGGTTGAATTACAAATTTTTTGGCCTCTTTAAGGGGTAAACCTCCTTTGAGTAAGCTTAATATAATAAATTTATGAATGCCTTCATTAGATTCAACATTTAATTATATACTAAGTCTAATCTAAGCAACTTCTACTTCCCATAAACATGGAATAAAAAAAATGCTCACGAGATGACTTACAAAGCATATGCATCCATATCAACTATTATACTAACAAAGTAAAGACAAGGGGTAGGACAAGTTCCTAAAAATTCATTGATTTTATATCTATAGTAGATTGGATTCCCAGATGGATAGATAGGTGATCACCAATCCAATATAGTTTGCTCCAATCGGCTATTTGGTAGACTATTTTTCCCAACCCAACTTGATCTATAACCAACCCGATCTATATATAATTTAATCTATTATGTGAATGAAGGGAATATGTCTTTATCTATAGTATTAAAGAGGGATTATTTAAAGATTGGGCATGTACTTATGGGCCGTAAAGGACAAATTGGGGCCATGTCATACTCTAAGTATGCCCTAGTCCCTATTATAGTATATCAAACAATAACATAAAAATAGTTGCCCCACCATGGATATACGGGAGGAACCATTCTAAAGGCCCTACCCCAATCTCAAACTTTCCTTAACAAATAAGGAAATGTAAACTTTCCCTACCTAATTCATATATGCCAAGGAGTGAGGTTAGGTAAGCTTTCATTCTTTATACCTATATTTTCTTCACCAAATAGCATACCAAGGGAAGTTTGCCTTCTTGATTAATAATAAAGGAGTAAGGTAGAGATATCAAGGGAAGTTTTCCTTCATATAATCTATATTTTCTTTGCTTCTATATTAAGGCATAACTATCAATGGAAGCTATATTTTTGATAGATATCCTTGTTCTTACCCTACCTACTTTATTATAACCTACCTAATAAGTTAGGGGATGATTGCTTCTTAATATATAGCTTTGTTCTTTTCCTACCTATTTCCCATTTGTAGAGTAGATTCTTAGATATGAAATGAACTTTTAATTCCTAATATATAGCTTATACAAATTCTTTCCCTACCTACTTGATTAATCCATTCCTAATCTATAGCTTATATAAATTCTTTCCCTACCTACTTAATAATTCCCTACCTACTTAGCTGCTTGTTTTAGTAAGGAAATCTTGATTGTTAATGGATGGAATGAGAAATGAAGTTTTGAATAATGTTTCATGTGTAATATATCTATACCATTGAGAATTACCTACCTAATTTACCTAATTGAGTATGACCTACCTATTAGAGTGTGTATTTCATGCATTTTCTCATGTTTTCTAGTGTATTAACTAGCTATTTTGTCTTGTAGTGGGTTTGTCCTATATGAGGATTTATCTCACATTGGTTAGATTAGCTAGATTAGTATTTCACCTTGCTTATATAAGCAATTGATTACCTTTTTACTAAAATCTCATTATCTCATAGTATGAATAATCATTTGATTTACTTTTTGTTGTATTTAAATTGTTTGTGGCTACATATTTGATGTTCTTATTGATAACTCTTCAGATCTTGGCTTCATGGAATTTTTTTACCATTCCTAACATGGTACCTGAGCTTTGAGAGTTTCAACTATCCATCAAGCTTGAAAGTTTTCATATTCTCCCCTTGTTATGAAGATGAAGTGTGCAAGGAAATATTTTTTTTCCCTTGTTAGTGCCCATTTCTTCAACACTTTTTGAATATTTTGAATCTCTTACTTTCAAACCTTTGATCATGGAAGATCTGATTTAGATATGTGATAGACATTCCATTTTCATCATCTGTTATGATAAATCATTAGAATGAATTTCAAGACTAAAAATACAATCTAATTTTCAATGCAAAACTCTCCTATGGTTCTTCCTTCCCTAACATGGGAGGATAAATAAGATGAGCATTGTAGTTTTTTATTGGTGTGTAGAAAATAAGAGGCGTCTTTTTATTTTTTTGACTAAAATTTTCTAGGAAAGAGAGAATCTGAGGTGGTATTGGAATTTGGAGGAGGCATGC
Source organism: Torreya grandis (assembly GCA_037957365.1). Classification (NCBI taxonomy): domain Eukaryota; kingdom Viridiplantae; phylum Streptophyta; class Pinopsida; order Cupressales; family Taxaceae; genus Torreya; species Torreya grandis. The sequence goes on from JARHVA010000628.1 coordinate 3,166,944, forward strand.
TAGGTCTAAGGATTGTGTTATGTTATAGACAATACTTCATCTTGACTACTACATTGGTTTTTTCATGGATGGTTGTTGCATGGAGAAAATAAGGGCATTGTAAAATTCCTCTTTAGCATCATAAGATGCATTGAAATTTTTCTCAAGCACTTTGTTTCCTTTTCTATCTTAACTGCTATGTGAAAGAGATTATAAGCTTTGATAAGGACTGAATTGCATTCTCATTCTATATTTTTTTGTTTAATTTCTAGGACTGAATCCAAGCTGGTAGAGGAGAAGCATTGGTGGAGAGGAGATGGAACACTGTTCATTTTACACTTTTGTGTTAATCATCCTAAAAAGATCCTACTGCATTGTCTTCTCCATCTAGTCTACATTATGATTTAGAAGGATAGTAAGAGATATAAATCTGATAAATTAGATGTGTGTGGAGAAGAGCTAAAGGAGGAGTTGGAGTAAGTGACATCTGACCTATGTTGGATCCAAGTCTGGCATTATAACCTTCCTTGGAGCTAGGTGTTGCCTTCATATATTTATAAGAACACTTGTACCTAATGTTAGGTTCCTTAGAATGGCCATTATCAATCAAAAGTAACTATAATCCATTATTTCTCCTCTCAAACATAGCTATAAATTAATTATTTTCTTAATTAGATTGTATTTTTCCTAAAAGAGGAAGTCAAACTCACTTGCATGCATACTGAGGTAACCATAAATTTTTTTCCCCTTTGGTTGACTTATTTAATTTTATGGTGAAATTATAGTTATAATGAGTGGTAGGATGACTATGTTTATTTCTGATTTGGTCACAAATTCTAGTTTATAGTGTTTTTTAATTGTTTTGACCCATTTTAATGGAAAATCAAAACACTTATAACTTTTAAATCGTAACTCAAATTTGACTTCATTTTTTTTCAAAAGTACATTTTTTTCAATTATCTATCCATTGATGACATTAAATTGTAAAAATAAACTATTTTATAAAGTGCCAAAATTGGGAGGGGGTCCTATAATATAATCTATTCTCGAGTTAAGTAAAGTTGGTGCTCGGCAAAAGGGTTGGTGCTCCTATGGGTTGGTGCTCATGAATTGTTGTTGGGTTGGTGATCATGAATAGGTGCTGGATTGGTGCTCGGCAAAGGGGTTTGAAGCTCCTGTGGGTTGGTGCTCATGAATTGTAGCTGAGGTTGGTACTCAGCAAAGGGGTATGGTGCTTCTATGGGTTTGTTCTCATGAATATATTTGAGATTGATTCTCCATGGTTTTTCCCACATTGGGTTTCCACGTTATATCTGGTGTCTCTCTCTATCTTGTGTGATGTTTATTGTTTGAGTTTTATTTCATATCTTGAATGTTTGATTAAGTGGAATTTGATAAAGGGAAAGTTTTATAAGATATATAATATAATGATTCACCCCCCCTTCTCAGTATATTTTGTGCTTAACACCAATTCAATGTGCAATGTGAGATTCATATTGTAGAAGACAATATTGAGCAAACACAAGCACACAATTTCAAGAATGAACCAACAATAAATAAGCCTCAAATGATCCACACAATATTACATTACATTACATTGAAAATATGAAAGGGAAAAGGTACATATATAGGTTTTAAAAGGAAGGATACAACACATTATAATGAATGTGGGATTAATACTTTCAAAGTAACCAACATGACATTGTAACCCTAAGTAATCATATGTAATCATATAGCCATAACCTATACAAAAAAAAACCAAACATCAATACCCCCTTATAAGCACAACTTCGGTAGGTGATGATACAAAAAATGGGTCATGGTAATAAGGTCTAATGAGGTACCCATGTACAATGTAATCTCTCATAAGTAGAGAAAAGGAGAAATCTTGTAGGAAAAATCCCCCCAAAAAAGAGATACAAAGAAGAAGAGAAGATGCTAGAATCCCCCCTGAAGATGATGAAGCTAACAAAGTGGACCATCCCCAAGAAGAGATTGTAGATGAATGAACTTTCTCTCATTGAAGGGTTTGGTGAAGATATCAACAACCTACTTTGAAGACTGGTAAAATACTAAGTCAATGACCTGCTCATGAATTAGCTCATGAATGAAGTGCATGTGAGTCTTGATGTGTTTAGTCCTCTAATCAAGGACCAAATTATTGAAAATATGAATGGTGCTCTAGTTATAAAAAAATATTGTATAGGCCATCTGATCTAGATGCCAAGCTCATAATTAATCTTTTAAAGTCAAATAGCCCCAGTAGTAACATTAATAGATTCTCTGTGTTCTACCTCTATGGAACATAGAGAAATAACATTCTACTTCTTGCTCAACCAACTATTGGAACTAAAACCCAATAAGAAACTATAACCTAAAGTGGACTTATGACTCTTAGTGTTTCCAGCCCAATCTGAGTCTATGTAGCTGACTAAGTCAAAATTTGATCCAACTTTATAGTATATCCCATATTTATGTGAAGCTTGAATGTACTTCAAGATCCTCTTAGATACTTTCTAGTACAACGCATGCGGTTCTTGCATGAATATCAAAATAATGCCAATAGTGTAAGATATGTCTAGTCTGGTGTGAGTCAAGTAAATAAGGCTAATAACAAGTTATCGATACAAGGTAGCATCGACTAATGTAGTGAAAAATCTACCTCAAGCTTGACTCTAGATAGGAATAGAGTCAAAAAATGGATTATAGTTAGCCATATAAAACTATGCCAAAATATCAAGAGAGTACTTGGGCTATGAAATTGAAATCCCTGAATCCGTCTGAGTGATCTCAATACTAAGGAAGTAGTGTAGTAAGCCCAAGTTAGTCATGGAAAATCTATCCTAAAGAGTTTTCTTTACTAGTGAGATAGTCAGAGAAGAACTCCTTATGATCAAAAGGTCATCAACATATAAAACTAGTATAAACAAAGAATCATCCTTATATAAGATGTACACATTAGGATCGAAGTGACATCTAGTGAAACCTAAAGTGAGAAGGAAGGATTAAATTTTGGCATACCAAGCCTAAGGGGGCTATTTGAGGCCATAAATGGATTTTCTAAGTCTACACACTAAATAAGAATTTTAAACAAAACCAGGTGGCTACTCTATGTATATCTCCTCCTCATGGTCTCCATGAATAAATGTACTCTTCATGTCCATCTGATATAACTCCATCTATGTGCTATGGCTATAACAAGTGTGAGTCTGATTAAAGTCAACTTAGCCATGAGTGAAAAGGTATCTGATTAGTTGATGCCAAATTCTTATGAAAATCCATTAGCTACCAATCTAGCCTTATACATGTCAATATAACCATCTATATCATACTTGGTCTGATATATCGATCAACATCAAACCATCTTCCTTTCCTTAGGAAGAGAATTCAAATCCCAAGTGTGATTGCTAATCAAGGAATAATATTCCTCATCCATGGCTCTATTCCATTCAGGTATGTCTAAAACATCTCTAAAATTCTATGGATCTGATGTGGAAGCAAAAAAGGCATGTGATCCAATCTAAAAGTCTACCTAAGTACATCTATGATCATTTGGATCCCCTACCAATGTGCCTACACTCTCAAATGTCTACCTAGCCCAAAGAGGGCCTAAAATAGGTGAGTCATGTGTTGAATCCTCATCCTATGATGCATGCCTAGAATTAGATGAGTATGAATCCCCATCACTCTACTCATTATTATAACTAGAATAAAAATTGGCCTCTACCTCAAAAACCTACTGTGAATGATCTGAGTCCTCAAACTGCTCATCCAAATTGAGAAAAACTGATGTGGAGGGGGAAGTGTCAAGTAAAGAGTTAGTGGGACTCTCCTGAAACCTAACACTCCTCTCAATGAGTAGTTGATGAGTCATAGGATGAATGATTCTATAACACTTAATCCCATTTAGATACCCCAAAAATATGTAAGGTTTGGATTGAACCTCCATTGACTTGCATTTCTTTTTGGGAATGCATGCCATCACTAGTGATCTAAAGACCCTAAAATGTTGCACCTCTAGTTTCCTATTGTGCTAAGATTCATAAGGAGTGATGCCCTTTAAATATTTATAAATAACCTATTTCTAAATGTAACATGCATAGTTGATGGATTCTACCTAGAACTGTGGAGTCAATGATCTAGAATGAATCATACAATTGGCCATCTCCTTTAAGGATTGATTCTTATGCTCTACTACACCATTTTACTAAGGAGTGTATGGTACTATCCATTAAAAATAAATACACTTGATGGTATAAAAATACTCAAATCTATGGTTGATGTACTCCTCTCTATTATCTATTCAAAGAATTTTAATGCACTTTCCAAATTGCTTCTCAGCCAAAGCCTTGAAATCCTAAAAATTATCAAAAACTTCAAACTTTTGTCTAAGAAAGTAGACCCATGTATATCTTTAAAAATCATCAATGAAGGTGAGAATGTATCTAGCCCTAGTAAAAGACGGATGGGGAAACTACCCCATAACATCACTATGAATCAACTCAAGAGGTACTAAAGTTTTCCTAGCTTTGCCTTTGTCAAATTTCTCTTCAATATGTTTGCCAAGGACATAACCCTCACATAGTCCCTTAAAGTATTTAACTCTAGGCAAGCCTATAAACATATATTTTTTTGACTTAGCTACTCAATATAGCAGTGGTTAAGGTGGCCAAATCACGCATGCCATAGTTTTCTAACTCCATATGAATAGGTAAGAAATGTTGTAGGAGGAGCATTTGGATCAAAATGGGAGGTGTATATCATAAAATGGTGATTAGCCCTCCCTAATACAATTTTAGTGTCACTATGTAGCTCTTTGATCTCAACTAAATCTGGTGTGAAAATGACTTTTATGCCCTATCCTATGTGGGTAATCTGATACACTGAAAGAAGATTAGTTTATAATGAAGGTACACTTAGAATATTTGTGAATGTTCAACCTTTGACCTCAATAGTCCCTCTTCTTTCAACCTCTACTAGAGTGTCATTACCTAAGGTGATAAAGGACATGTCTGATGGATCTAAGTCAATAAAATCAGTATCTGACAAACCCATATAGTGTTGAGAATGAAAATTAATAACCCATGATGAGGTAGATGATGACTATTTTATAGAATCATGGACCCCTATGTTGATTTTCTCTAGGAGATGTGTAATGTGGTCAATCTATTTATTCATACATTTATGCTCATCATGCCCAAATTTTTTACAATAGGATAACTTAACCTTTCCTTTCTTATGTTTCCCTTCAAAGGAGGAGGTTTCAGTGATAGTTTTTGTAGTGGTTTTATATTCTTTCTTCTTCTCAGGATCCTTGCTCTTTTGTTTCTTATCCTTTTTACTATAGGCTTTCTATTTCCCATTCCCAACAATGAGGGTTGAAGGTTTGGAAGACTTGAGGGTTCCAATTTAGATTAATTTATCATGTTCCTTAGTTAAATCTATAATGAATTCATCTAAGTATGCCAATGTCCAGTTGGTTCCCATGGCTCTCTTGGTCACATAAAAGGTAGAGACAAATATAGAGTAATCAGGTCTTAGTTTTGCAAGCATAGAAAGAACTAACTGCTCATCTTTATTCTTCATTCCAAACTCTTTTAAATATAATATAAATGGCATAATCCTGGTGAATAAGTCATCTAATGTGTCAAAGTTTCTAGGTCTCAAACTAATTATCTCAATATCAAGCTGATGACCCCTCATGCTGTTGGTTTTCCCAAACAATTTTTCTAGGGTGTCCCATACTTCTTTGGGAGATTTGGATGACTATATGTGAAATAGGAATTCTAATGACATTTAAAGACATAATATACCAAAAGATTCATCAAATATATTAAAACATTTTATCTAATATGCTTCATCTATGGGCTCAACTTCTACCCCCATAGTTATATGAAATAACCCTTTACTTCTAAGAACCATTATAATCTTACTTTTCCATTCTTGGTAGTTGAAGGATGTAAGTGCATTAACAATGCTAAGATCCATTATATAATTAAGATTAATGTGTTTTGTTTTTGTTTCAAAAATAAAAAATGTAGAAAAGGAGAGAATTTGTAGGATATAATCACAACCATATTACAACCCTCTAAAATAATGTTAAGTGCCCCCCCAAAATAAATAGTTGGCACTTTATAATTTATTTTATTTTATAATGCAAATGGGCTAGCTATGTGGGAAATTTAAAAATAAACACTTTTAAAAATGATGAAGCTCAATTTTGAGCCATTGTTTATAAGATATTAATGAAACAAATTCTTGTAAATAGCTCATTTTTAATATAAATTGCACTAAATGATTATAAAAATATGCTTGAGCAAGGTGCAATGTATCTTCCAACCACTTATTGAAATAGGATTAGAGTATAGAATAAAGTGGTTTGGTCTTTTTAGGGGTATTCTATCTCTTTCCAATTTGGGCCTCAACTTCATCTTTGCCAAGTGGAGATAAAAGGTTTTAAAAGACTAAAAAAATGCTCTTTTTCAAATATTTTCAAATGACCTTGCTTTTCAGCATACTAAATGATGCTATAGAAATTAATAAAGTCATTAAAAGAAAAAATATATATAAAGAGAAGATACCAAAGAGATGGAGACTGGGTGTGGGCCCACTAAGGAGGGAAAGTGCCAATAGAAAGAGCCTTGAAATAAAAACAACCTATTTTTCACTTAGGAAAAAAAATAGTTTTTAGTAAAATCACCATAACTTTTGCATTTCTCAATAAAATCAAAATTTTCAAAATGATCTAGAAATATGACATAAATGTGAAAAAACAAAGACACATTTTAGCATGATTTAACATAGATCAAGAACACTTCACTGAAAACTAGTTGCTTTCATATGAGAAAAGAGGGATGCCCAACTCACTAAAAATGCCTCTCTGAGAGAAAATAGGAATGTCAATGATGAAAATACAATAAACACATAGCTACTTATGGGTTTATTTCAAAAATAAATACACTTGGGCCTGTAAGAAGATAGAAATAAAAAAATCAACAAAGCCTCCAAAATATGCTCACTAGAATTTCTTGCATACCTTTTTGATTCTTAGGACTGCCAAAAAAGGATGTAAGAGAAGAGCATACTTAGTATGGAAAGAAAATCAATGAAAATATTCAGATCTAAAAGAGCTCTGATACCACATTAGAATGTGCTCTACGAATACTTATCTGAGTGAATGCATTGATTTAATGTGCAATGTGAGATGCATATTTTACAAGACAATACTGAGCAAACACAAGCACACAACTACAAGAATGAACCAAAGAGAAATAAGCCTCAAATGATCCAGACAATATTGAATTACATGGCATTGAAAATATGAAGGGGAAAGGTACATATATAGGTTTAAAAGGGAAAGATACAACACATTCTAATGAATGTGGGATTGATCCTTTCTAAATAACCAACATGACACTATATCCCTAAGCAATCATATGTAATCATGTATCCAAAACCCATAAGAAAAAAGGCATACACCAACACATTCTTTAAAGATTTAATTCAAGATATTTTTGAGGAGGTCATAGAGGATGAGGATCTTATTCACACTTATTTTGGCACTATACGTAGGTTGGATTGTACAATAGTTGATGTGGTAACACCATTCATATATTATCTTCTACCTACTCACCATCATCATGCACATTCTATGGGTACTGGACATTTATGCCAGGCATTCTCTAGGGATGTATAGTATTTTTCATAGGCTCATCGGATATAGGATCAATATGAAGTCATGATATATGAGTATTCTTCTTTGAGAAAGAATCACCCTTGGGATTTTATCAGTCTTCATAAGGGAATAAAGTTAGGTTCAAGTGGATTTATCGCACCAAGTATGGAGCTGATGGGTCTATTTACAAGTTATTGTAAAATGATTCTTATAAGTCAAAGGTATTGATTACTCTTAGACTTTTACACCTATTCCCAATATGGATTCTATTGACCTTATACTTTTTCTTGATGTATCATAGGGTTATCTAGTATATTATATGGACATTAAGAGTGATTTATTACATGGAGACTTGCATGAGAAAATATATATATAATAGTTTGTTGGGTTTGTTCACAATTTTTCTCTTATTTCTTGACTTAAGAGGTCTCTTTACCATCTCAAATAGGCCCCTCAAGCTTGGTATGAGAAGATGAATTCATTTATTCTCCCTACTAGCTTTATTTACTACCACTCTGATCCCATAGTCTATATTTAGTATATTAGGGAGGACATTATCATTCTATTCTTGTATGTTGATGTTATACTTTTCACAAGTAGCTCCTCATCTCAAATTCAAACTATTTAGTAGGCATTTTTCCTTGGTTTACATATTTCACAGTCAGATATAAGTATTTACATAAATTACTAGAAGTACACCCCTGACCTTCTTTAACATTTTGGCATGGTTGATTGCAAGCCAAGTCCTTTTTAGTCTAGAGTGACTCTCACTACCTCTTGTACTACTCCTCTTTGTGATCCTACATTGTATAGGCATATGGTTGGGAGTCTTATGTATTTAACTCATGCTCACCCTAACATTTTATTTATAGTTGGGATTGTATCTAGGTTTGCACATGCCCCTCATGACAATCATGGGTAGGCTACCAAGATGATATTTTGAAATCTATGAGGAACTACACATTTTTGGATTACAATACACTAGTGGTTCTACTTAGTTGATTAGATATAGTGATTTAGATTGGGCAGGTTATCTTGATGATAGGCATTCCACTTCTAGATACATATTTTTTTTTGTTCTTCACCTATTACTTGGTTGTACAAGAAGTAATAGGCTATTACACTATCATCCACAGAGGCTGAGTATAGGGAAGTAGTTATAGTGAGTCAATAAGTTTTTTGGCTTCATTATTTGTTGATATAGTTTGACTTCACATAGGATTCACCCACTATAATTTTGTGTGACAACTAGAGTTAAATTCAAATATCTCTCAACCCAATTAAGCACCAATGGACTAAGCACATTAAATTACATATGCACTTAATTCATCATCATATTCAAGATGGCATTATTAGCTTGTAATACATTTTGGCTCATTAGTGGGTTATATAAATATTCATGAATCTTTTTACATCACCCTCATTTACTTGAGTTGAATGACATGCGTAGGGTTTCAAAAGTTGATCTTGGGGGTTGTTCATGAGGAAATATTCCATCTTCATTTCATAGATACATATTGTACATTAGTACCTTATCAGGCCTAGTTTTTGGGACTCACAATATGGATATACCACTATTTATTTTTTGGATTTTACTATCCCCTAGCTTCATTTGAGGGTGTGTGTTAGAGTATATATTTCATACATTTTCTCACATTTTTTAGTGTATTAGATAGCTATTTTATCTTTTAGTGGGTTTATCCTATATGAGTATTTATCCCACATTGGCTAGATTAGCTAGATTATTATTTTGACTTGCCTATATAAGCAAGTGCTTACCTTTGTACTAGCATCTCATTATATCATAGTTTGAAGAATCAATTGATTTGATTTGTGTTGCATTTCATTTGTTTTTAGATAATTTTTGATGTTCTTGTTGATAAGACTTTAGATATTGGCTTTATGTAATGTTTTTACCATTCCTAACACTACCTACTTTATCTACTTTAGTATGCCATACCCAATTGAATATCTGAGTCATATCTTAATCTTGAGTATACCACACCTAAATACTTGATCAAATACCCAAGACATATCTTGAAAGGAGAGGGGGAATTATAACCTATATATAGAAAGGAGTGACTAGGGGATAATCAAGCTCAAGTATAAAACCATTACACCCATCATTAAGGTATTTGAGGGAGTGATATAATGGGAATAATTCCCAACATGGTAAGAATGACTTGTGTGATAGAATACATATCCATATCATAGAATATATCGATGACATATTTATACATATTTCATGATGTGGATATGATAAATAATGAAATATAGGTGTGGGTAACATGATGTGATGGTTATTTCCTACCCTAATGATATAATATTTGGATTCAACTACTTGACATCATTGAATGGAGTTAAATACATATGGGTTGCATTAGTGTAATGGGCCTATTATTTGAATTTAGCTTGATCATAAGTGGATATGGTATTTTTGTGTCACTTCCAACCTATAAGGGACCTGATCACAAATAAAATTTACATGACAAGGTGTCTTAGATGCTCAAATCCCAATTTATATATGTAAGTAATATAATTGCATCCCACCTTTTGCTCAATTACATGCCTATTAATTCTAGCCTAGGGATATGAATATGCACTCTCTCTATGATGTGGGGATGGATGACCATATTTATATTGATTCCCATCAAATAATCATATGATATCTCTAATATCTATATTTTAGTGAAATAGGATAAATGAAAGAATATTTTCCTTTGGAATTATCTGAGTGAAAATTTTTTTAATTATAACATAATTCGATCAGGTACAAGTAGGAAGCCACTACAACCACCATCAAGGTATCAAAGGAAGTGATTATGGATGAGAAGGGATGAGGATGGAATGAGTAAGGATGATGAGTGATGATGAGGGAATCATTAGGGATGATGAGGGATAATGAGGATCAATGAGGGATTGATTATCAAATATAAGGGAGTGATTAGGGATGATAAGAGATGGTGAGGGTTAATGAGGATGATGATAGAGTGACTAGGGATTTATATGAATGAGGGAGGAGTTATTATGGATGATGATGGATAACTAATTAATTATTATGGATGATGAGGGATGATGAGGTTCAATGAGGGAGTGATTAAGTACAATGAGGTAATGATTATGGATGATTAGGGATGATGAGGATCAATGGGTGAGCAGTTAGGAATGATGAGGTATGAATATGGATGGATTATTAACTAATAGGGATGATGAGGGAGTGATTAGGTATGATGAGGGATAATGGAGTGATTAGGGATCATGGAGGATGGTAAAGGTAAATGAGGGAGTGATTAAAGATGGTGAGGGATGGTGAGAGTCAATAAGGGAGTGACTAAGGATAATTAATAATTAGGAGAGAATAATTACAGGTGATGAGCAATGAGGAGGAAGTGATTATGGATGAGGGATGGATGATGCATAAGAAAAATTAACATAAAGTGGTTGTTTGATGTGCATAGGTCATGAATGTAACCTATGATTCCCCACTCATGCCACTTTGGCTTGAATTCAAAGTGATAGGTCTGTAAAATTCAATTTTAACAAACCTAGGACTCCTAGAAATTCTAAAAATCAATTGGAAGGCATAAATATGCTGGTAAATCCATAGGTTTAATACTAAAACCTTTAAAATGCCTAGGTACTAGCTAGATTGGATTTTGAAAAACTATCTCTAACATTCTAAGGTGGGTAACTATGATACTAAATCTATAAAATACAGAGTGACCCTAATTTCTTATATTTACTAAAATAAATTTAAAGTATAAGTTTACATTTATATTGTTTATTTTATATTAATTCCACATTTATATTGTTACTTTTATATTTCTTATACTTCAAAATTATTTTATTAAAACGTCTTCCCCTCCCAATAGAAATTTTATGATTTATTGGCACAATGTTAAATTAATACATATGCACTATAACACATATATGTTATAAAGTGTACATAATATGGTTTCTTTATATTTCAAGCACATGTTCTTTTTTAAATTAAAATTTGAACTATAGAAAATATGTACATGTTATAGTGCTTATGCATTCTTTGCTTGGTGTTTATCGAGTCTAGAGAAAACTAATGTGTATAATTTATTTATATAATGTGTACATGTTATGTAATATTGCATACATGTTATGCTAAAATTTCCATAGAATTATCCCCAAATCCATGCACTTACCCACATAAGTTTTTGAAATGATTGTGAATATGGGATTTGATGATAAGACTTGGACTATGGAAAAAGATTTATGTGAGAACTTACTCTAAGAATGGTAGGTGGAGTAGGAATGGGTGGTATGAAAACTTACAATTGAGGGTGTGAGAACACAATATTTAGAGAAATATGAGGAATGAGAGTTTATTAAGGGACTATAGGAATAAAATTTGATTATTAAATATGAGGATTAGAAAGAGAGATGAGCTTAGATTATGAGATGATTGGGAAATTACCACATTGTGATGCAAACCTATATATGAAAATTATTTTATTATATTCAACATACTTGTAATTTACTGATGGTTTTATACAAAAAACTTATTAAACTAGACACTAGGGGTTTCTAATGTATTTTATTTATCTAATGTATTCTAAATAATTTTGACTAGTATCAAAATTTACATTCTCTTGAGCATTCAAATTTCCACCATATTAAAAATTATTTTCTATAATGGTATTAAAAAGGTATTTTTAAATAGATCCTTATTATTCAAAGACATGTTTTTATCATTAAAATAATACATATTATTTTACACATGAATTATACTTTCAAAGGTTCAAGCATACTATCATCTTGAAAGTATACCTTCAAAATTATAGATTCTATTTTATTTCTGAAGCATAACTTAGATCAAGCAAAAAAAATGAATTGAAATGTATTGTTTTTAAACTAATCCTATCATTTATTCTATTTGAAATCATAGATTGTTTCAATATTTAAAACATTAAATTTATTTAAACATGAAATAAAACATACCACACTAGACCAAACATGTTATTTTTAAAAAAAATTAAAAATGACCTTCAGTTTGGTATCATGAAAACATGTGAAAAAAAAACCAAATATTTAGATCTAGGAACATACATAATAATTAAGCCTTAGGAGGCATGAGATTCGCCATAAATTGAAACCTTAGGACATGTAATATAGTTGAGGCTCACCAAAATATAATATAAAAATGTAATACCTTTAATTAATCATTACACATGTAAAAATGTAGCTCAATAATACCTAATTAAATGCTCAATCAAACATACAAGGACATAAGGGAAATAAAATTCTTTTGTCAAGTTTATGAAATGTCACTAAATCTTTCACTATAATTTAGACCTATAAATGCACCCCTGAATCTATAGTGCATTTTTCACTAAAATTTGAAAATATTATGAGACTAATACCAAGATCATATGAACATTATTATTCAGTGACTACCACTTGTAAAATGATGTATAATACCTATTTGTGTGCTTCTATTCCTTTACCTCTTACCCTAAATTTATTTTATTTGAATATTATCTTCAAACAATGGTATAAATATTGTTTACCTACAATTTTAAAGAAAATAAAATTAGTGGTCTATGCTAGATAAACCCTGTAATTTATTATACCCCTTAGATTGGAATAAATACATTAATAAAAAAATGAGAACATAAATACATCCAACATGTGTGTAAAAGTGTGCTCTAATAGATTGATGGATACAAAATGAGAAATGATTGTGTCTAATTGATTATCAAATGAATCTAATCACTTGTATATTTATAAATGACTTGAATTCAAAATTTGGTGATAATAGATAGAAATGGAAATGTGGAAAGGGATAGATGTTCCCATCCAAATAAAAGGGAAGATAAAAAGTAAAGTGACATGATCATAAAAAAAACATGAAAGTCATTAGGAGTGAGTACAATCCTAACATAGGATAATAAAAATTAAAAATATCTTAGGAGGAATATCACTGGGATCGAAAAAGGGGCTTTTAGACCACAAAAGTTGGCAAATGATTTAATAATGTTTAATTTGAACCCAATCACCCATATATAGACAAAGACACTAATGCTCATACAATATAACTAAATAAATACCAAAGGGACATTTTAAGGTGTTTAAAACTATATATATTTTATACCATAATTTAATTATTAAAAAATAAAAAAATATTTTAAAAAATTTTATAAATTTAATTTGAAAATATTTAGTGGGTAAAATTATTAGTCTTATTGTAGCTACCATAATAGGTACTATAGGATTTTGTATTCCTTTTTTTATATTTTTTTGTAAATTAGATGCATTCATATTATATTTGAATTTAAATTTTATAAATTTTGATAGCTATTATTTATGGAATATTTATCAACACCTTAGTGAATAATATTCAATATATTTAGTTTTACTCTATAGTTTATTGTAAAAAAATTGGTCCTTTTGGCTAATGTGTGTTCCCTGCATATTTATTACACCTTCATTTTAAACTCTCTATTGTATAGTCAATGAAAAAATGTCATAATAATTAATAAAAATTACATTGGCATATGGTGTTAATTCATAGTCATGTCTGGTACAAGATGGATTATGTCTTAATTTATGTATAGACTATGTTGGGTAGTGCAATACATTCATAGAGATATGATTTTACATGTAGTTGTTTCTAATATAATAGAGAAAATTAAGAAAAAAATTCTTTATTTTTTTTATTTTTTAATAATGTTTCATTATGACTTTTATATAGTTGTGTTTCACTAAAAAATTTCTTTTATTTTTGTTTAGAAAGATGTAAAACCTAAAAGAAGGGTGAGGTTAGTAGAACCTAGATTTGGTTTATGCTCCATGATATAGATGATTGTAGATACTCCTTTTTGTCTAGAGAGGATGACATATAGATAAGAATGACATTAGAAAATGGTTTATTAGTGAGATAGGTGGGTGGATTACCTAGCATGAGCTAGATCCAAGAAGTACATGACTTCTTTGGAGGCTGTTAATCCACCTTTTAAACAAGTTAATGTTAGTAAAGTTTTTGATAATAAAGACTACATAACATAATGAAAGTAATTAATCAAAATTAAATAAATAATTTTCAAGAAATAATGCATTTTAACAAAATAACACAAAGAAATGTTAAACTATCAAGGTATGGTTCAGGTGTGGTCAGCTTTTTATTAGTTACTTCATGTATTGAAGAGGTCAAGAAAATATGGGTTTTAGTTGGGGTTAGTGGTTGACAAATGCTTGTTTTTTGGTTAAAATTATTTACACAATTATCATTGATGGTCCCTAGTAACCACTAGTGGTTAGGGTATGACTGCCACTAATCGATAGATGATCATTGATGATCGAAGGTGATCATCAATGACCATTATGGGTTTGAAAGTCTCAAATTTAGTTGGGAAATAGACTGTGGGTATGTTGCATAGGGGTTATATAGGACATTTGAGGGTTGATTAAGGGTTGTGAGAGTAGAGGTAAGATCTTAGAGGTTTCATGATTAGGGGTTTGATGTTCAAAATGGTTAAGAGTGGTTAGAGGGTACTTGGTAGATAAAATGGTTTTTGAAATTATAGAACTCCAACACCAAAGAGGTTATAGGGAGAGGTTAAAATTAGGTACAGGATCTAAGCTATTAAAACCCAATAACCTAACTAAAATATGGTGCATAATACTTAGTTTTGGTGCTTGATGGATTGGAGAAGTTATGAAGCTAAAAAGGAGTGACTTAGAAATCTGGAATGACTTAGATAAAGTAACGGTACATGAATCCTTAGTTTTGAGAATGTGTAAGTACCTCATTGGTCTCTATCCTAGTTCTTGATTTTCTAGGAAGATTTTGGATTTACCTCAGAGATAGAATCTCTCACCCCTAAATCCATTCAACCTCCTCTTCATATCTTAATATAGAATGAAGGAGCATTGAAAAGAAAGAGTTTAATAAATAGTCTAACATGTATTGATCATGCAAAAAGTAGACTAAAATTAAATAGCTAGTAATCAATGAGTGAGTTAATGTTGAGTTGAATTTGACTCCTTCGATCATGCACTCCTGAAGTAGAGTTTAAGTAACCATCAATGGTCTAAGTTAATTGTCAATGGTCAAGGGTTGACCATCGTTAGTCAAGGGGACATAGTCAAAGTTGGCTAAATTTATCCACTTACACTAATGAATAGTGGTTAATTCCATGGGAAATTGTTTGAGGTTAATAACGGGAGCATTGGGACACATGAAAAACAAATTTTGGAGGTCAGGGTTATTAATGTATAGGTGGGAAAATGTTTTTAGGCTAGGTGTCAATAGGTTAGCCATGGGTTTGGGTAGGTGAGGTGGAAATAGGATTTAACTAATTTAATTAAATAATTAAATTAGTTAAAGGGGTAAATGGTTGTAAAAGGGTATTTAATAAATAATATAATCAAAATGGGGGTCAAGGGGTGGTTTAAAGGTTAATGTGACATCTAGAGCCATAATATATATTTCTAGTGTCTAGATTTTGCCATGTTTTGTTATATAGTTTGTATCAGCCAGCTATAAAACAAAAACAAATGGTTGGTATAAGGTTGGATGCCCCAAGTATGGGAGGAGATGTTCCCATTCAAACTTGGAATCAGTGAAGTGAAATAGAATCAAGTGCAGGTTTGATAATCATATAAGTGGGTGACAAGGTTGGTTTGGTTAGTTGGGCACTTAAGCATGAATAGGTACATAAAATATGACTAAGTATTATATCATAGATTTTCCATTTACTGAGTTTCCATAGTTGAGTTAGTTGGTAAAATAGGGTCAACATTAGAAGGACAAGTGATAGGGTAACTAGGCCATGGTGTTAGGTAGACACCTAAAAAGTGTCTAACCCTTGGTCTTTTCTCCCTCCTAACCCATTCCTAACCCATTCCCACCTAAGTCTTATTAATTAAATAAATAAGACCCCTTTACCCCCCTCTCTTTTGCCACCTCGCACCCGACACCTCGCCTGGACACCTCGCCTTAGACTAATTCTCCCCTATGACTCACCCTAGACCTATTCTTCCTCCTCTCCAACCGCCTAACCATCTCGCACGCGCATTTAGCTTCTCTTCGACTACTTCTCTAACCACTTTTGCACTTGGCGGATGCAGAACGGGCTTACTGGCCCTTTTTCACGTTCTGCACCTGCCGACGTCGGTCAACTGTCGGCCAACGCCGGTGGGATCGCCGACGTCGGTTTACATAAACTGACGTCTAACCTCCTTCTCACCTAATCATGAAAGAATCACAAATCACGAATAGAATCAGTCTCCAGAATTACGAAGCCAATCCCAATCACATTTCTCAATCACATTTCACAACTGCTAATCAACTTTTCAATCACAGAGCTCATCAGGGATCTGGAACCAACTTCAACCTGACTCTCTCTCCTTCACCCGACTCAGCAAGCTTCTGCAACACCAACAACAGGTCTTCAACAAGCAGCATCATCAGCAGCAGGGACACAAGATCAACACCTTCTTCAGTAGGGCACAGGTAAGTACTCTGTTTGTTTTCTTTATGCTTTCTAGTCATTTCTAAACTAGATTTAGCACTTCTACACCCTCAGACTGATTATCACCCAGAGCCGGATTCCTATCTCCCTGATTGGCTTCCTCTACCCTTCTGCCCATTTGACTCCCTTGCACCTCTACATAGACCCTCTAATTTCCTAAGACCATCCTCAAATCAAACTCAGACCCGTCCATAGACCTCACAAACAGACCACAGACCAAGCCCAGACCAAGCCCTGACCAGACCCTGCCCTGACCCGTCCGGAGGCCATTGCCCTGACCGACGCCGGTCATTACCCCAACCGACGTCGGCAGACTAACTGACGTCAGCATACCAGACAACCGACGCCGGTAGGACCACCAATGCCGGTGACTGCAACCAGTCTGATAGCTTGTTCCAGGTAAGCCTTTGCTTCCTTTTCTCTTTCAGTCTCTTTATCATTTCAGTATATCTTTACATTCTGTCTTTTTATCAGTCATTATCTTTTATCAAACAGTGGGTTGACCTCCCTTAAGGAAGTTCTCATATTTTTGGGAACAGGCTTTTGCCTGGCAACCCACCATCTATCTATCTAACCTCTTTTTGTCCAAGTCTTCTTCTTTGCAGGTGTCATTCCTCCACAGCCAAAGAGGAGTGCTCACAGTGTCTGGATTACAGTGCGCAGACTTTATCCAGGTACTTCACCAGCCTTGACCATTTCTTTAGTTTCTCTCTTCTCTCCTTTGAATCAAAAAGCAAAATTTGAATTAGAAACATTCTGGCACGCCCGGTGGGACCTTAGGTTCTTCCTGGGTTCCTTTTCTCTTCATTCATTTAGGTGCATTAGGTTCTTACCTTTTCACCTCCTTCTTTTCTCAACTACACTGTAAGCAGGAATTAAAAAGAACCTTTCTTTTATTTCTTGCACTTCTAGACTAGTCCAATATCATACTCTCAACCCTTTTCTCAAACTTGTCTTCATAACAAATCTCACATTTCGACTTGGGCTTAAAACGTATTGCACTTTCATTTCTGCTTGTGCTTGCATTAGTCCACATCTAGTAACTTAATCCACATATTAAATAAATCTAGTCCACTCTATGTTACACTACCAGACCACACGCACTAAAACAAACACATAAACACACTTGAGACAAGGCCCGACTGGGGTTTCATCTCCCAGCGGATACCTTACCCCTACCTGGCAATCTTACTTGGATTTCATCACCAAGGGGAAAGCCCACTCCGTTCTCTGGCGGAGTATAATCTCTAGGCGAGGTATATCTTGGCTAAGCGAGACCAGCTAACCACTGGAATCATGAAGTGAGGGGAGCTTGCTCCTTAGCACTAGGCCACGTACCAGACCTAACATAGACTTTGAGCACCTTAACACACTTGAAACCATCTTTAGACCACCTTCTTCTAGGACCCATTCTACATCCAATCTCCCAAACATTCATCTAAGGCATAAGCCACAGGACTCTAAAATTGATTCTTAGGATTTAATGCTTAGGCCTGTCTGTCTCTCTTATTTTATGTTTTTATCTATCTTTTTTGAGCTGGTAAGGACATTTTCTTCATTTACAAAAACTTTTTTTTTGAGTTTCTGGAAAACACAGTAACCGACATCGGTTCTGTAACCGACGTCAGCAACTTTTCTATACCGGCATCGGTCATCTGACCGACATCGACAGTCTTCCTAACCGACATCGGTTTTTATACCGACGTCGGTCTCTATCCATTTTCCTTTTCCCAAAATAGCAAGCTTAAAATCCAACTTTCTGATTGTTTAAACATTCATTCTAGTTTTCTGAGACTGCAAGAACATAGTTTCTGCAACCTAACCCTCTTCTTGACCACACTCTCTTGTCCCTAACCAGTCCTATCATGGAGTTTCACTTGGAGACTGAAATAACTCTTAAAGGACCGACCCCAACTCCGACCCCGACTCTCATCATTCCTGAAGGGGACCAAGACTTCGCACGATTCTTGGACCTCAACAGCGCAGCCCTCCATAACTATCTCGCGAGAAACCCAACGCGAGACCTTTTGGGTGAAGTGGCGACGACATCGACACCATTCGCCACCCAACCTTTTATGACTCAGCCTTTCGCCTCAACCATTAACCCGACCATGGCCAATATGCAAAGTTTGGCCTCTCCATCCATTTTTAGACCAACCTCCACCGGGGTTTCATTACCCCCTCAACCATACCCAATTCAACCAAGTTCTACATCATATCAGAACTTGATTGTCTCGACCCCTTACACTCTTGCACCCACAAATGTAGGAGTGCCTACCTCGCCCTTTGTCAGTGTCACCATTCAACCACCTTTGGCGGTACCTAGTCATCTTATGCCTTCTACCTCCATAACTCAACCACTCTTAGCATCCACTTCTGCCCCTGTGACTAGTCATCCGTACATTGTACAACCGACTATGTCGCACACCTTTTCTAACCTCTTCCAAGTGCCTTACAACCTAGGGGGTGCTCAACCCACCAATCCGTCAGTAGACATCATTAAAATGTTGACGGATAAAATGTCCAGTCTCGAAGCCTCCATTTCTGGCTCAAGCAATGTCCTGTCTTATGACTAGATTTGCAACGAGCCCATCCATCCTTCCGTCCCTATCCAACCATACCCCAACCATCGGGAACTTCCTAAATTCTCTCGCTTTCAGAGTAAGGAAGACCCACAACAACATCTATGGGCATTCAGACATGCCTGTTACCTTATTGCCCACGACGATGCGTTACTTTTACGCACGTTTCCTATGTCCCTTGCTGGCCTTGCCCTTGACTGGTATAGCTCGCTTGCCAGACATTCTATCTTTTCATTCATCCAACTCACCCAACTATTTCTCGGCCATTTCTCTATTAACATCACTAAACAAGTCTCAATCATAGACCTTTACTCCATCAAGCAATTTGACGACGAATCTATAGTCGATTTTGTCGCTCGTTGGAGAGGCCTGATTAACCAGCTCTCCTTCTCCTTGCCTCAACCCGAGCTCATCAAGCTCTTTTCTCAAGCATGTGCTAGACACATCTCATCCACCTTGCGGGTTCAAACATTCTATACTTTCGATGAAGCTTTCACCATGGCCCGAAAGCTTAAACTCCACACCCTTGAAGAAGATAAGGTCAAATTGCGTAATACCAACGCAAGATCTACTAACCATTCTTCTTCCAGACCCTCTTCTACCAACTCCCAGTCCAAAGGAGTGGCCAACACTGTGGTCATTAGATCACCATCATCGACAATGACGAATCAATCTCAACCTTCGACATCTCACAGCATCACCAAACAATTCCAACAACGGTATATCCAGCGTTCATACACTCCACTTGGAGAACCATACGCTTCCATTTTGGAAAAACTACTCAAGCAGGGGGTCCTCAATCTCCCTCCAATCCAACCACCTCAATTCGACCCTTCAAAGGCCATCCCTACTTGGCATAGAGAGGCTGACTTCTGCCACTTTCACCGTGTCCAAGGCCATGACATCGACAACTGCCGAACTTTCAAAAACATCATCCAAAACATGATCGACAAGGGGGATCTAGTTTTAGATAACCCGAACGCCCCACCCAACCAACATATTGACATTTTCAAACAACCATTCCCAAATCATCCACCTACTCAAAAAAACGTCCAAAATTCGAACAATGACTCTCATGACCATGACATTCACACGATTAACACTATCTTACCTTTTGTCCCTAACCAACCTCTTTCACAGGTAGAAGAGTCTTTTTCCCCTATTCCTCTTTCACAGGATGAAGAACCCTCTTCTCTTATTAGTCCTCCATCAACCTCTTTTATATTGGGGGATGCCATGACCACGCTTATGCTATCAAGCCCACCTTCCTCCAAAGACCCTACCCTGCATACTCCTCAAGCACAAGCAGAAGGCACGATCATCACTGCCTCTTGCCCACTTGAGGAGCCGTACTCTCCTATTTCTTCTCCACCAAGAGAAGATCTAGTCTCTTTGCCCATTTTAACCGAAGAAGATCCATTCATGGTTTCCTCTTGCCTTTTGCCTGAGATTTCTACATCTCACTCACCTCCATCCACACCTAAACTCAAACCCACATCTAATCTTGCCTCACATAATAGTGGCCCTCGACCCAAACTAACGAAGACTACTAGACCACACTGGAGAACTCCTCCCCCACCTTCGTCATTGCCTTCAATCTTGGGCCCACATCCGTCCACTTTAATAGGAGTGCTGCCCAATCCCATCCTTCACAGAGGCATGTCACCTCCATTACTCTCTCAACCCATTAGACATATATCTCCTTCAAACCATCGACCAACGCCTCTTACGCCTCCCAAACCAAAGTCATCAACCCTCACTGCAACAAGACATCCAGACCTGTTAGCAGGGTCTTATACCTTCCTCTTACGGCAATTGTTGCAGTCCTCTCGCCTCAACCTTCCACCTCTTAGACAATATCAATCTCTCAGACCAAAACCGCCTTGGTTCGATGACACCCGCATTTGTGCATATCATCGCACGCCTGGACACGACACGGAGCATTGTTGTGCCCTCAAGGTTGCCATTCGCCAATGTCTGGCGAATGACACCTCTCTTCTTGACCACATTATCAAAAAACCTTCAACACCACCCCGCACATCAACTCTCGGATCAAGGCCATCTTGGTTCGATAACTCTAAATTTTGCAACTATCATCACACTCCGAGACATGACACTGAGCATTGTTGTGCTCTCAAAGCTGTCATTCATCAACAACGGAGAAAGGATTCCCTTCTCATCAAGGACCCTCTTGACCACCTCTTCGATAAAAAATCAACCCCGACCCATGCCTCTCCAACCTCATCATCTCAATCAGGATCCCCATGCCAGATTATGGTCCCTTTACTGCCTTTGACTCCATTATTCGACATCAACACAGTCCATTTAACCACCAAGCCTCAACCAGCATTGACCTATTTCTCCAACATTCTCCCTAAGTGACTGGGGGAATCCAACCTTATCCTACCTTCGACCAAACATTCAACCAAGCCATCGACCATGACATCAACCATAATCTTGACCAAACCTCGACCACACATAATCCAACCATCAAGCCTACCTTCGACCCTACCTTCGACCAGTCTCAACCAATCAACAATCAAATATCATTCAACCAGTCTTTTTTATCCAAAACATTCAACCAGTCTTGATCAATCAACGACCATGTCAACCAACTTCACACTCATCCATCAACACCTGACCAATCTCGAAAGAGGCAAATGGGGAAAATTTGCTCCTAATTGACTCAGACCTTACTGCACTAGCATGGCCCAGGGACTTATCAGAACCTGAGCCCCTTTTATGCCTTGCGTCCATGACCATTCTTATGTTAGTCGAGTATTCATCACTTGACATTTTACTTAAGCTCATCCCTTGAGCAACTCCTTGTCATTATCATCCCTGCTTCCCAACACTAGTCAACCCTTTTTGTCAAGCATTAATGCTTTGTCCTAATAAAAAGGGAACCCTTAAACCTTTATAGGCTCGTCCATGGCTAAACTTTAGTCAAAAATTATATCAAAAATAACATATCATATCAGGTCATTAAACTCTCTAAAAGTAGACTGCTCCCTTGAAGGACAGCTACATAACTGCTGTATTACTAGACTGATCCCTTGAAGGACAGCTAGGCCAACTTATCAAACATTTAAAGCAAAGTATAGACCACTCCCTCGAAGGATGGCTATGACTAATTATTACTATAGACAGCACCTATTTTTGAAGCTTCTCGCATTGATCAGCTTCACAACATGACCACCAAGCAAACAACATCTTTAAGTGGACTTCCCGCATCGATTAGTTCACCGTCAAAAAAAAAAAAAAAATTGACTGACTCATTATCAAGCTATGGACACGCCTATAGTCATTCTTGGGTCACCTATAAAAGGGGCAAGGTTCTTCCTGCCACAAAAAAGGGTTACCCCATCCTCTCATATCACATATTCATCCTATCACCCCAACATACTCAAGGGACTTCGAGCTCACTTATCATCAAGTGATTCGATTATTTCTCTAGCATCAACCTTGGTCCACGACGCAACGCATAAATGGGGCTTTTGTTCTAACAACCCCTATCCATGCCATCATTTTAGTCTTTGTCAATGAAAGAGCAATATGCCTTTCGCTTATCTTTCACTTTGGTCACATTCAACCAAACCTTTTTCAACCCAAACATTTTTAGACCAACAACTCGACATCATGACATTATGACGCTATCATCATCCTTGTCCTTTTCACATAGTTTTTATGGACACCAATACACATAGGAACTATCGACCAGACACAATTTATGTTAAGCATAAACCAATATTTGCTGAAGCATAAATAGACCCTCATTCATTTTTAGCATACATCCATCACGACTATGGAAAATTGCTAGGGATGAAAGACCCTCGACCAATGTTACAGAATACACCATTTGGAAAAGGCTATAACATCATCTTCTCTTCATCATTTCGACACTTGACCAAACCCATCATCGACCATTTAGACCCTCAGTTTTTGAACTACATTGGTCTGAGGCCCTAAGACCAGGGCTATGTAGGCAGCACTCAGATGACACGACATCATCTGGGGTTAGCTTGACCACCCTCATTTGTTCATCTCTTTGATGGACAAACCTTCTCCTTTTGACCTTGACTTTGACCAAAACCAATCATTCAAATCTTTTGACCTCCTGCCTACCACTTAGACTCTCTATTTGAACTACATTGGTCTGATGCCCTGACACAGGGGCTATGTAGGTAGCACTCAGATGATACGACATCATCTGGGGTTAGCTCGACCACCCTCATTTGTTCATCTCCCTGATGGACAAACCTTCTTTCCTCCTTTTTGACCATGAAATTGACCTTGACCTTGACCTATCACCTTGACCTTGACCTTGACCTTGACCTTGACCAAGACCAATTCATTCCATCTCTTTTGACCATTCCTCCCTTTTTAGGGAGAACTACATTGGCCTGAGGCCCTTCACACAAGGGCTATGTAGGTAGCACTCAGTGTTCTGAGGTTAGCTCGGCCACATCTTTTTGTCCATTTGACCATCTTGACCAGTGACCATTGGAGATCATGCCTATCTCCTCCGACCCTGACCACTTCTGAGACAACTCTGTCTTGGTTTTGTTTGCACACATGCTACTTCACGAATAGATAGTAGAATTGTTCGCAGACCATATTTTTGGACCCTCACAAGTATAGGATCGCAAGCCGATTGATCCACACTACTTGTGACTTTTTTGTGTTTCTGGGAACACTTCCTAAGCCTAGGATACCTGGAACACGATGACCATTTGGAGCTTCAGCTTAGATTGAGTGACCTAATTAGCAGACAACTAAATGCTGGGGCCCAGTTACTTCAATTTTGGCACTCCTCGACCTTTGACTGCGACCATTTGACCTACCTGTCTCGTGACGTGGTATACGCACAATCACGACTTTTGCAGCATTTTCACTCACCCTTCCTTTTTCTCATCCACCTTTTGTCAAATCAGCACCCGACATCAGGTTCCCTTCCCTCGACTCCCGCTTTGAGGGGGAATACCTCATCCATATCTCGGTGCAATCCACATCATCCCACACCTGGGGCAACTAACTCCAAGACAAAAGGGGCAAATGTAGACACCTAAAAAGTGTCTAACCCTTGGTCTTTTCTCCCTCCTAACCCATTCCTAACCCATTCCCACCTAAGTCTTATTAATTAAATAAATAAGACCCCTTTACCCCCCTCTCTTTTGCCACCTCGCACCCGACACCTCGCCTAGACACCTCGCCTTAGACTAATTCTCCCCTATGACTCACCCTAGACCTATTCTTCCTCCTCTCCAACTGCCTAACCATCTCGCACGCACATTTAGATTCTCTTCGACTACTTCTCTAACCACTTTTGCACTTGGCGGATGCAGAACGGGCTTGCTGGCCCTTTTTCACGTTCTGCACCCGCCGACGTTGGTCAACTGTCGACCGATGCCGACGGGATCGCCGACGTCGGTTTACATAAATTGACGTCTAACCTCCTTCTCACCTAATCAAGAAAGAATCACAAATCACGAACAGAATCAGTCTCCAGAATTACGAAGCCAATCCCAATCACATTTCTCAATCACATTTCACAACTGCTAATCAACTTTTCAATCACGGAGCTCATCAGGGATCTAGAACCAACTTCAACCTGACTCTCTCTCCTTCACCCGACTCAGCAAGCTTCTGCAACACCAACAACAGGTCTTCAACAAGCAGCATCATCAACAACAGGGACACAAGATCAACACCTTCTTCAGCAGGGCACAGGTAAGTACTCTGTTTGTTTTCTTTATGCTTTTTAGTCATTTCTAAACTAGATTTAGCACTTCTACACCCTCAGACTGATTATCACCCAGAGCTAGATTCCTATCTCCTTGATTGGCTTCCTCTACCCCTCTACCCATTTGACTCCCTTGCACCTCTGCACAGACCCTCTAATTGCCTAAGACCATCCTCAAATCAGACTCAGACCCGTCCATAGACCTCACAAACAGACCACAGACCAAGCCCAGACCAAGCCCTGACCAGACCCTGCCCAGACCCGTCTGGAGGCCATTGCCCCGACCGACGCCGGTCATTACCCCAACCGACGTTGGCAAACTAACCGACGTCGGCATACCAGACAACTGACGCCAGTAGGACCACCGATGCCGGTGACTGCAACCAGTCCGATAGCTTCTTCCAGGTAAGCCTTTGCTTCCTTTTCTCTTTCAGTCTCTTTATCATTTCAGTATATCTTTACATTCTATCTTTTTATCAGTCATTATCTTTTATCAAATAGTGGGTTGACCTCCCTTAAGGAAGTTCTCATACTTCTAGGAACAGGCTTTTGCCTGGCAACCCACCATCTATCTATCTAACGTCCTTTTGTCCAAGTCTTCTTCTTTGCAGGTGTCATTCCTCCACAGCCAAAGAGGAGTGCTCACAGCATCTAGATTACGGTGCGCAGACTTTATCCAGGTACTTCACAAGCCTTGACCATTTCTTTAGTTTCTCTCTTCTCTCCTTTGAATCAGAAAGCAAAATTTGAATTAGAAACAGTTAGGTATAGTTGATATGGGTTACCCCTATAAACTCAAGTCTTTTAGGCTATGTTTTTGGATTCATATGGGTCCAAAACTTGGGTGAGACTATGAAAATGGATTAGGTCATAGGTACCATTACCACAACTGGGTCATGCTTTGAGGCACCTAAATGGTCGGTACATAAAATTAGCACATGGTTACAATGTTGTCAAGTATGGCAAGGTAATCAATGTGGTCAAAATCACCAAGGCAAGGTTGGTCATAAAAAGTTCAAAACATAGGCCAAAATGACCAAGCTTGAGGTTGTTTAGTTGGTTGTTTGGTCAGAGAATAAGGTGTTCTCTGATAGGTGTATGGTTGGTGAGAATACACTGTTCTTTTATAAGTGCATGGTTTTGGTGGGGTAGTTTCTTAAATATGAAATTGGTTGGTTCAGTGGTACTCAAATTAGTTTCTCCAATTTTGTGTACCACTTGGTCTGGTAAAAAGGGATCCATTTTCTTTTAAAAGCATGTAAATTTGGTGGTTGGGGTTCAATGACTCAAAAGGGGAAGACAATATGCCTTCTCAAGTGGTCATGAAAGTAGAAGGAGTAGGCTAAATGCTCCCATTAACAAAGACCAAAATGGAAAGATGGGTGGGTTTATGAACGTAAACCCCTATCATAATTTGCATTATTGTTAGTTAAATTTAAAAAAAATGTAGCTTGATCATGCAGTGTGAAGTAAACTCATAATACCCTGATTTGTAGAGGGGGTAAAAGGGGAGATGGATGAACTAGGTGAATGGATGGTAGTGTGACCTTTTTATGGGAATGGATTGCCCCTTTTGTAGGTGATCTAGGAACCATTATAGAGAAGTCCATTATCTATGTTTGATGTAGACTGATCAATGTGGGAAGTATACTTTTGACTTTTTTGAAAGTTGATTGTATCTTTCTTTAGGATTGTTTTTGTTTTGATATTTGACTTTAGGTCTTTTGATTCTCTTATTTGATGGGTTTATGAATTTTATCTATGTAGGAATCCTCTAAGTGATTTATTTTGACAAAATTGACTTATCCATCCTTTGAGGGAGTGGTATAAGCTTTGGATTTGTTTATTTTGATAGATTTCCTTTGAGGGAGTAGTCTACCTTATTAACCAATCTTTGATAGTTTTGGGCAGCTATCCTTCAAGGGGGAAGTCTGCATGTTAGATATTTTTAGATATGACCCAAGTTATATTTGTCATCCCAAATTTATTTTATGATGGTTTAGACATGGACCAATCTATAAAGGCTTAAGGCTTTCATTTATGGAGGTAAAACCATAACACAAGAAGGCTAGTGGTGGGTAAAAGAGGTTTAAGTGACAATGATCATGGGGATTCATCCTATAAGGGATGAAAAGTATCCATGAGAATCATGCCATGAGTAGAGCTATGGTACCCATGTTTAGGAATATGTGAAGGATGTGATGGATAATCACATGATCTTGTTTTAATCGATTATCCTTAAAATAAGGAGGTGAAGTTATAGAAAATAAGGGATGAGACTAAGACACAAGATGACTAAGAAGTTGGTTGACAAAAGAATATATGTGAATGCAAATAATTGAGGCGTTTAGGTTTAAATATGACCCAAATATAGACTGATGCAAAAATGGTATGATCTAATCAAGATTAAATGTGTCCCCCAATTACTTTTTGATGCTTGACTAGATGTGGAAAAGACTCAAGATTGACAAAGGCAAGAGGCAAAGTTGGTTATGTAATGGTATTGAGGCTTGCTTGGCTATAAAGGTGCTTGGGTAAGGTTTGGTAAGCTAGTTTTAGGTGTTTTGTGTGAAAAGGCAAGGTTCAAGGTAGACCTTAGTTATGATAGTGACTAACAATGGTTAGGGGTTGACTGGGGATGGTTCACCAAAGACTATTGTCAATCAAAATTAAAGGGAAGAAGAGGTCTAAAGCCATCGTTTAAAGCTAAAGATTTTACTTATGCTAGTTAAAGGTTGATTAAGCTCTAGGTTGGTTTAAGGTTGGTTTGGTGCTAGGATAGGTGTAGGTTAAGGTATAAGTGCCAAGGGTTGGTTTTGTCATTTTTTAATGTTGGTAGGCAAAAGCTTAAGTTTTACTTTGGTTATCGGTTAATGTTTGGGTTATTGCTTGGTCAAATATTTTAGAGGGAAAATTCCCCTAAACATTCTTTCCATGAATTCTTGAGGTGGAAAATGTCTCTAGGTGAAGAAGTTGTTTAGTAAAGAGGGTTTAGGAGGGATGAAAATGGCCTTATCATCCTCCCAAGGGTTATTAGTTGTTAGTTAGAGTTCAAGGTGTAGGTGGGATTTCCTCTATGATTCTAAGGTGAGGGAAACATTGTTGGATTGGGATTTGGTGGGTTTGAGGTTCAAAAATAATGTTATAAATGCCATCTTGGAATAAATATTGGTTGGATAATAGTGTATGGTTGTTCTAATGAGGGGGCTTAGGTGAGGTATGGGTATCTTGGATAAAAAGGTGTCTAAGATTTAAGAAATATTGAATGAAGGGTTGGTTTTATTTTGGGCTAATATATGAGTAGGTTATGGTTGGGTTAAAATTTGGGTTGATTGTAGTTGATTGATTTGGCTTAGATGTTATTTTGATTGGTTGAGGGAGGTAGTCTGGATGGTTGATTTGGTTTGTCAGATTGGTTTGCTTATTTGTTTAGTTTGACTGGTGAGGTAAGATGAATAACATTTGAAATTATTATAAAGGGAATTAAATCATAGATAATGTCATTATGTAGATGAAAATGAGTAGGTTATAAAGGAATTGGATTGACTTGGTTTTGGTTGAGGTTGGGTTGTCTATAGGTGAGGTTGGGTTGGCTTTTGTTGAGGTAGTTTGAGTTGGGGTTTTCTCCACTAAAAGGGTAGGTAAAAGAGGTATTTTGGGTTGGGTTGAGTTTTACTTCACTAAAATAGGAATTGAAAATGGTGAGGTAGTTTTGATTGGTTACACGAAAAGGGTAGGTGGAATAGGTATGGTTGTTTGGGGTGATTCCACCTATTGAGGAAGTATAAGAGGTAGGTTGATTTGAGGTTGATCCAATAAAAAGGGAAATAGAAGAGGTAGGTTGGTTGGGGGTTGAACCACTAAAAGGGGAAATGGAAGAGGTAGGTTGGTTGTAGGTTGATCCACTAAAAGGGGAAATAGAAGAGGTAGGTTGGTATCCATAATTGTGATTTCAAAGGAAAGTTGAGAAGGTTATACTTGGTCAAAAAGTGGATTGGTTGGGGTTTTGATTATGGTTTCCTTAGTTATAGTCTCACTACGGATAAAATATAAGGCATGGACCTCATTATTTTTATGGTTTTGTTTATGGGTTTCCACAATAATGGGTGTAGGAAGAGGTTCAAGGATGGATTGTTTGAAGACATTCAAGGATAGGATGGGGGGAACACAAAGAATATCCTTTGGGACCTCTTTTTGATCCATAAGATTTTTGATAAATATCGTAAAAGACCTAGATATATCTACCACATGTCCATTTGTGTGATGATAAGCAAAAAAAATCATTCTATATAAACTAATTGGTTTTAGAAGAGAATAATTGATGTGTTTGATTTGAGGAAGTCTGATGATAGAAGCATCCAAGAGTTTATCAGGGATTGAGGCATATGATTCCCCCAGTGGGGTGTACTACTTAGAAAGAGGGTGAACTAATGGCTCTAGAGGTTGTGACCTAATTAGTTGATTTGATGAAGTTAGCTAGTTAAATAAGTTGGATTGACTTGACAAGTTTGATAAGTTTGGTTGGTAGTTATTGCTTTGATTTGATGATGTTGATTGGTTGAACAAGTTTAATAAGGTTGATAATGTAGGTTGATTTGAGGGGTTTGGTATGTTTGAGTGGTTAGGTAAGGTTGATATTGTGGGTTGATAGTCATTGGTTAGATTTGATGAGTTTGATAAGGTAGGTTAGTTTTAAAATTTTGGTTGATGGTTGAGAGGATATATCAAGTCTTGATTTTGAGGTAGATAGGGTTGCCATAAAGGGGGTGTAGGTAATTGATATGATGTTTGAGGTAGGTAGTCTAATGTTTTATGAGGTTGAGGTAGTTGATATGATGGTTGGGATAGGTAACCCAAAGGTTGGCAAGGTTGAGATAATTATAGTTGAGGTGGGTTATGAAAATGGTCAAATAGGTATTGGTAGGTTATTGGTTGGTTGTAATTGAGATCAAATGGTTTTTGAGAGGTTTTAGGTTGGTTATAATTAGTATTTTGTTTATTTTACACAAATTTGGGTGTAAAAGTGAGGATGGGTTGGTTGTAGGTAAGATTGGGTTGGTTATAGGAAAGCTTGGGTTGGATGTAGGTAAGGTTGGGTTAGCTATAAGCAAGGTTAGATTGGTTGTAGGTAAGGTTGGGTTGGTTTTAGACAAGGTTGGGTTGGTTGTAGGTAAGGTTCAGAGCACAAGTGGCTCTTGATGCAAGGTAATGCTCTAAGGCAAGAGGGACATCTTCTATGTGTCTAATAAAGTTGAGATCTCCTAGAAAAAATATAGTGGGGCTCCTCATTGAACAAGGCAATAGAGATGAGGTGGATGAAGGAAAGATGATAGAAGGTTTCCAAGGGGAGTTAGATTCCTCACAACCTAAACAAAGAGAAGATAATAAAATTCAAAGAAGATAAAACATACACTAAAGCACGTTAAATCCTAAGGTTATTTTTGTCTCTCTTGTGGCTCATGCCTTAATCTTTAAGAAATGTGTTACCCAAATTGGTTATTAAAATAGGTACTAGAAAATAAGTCTATTATTTGTTTCAGGTATGTTTAGGCTCTCAAATGTGTCCATATTGGAATTAATACATGGATTGATATTGGGGCCTACCCCCTCACTTCACACACTATAGTGATAAGGGTATCAAGTGATTAGACAAGATATACCAAATACCAGAGATTATATTTAGCTAGAGAAGTGAGTTTTGGTTTCTCCCCTTGCTAATGACATCTAATTGGGATATCCAATTGGTGAAGGTTTAATCTTAGGAGATGAAACCCTAGTCAGGCCTTAATTCAAGTGTTTGATATTTGATTTGGTCTAAGTGGTTTGATCTTGTATGTGCAAATAAGTGATGATATGGTTAATTTTACTTGATTAATTAAGTTATGTGAGATAATTATGCAAGAAAACAATGTATGAAATGTTAATTTTATACCCAAATGAAATTTTGATTTCATTTAAATGATCATAAAACAAGAAGAAAAGAACCTAAATTCAAACTAAAAACTAAAAGACTTAAGGTCCCACTAGGTGTGTCGAAATGTTTCACTATTTTTTGCTTGTATTTATGTTTGAAAAGATGTAAAACTTGAAATAAGGGTGAGGTTAGTAGAACCTTGATTTGGTTTATGCTCCATGATCCAGATGATTATAGATACTCCTCTTTATTTGGGGAGGATGACTTGTAGATAATAAATATACTATAAAATGGTTGATTAGTGAGATAGGTGGGTGGATTACCTAACATGAGCTAGATCCAAGAAGTACATGACTTATTTGGAGGCTGTCAATCTACCTTTCAAACAAGTTAATGTTAAGAATGTTGTTGATAAGAATGACTACATAACATAATGAACTTACTTAATCAAAATGAAAAAAATAATTTTCAAGCAATAATGCATTTTAACAAAATAACATTAAAAGAAATGCTAAACTATCAAGGTATGGTTCATGTGTGGTTAGGTTATTGTTGTTGATTTTGTGTGGTGATAGAGGTCAAGAAAATATGGGTTTTGGTTGGGGTTGGTAGTTTATAAATGCTTGTTTTTTTAGTTAAAATTATTTACATAATGACCATAAGTGGGCATTAATAACCATTGGTGGTTAGGGTATGACGATTGTCAGTCGCTAAATGACCTATGATGATTGAAGGTAATCATCGATGATCATTGTGGGTTTGACAGTCTTGGATTTCTATGAGAAATGGACTGTGGGTATGTTTAGAGGGGTTATGTAGGTCATTTGAGGGTTGGTTAAGGGTCATGAGAGTAGAGGTAAGATCTCATAGGTCTCAAGGTTAGTGGTTTTATATTCAAAATGGTTAAGAGTGGTCAAAGGGTGTTCGATGGAGAAAATGGTGTTTGGAGTTGTAGGACTCCAACACCAGAGAAGTCTTAAGGAAAGGTTAAAAGTAGGTGCAAGCTCTAAGATATTAAAAACTAATAACTTAAATGAAAACCAATGTATAATACTTATCTTTGGTGCTTGATGGCTTGGAGAAGTTCTAAAGTTCAAAAGGAGCCACTTGGGAATATGGAGTAAATTAGACAGAGTAACAATACTCAAATATTTAGTGTTGAAAATGTGGAAGTGCTTCCTAGGTCTCTATCTTAGTTCTTGGTTCATTGGGAAGCTTTTGGATTCAACTAGGAGTCATAATCTCTCACCCTCGAACTCATTTAACCTCTTCTTCATATCTCAATATAGAGCAAAGGAGAGTTGAAATGAAAGATTTTAACAAATAATTTAAAAAATAGTCTAGCATGCATTGATCATGTGAAAAACAAACTAAACTTAAGAATCTAGTAATCATAGAGTGACTTCTAGTCTAGTTCCAATTGAATCCTTTGATCATGCACTCCTAAGATAGAGTTTAAGTAACCATCAGTGGTATGGGTCAATCGTTAGTGATCGAGGGCTTACCATTGGTGATCGAGGGTCCATAGTCAAAATTGGCTAAATTTATGAAATTCCTCTAATGACTGGAAATTAATTCCCTATAAAATGGTCCAAGGTTAATAATGGGAGCATTAGGACACATGGATAACAAGACTAGGAGGTCAGGGTTATTAATGTCTAGGTGGGAAAAAGATTTTAGGATAAGTGTTGATAAGTTAGCCATGGGTTTGGGTAGGTGAGGTGGAAATAGGATTTAACTAATTTAATTAAATAATTAAATTAGTTAAAGGATTAAATAGGTGAAAATGGTATTTAATAACTAATTTAATCAAAAGGAGGGCCAATGGGTGGTTTAAATGTTAATGCACCATCCAGAGCCATAGTGTATAGATTTCTAGTGTCTACAAGTTGTTTCATATATTTTGGTTTTGTCCTATAGTTTTTTTTAACTTTAATATTTTTTTTTTCTTAATGAATGTTGATTGGATATTTATTTGATCACCATTTTCAACTAGCCTTTACTACACATCAATGGACACTGATTATTCATCCGTATTAAAGTTTTATTTTTTCATATTGATTTTAATATTTTTAGAGACATAATTAACTTATAAAAAAACATGGGGTTGTAAAGAAAATCATTAATTTAATACAACCAAACAAATTCACCATATATAGGGAAAATTTTAAGAAATTGTTTACAATAATTTAGCATGTAAAGATTGAGCCAACAGAGACAACGAAACTATTCAAAATGTAGGGTTACATTTGAATTGTATTGTTACACTATTTAGGTATTAGAATAGTCCATTATTATGATTCATTAAAATTTTAGTAAAGAATTATAGAAGCAAAATGTATACAAAATAGGCCAAGGGGACAACTAAACAAGGGACATGGGCACATGTCACTCATATTAGGAAAGTAATCATATAAGGCATATTAAAATGTCCACATTTACATACAATGGTAAACAAGAAAGATTGGCACGAGGGCCACAAGCACATATAAGAATAGAAGCAAAAGACATTGGCAAATGTCCTAAGGCACACATAAGTAACAAAATATAAATTGAGAAATGAAATCATATCTAGCTACTCAAAGGAAAAAAGAAAGGCATGTAAATTTTGTAAATACTATCACATCAAAATGATCAAAGTAATAAGTAAAAGTATGCAAAACATGTACTAGAAGACTAGGTATATGCTAGGAAATACACAAGTGTTATATACTAGTGAGTGTTGATAGAAAAATATGTGTAAGCTAGTAAGTAATGTACATCAACATGATAACTAGAGTGTGTAGTGTAGGAATGACATAACCTATATGGTGTAGTCTTGTAGAAGATGACCCTAGTGGGTAGATATGTTGATGTATGTATCAAATTTAAAATTAGGATAACCCCTCAATGTGTAGAGTGAATCAATCAAGGATCTAGGTGTGATTGCACACACTCAAAAAAGATTAAGTGAAGCATGATAATGTAGATAAATTGACAAATAATAGTAGAGAACAACAAAATGTATGTCTACCATGGTATTAGAAACATAAAGCATGGATAATGCATATAGTTGAAATTTTTTTTGGTGTTTTGAGTTCTTTGAATATTTTTATATTTTGACATGTTATATTGTTTTTGGTATTTTGAAATATTCTATGTATAAGTAAGCAAAGAGACACTATGTATAAGAAAGTAAGCTGAGAAAGTATGTACACATAAGTAGAAAGAAATGATGCTAACTAATGAATCTCATAAGATACTCCCTATCATGGTATCCTGTATCAAGGAGAGGGATCATGCATGATCATGAATCATGATGGAAAGGCTAAGACTATGAATTTGAAACTTATGTATGCTGTAAGTGCTTTGAAATCTTTATAGTGGAAACTAATTGTGGGGTCCCCCTATAACTTGAATAAGTAGATGCAACTATGGGGCTTTTAGGGACCCAGTTAGTAGTAGAAGAATCTCTTTAAAAATGGGATCTATGTGTAGAGGCATGATATCTCAATGATATTTCCCTGAGTGTGAATACTATAACTAGAAAATATCTAGAGTCCTAAAACTATCACTGATGTAGTTCTCTCTTTAAGAGAGGCCTCTATGGAAGTGTATGAATTATCTGTGCTAGTGAGGGAGGCCTTGACTGTGTCTAAACCTTAAATAGAGGAAGAACTATAACTGGTAGAGGAGCTGAAACTGGTGACTGTAGAGTAGGAGATGGCTCTGAAGTGGGAGTGGTAACTCATATATAACTCTACCAACTATAATAACCTAATTAGCGTTAATGTATTTCACACATTTGTGAACTTTAGATAGTATTTCATGAACTTTATGGATCCATGGTTAACCAAGAAACATGTAGAATACTCCTACACTAGGAATAATAGTAAATGGTATGGCCACATGTGCTAGCCCAATTTGTAGAGAAAGTACAATCTCACCCAATGAACTTTGTATATGCCCACTGAATCTATTGATAACTATGTCCATTAGGGTGATATCCTTATTTGAATATCCCAAATGCTAAATAATGTCATAGTGTACATGTTCACACTGGATCCATTATCTATGAGAACACTTTGAATGGGATGGTGATCAAAGTAGGCTTTTATAAAGAGTGCATAGTAATCTGAATAATCTAAAACTATCTTCTGCTTTGAAAAGGAGATTGAATGTCTAACTAGAACTCTAGAGTTATACACACCAATCATGTTCATCAAAGGATGTGACTCAAATAAAGGTGATTAGTATGTAGATAGTGGAGGATGTGCATGGTATGCATGGTGGTCACTTGATGTTCCATCTATCTCTTATTTAGAATGTTGTGGGAAAGGATATAAGAAAATATTTAGAGTCTTTTCCTATGTTTGCTTTTCCTAAGGAGGCTCAACTAGAGTGCCAAGATTAATAAGGTTGATATCTAACAAGTCATGTATCTTATGTCACAAATAGATGCATCTATTTGTTGTGTGGCCTAGTGCCTTGTGAAAATCATAGAATGCATTTTGATCATTACCACGTAGAATAGGCTTTGTTGTATCAACCTTTTGAATAGGAGGGAGAGATATGATATTGCATTCTAATAGCTATTGTAAGACTCTAGCTAAAGATAATAGTAGATTGATAAAGGCTCTTTGAGGAGGCACTGATAAAACCACTCACTAAAGGGGCTCTAAAAATATATTAATTGTAGGTTGTTTTTGACTTTGCTATCATTAACCTTTAATTTGTATGGGACTTTAGTGTTACTCTTGTTTGTTGTTTCTTATATGCCCATGTAATTGTGTTTTCCCATTGAAAGTAATCTGAATTCCCTTTCCTTTAGTGTATGACATAACTCAATGAAGGAAGAAATTTTTTTGAACATTATTTACCCATGCAAATTAAGCAAAAGACTCTGTTTGAAGAGATCTTATAATTCTTGATCGGCCATGGGGCTATTCATTCTAGCAAATATAGTCTTATAAGAACATAATCTGTGAGATGCACATTTGAACTTTGTTTATATTATGCAGCTTGAAAATAAAAAACCTTGTCACACATTTTAATGATAAAATGAGCTAGGAACATATCAGCTAAAGGATTAAATGCATTGATTGAATGATTCTATAGACTATAAAACCATTACAGAGTGTAATCCTTTAATCTCCAAGGAAATAGCTTTGTTAGTAACTAGTAATGTGGCACATAGTCCAAGAATGTTACATGAAAAGATCTAAAGCATGTTTCTATATCACCCTTTCCATCATATATAGTGAGCTTGGGTTGAACAAAACATGGTGGCAAGAGTGTAGATGCAATATGGCATGCTAATGGTGTATGAAGTAGAGAAAAAGAGTTCAAAGCCTATGTTAGTCTAGAGGCACCTTGCTCAAGATGTAACACCTTGGATTGAAGAGATTTGATCTCTTACACAAGGGAATCCAAATCAAGAGGCAAAGATTTACTAACCGTAACTAGTGGCACCATATAGAAAGGTGATGCTACTATAAGGGGTTGTTGAGACATAGTTACCCCCATAGTGTCATTTGAAACTAGTTGTTTAGTGGTATGAGAGGATTGACCATTGTTTTATCTTTATTTTTATTCTTGTAGTATTTTAAGAATATCATCTTGTATATCAATATTTTTAGTTAAAAGGTCTTGAAGTTCCCTCTTGTCAATTTCATCAAAACTGGTATATTAGGCCATGGTTAAAGTATGAAAAAAAATTGAAAGTGGATTGAATATTTTGTAATAAGTTGTAATAAGAAAGATGTGATGGAAGATAAGTAAAAAATAAAGGATATTTAAAGTCCTAAATAAAATTGGAATATTCATAAAAAGTATATGAAGTTGACAAACATGTAAGGTGATACCTCAAGAAGCAAAGGGACCTAGTAAGTTTAACTAGGGTTTGAATGAAATGATTTTTAAAATTGCTATTGTAAATTGTTAAAACATAAATGTGAAATTTTTATTTATATATGTAGGAAAAAAAAATATTGCTAACATCATTAAGGAGTTTTCAATAGGGTTTCTAGGGTTTTTATACACAAAATATGTAATTCAGGCTCACTAAATGATTTAGATTTTTTGAGAATAATGGTGTTTTATTCCTATTTTAGTTAAGGGATTGGATTAATAGATTAGTAAAAAAAATGGCAATAAATTAGTCCTAATTTATACAATCTGTATACCATTTTTACCTTTCTAAAAATAGCAATAAATAAGGAGAAATATAACTTACCTTGAAACTAGAATGAGACAGATGATACATAGATTAAAACTAGTTGTACAAGACTATAAAAGTGTTAAAAACCTGAATCTATCTTTCATTTGATGAAAGGATATGAGCATTGAAATCAAGACACTTTGGTGTCCAATTTCGTAGTCTAATCTTGCCACTATTATCCAAACTAGTCACAAAGAGCTAAAACTTTTTGGGTTTTTGTGTTGTGCTGGTATGAGCCTATCTGTGAAAAATTGAGTGCAGTTATCGATGAAAATCACTGTAAATCTGATTTAATATTCTAAACCTAACCCTCCATCATGCTTTATAAAATATAATTTGAATCACTTGAGAAAGGGAGGTTAGTGTGTAAGATGCACTAAACATGTAATCTAAACCCCTTGTGTGGACATGATACTTAGATACCAATACTATGAAAAGGGATCAAGCCATATGTAGTTCTCCCACCTATTGTGTTTTTATGCAATAGTGTGATGCAGATGAAAAAATTTCAATTTGGTAGTGTTTAAGGTGGTTAAAGACTAGTATGAGGGTTTGAGTATGTTTGCAGTTGTGTTGGGTGACTATATACAGAGAATAAGGAAGTTTTCCTTAGTGTTTTCTTTGTATTCTTTCTTGATTTGTATGTTTTGTCATTTCTCTTTGAAAATGATCTTTGAGTGGGATTTTATAGGGAATAATTAGTCATGGGTTAGATGTAATCACACTAAGCTAACCTAATTAATGATAAAGACTAGATGAAAACAACCACTAGGGCTCAAAGTGCAAAAGGATAGAAGTGTTAAAAATGGGAAACCTTAGGGTCTCATGCTATAGTCCTATTATGGAACACATATCCTACAAGCTTGAGAACTAGGGGAATAGGATTAACATGGGGAAGGTATCCTGGTTGAGGTGGAGTGATAATTTAAAAAGTTTTTGATGATTGGTAATGAGAAAAAAGGTGTCTAGAAGGGTCACAAGAGCATGCAAAAAGGACCTATAGATAGGGTGTCACACTCCACACTCAAACTACCAATTTTAACATTTTATATGACTATAAGGAGTTAAAAATAAATTTGAGCTCGATGAAGAGGACCTAACAAAAGCTTTGTAACAAGAATGTATTTTATCAAGGGAGGCCTTAGCTTGTATTATAAAGTGATATATTGTCGTTTAGATAAGATTTATATTCCAACCTACAAGATACAGTGACTACAATGGACATCAACATGAAATAATAACAATTATCAACATTGGCCACTAGCCTCTTTACTTGCTTGACAAGCCTACTACAACTTACCACCACATAGATTTGGAAGCCTTGCTACCACTTGCCACCATGCAAATTTGAAAGGCATGTTAATTCTCAACACATGGTTGTGTTCAACATCTACATGCCTATAATTTTTTAATGCCAATAATTACATTGAGATTTGGAAGGATTCTTTGTTGTCGGGGCTTGACAGTCCTCTTTGTTATGAGCTTTTGAGCTATATGGCTCTTTTTCATTCAATAGATTTGTTGAAAAATGATAATCCTTACCCATTCAATAGGTCTTGTCACCATATCTGTCAGTTTCAACAAGTCCAAACAAATCATATTAAATGCACATGAAATATTAATAAAAATTCCAATGGCATGTGTAGGTAGCGCTGCCAGACTGTTAGTGTACGAAGCTAATACATAATCCTAGAAATTCATAGCCCATACTCATACTTTCAAGCCCATACCCAGAAATCCATCATGATGTATAAAACTATGAAATGAAAAAATATTTTTTATTATAATTTATGTGTTTTTATGTTTTTGAGCAGCACATACTGAT
Organism: Torreya grandis; assembly: GCA_037957365.1. NCBI lineage: Eukaryota > Viridiplantae > Streptophyta > Pinopsida > Cupressales > Taxaceae > Torreya > Torreya grandis. The sequence goes on from JARHVA010000628.1 coordinate 3,206,367, forward strand.
AGGCATTTATTTCCATGCACTATGTTTGACATCATCACTCTGCCCTTTAATAACATGACACAATTTCAACCAATCAAAATACTCATAAATGTTTTTTTTTCATATTTTGTGTTAAAAAATATGCAAGTCGACTATTGAAAACCTAAAAAATTTCTAATGTAAAAATAATAATGAATTTTGATTGGAGGATGTAAATTTTAATTAGAGGTTAAAGCAAATTGAATGCTTTAGTTATCTCTTGGCAACTAATAATGAATATAAAAGGTTATTTATAACTTGATATTATTTTTTATTTTAAAATAAGTGTGCAATCTAATCTTATTTTTAAACTTAATATTATTTCTTATTAAGTGGATTCATGTCATTCATCATATTGGTCTTTAAAGATTCTCTCCTTGCTTTACATTTTAATCAAAATTTTAATATATATGGAAAAATATATTCCCAAAGCTATCCCCCTCGCTCACTTTACACAAAAATATTTTGTAAAATATATATTTCTAGAGTATTATAAGAGTTATCATTGTAGGTTGTTTTGTAAATTTTTTGTCTTTTATCAACCATGGAGATGGAGGAGTGACAAATCTGTTTGACCACGTATATATTTCATATTTTCTCATTTGGAGTAGAATAATGAGTGTGTAGGATACTATAAAAATGTAATGCTTAAATTTAATATAACTTTTATCTTTCTCATTTAGTATTTAATATTCTTAATTTATGAAAATTATTTGCATCATGGATATATAATGAACTACATCATCATTTTGGAAGTTTAAACAACACATTTTTAGAGAAAAAAATATTGTAATAAATGGATGCACTATACTATCATTTATATTATTCATTTGAACATCAAGTAGTAAAGCCACATCATGACACTTATAGTTTCATTATTGGGATGTTCATCGGGTCTTGTGTCTCTTATCACTACACTGTTATCTCATGATTAACATTAAAGAAATTCTTATTTGTAATTTAATATATGAAATGTAGTCCAATATGAATGGTGTTAAAAATAATTATGATATATATATTTTTAGAGAATATTTATATTATTATGACGAGAGGTATAACCTACATATATTTATTGTTAAGGGATGGGAGAAGCATGTGCAATCTTCTTGTTAAGTGAATATGTTATAAAATTTTCAACCTTAAATTTGACATCCTTTTGACTTTTATAGGATATTTGTTCTTCATACTTAGATAAGGTGATCAATATTTTTCAATATAGATAGATATCGAGTATTAAAAATATGAGTAGCATATATTTTATGTTGACTATTTATATTGATATGTGAAGCGTTGTAACCTACATTGATATATAAGAAGGTGGGAGAAGCCACTATAATATTGTTGTTGAGTATGTTGAAAAAATAGTTGACCTTATATTTGACATTATGTTGATTGTACAATTAATTCTTACTTGAAGAAGGTGATCAAAAAATTGTAATATGTTGGAGACACATTAGAATCTAGAGGTATTTTTAAAATATTTTTCAAGCTTAATGCATTGTTACAGATAGATTCAATCCATCTATGACCAATCAATAAGAAAATTTTGAATACAATGATAAATTTGTTAATCAACATGAAACCCTTCAATAGATGAAGTATATAACAAATCCAAGATATGTGCCTCAAGAGAAATATATATAGTCACTTTTTAGAAAAATATATTTAAGATATATGTATGTAGACACCCAAATTCATTATTAGATAATTGGAAACATCAACTTTGACACACTATGAGATTATTAGACATTGGGTATGCCTTTGACACTTATACACACTTTCTCCCTATCTATCTACCCTTTATTTTCTTGGCTAACCCTATTTTCCAAAATACACCTATTTAGGATCAACCTAGCCTATACAAAAATATTCCATATTCCTAATCAATCCTTCTCAATATCTCAAACCATTGATTTTCACTCCTAGGATAATACCAGTAACTCTTGGACAATCATAGTTACCAATAATGTTTGCCTATGCCAAGAATGTCCAAGCTCACTCAACAACTATTTTTAAAATTTATAAATCTTGATCAAATTGAAATAAACATGTTTCATGGGTTAGTCATAGTGGGAAATGATAAAGAGCTAGCTATATATACAAGTCAATCCTAAGGTTATCACTAACTTGGTCACAACTTGATCACTTGGAAATTAATTGATTACTATTTGAGAAATCCATAATCACTAGTTTGAGACATTATCACAAACACATTAAAATATGAAAAAACCTTAGAAGAGAATCCCTAGATCCAAGTTCAAATACATGTGAAAGTAAAATTTGCATGGTGTCAAGTATTAAAATCTAAACATTTATTTATATTATAGATTGATAAAAATTATGTACACACATGTAAGTGGGAGAACTATGTGCAGTCTGAGCCCTCTTTAAAGTATTGGAATGTATATGATGCTTAACCATTAGGTACAAAGTGATTGGGGTTGTCCAACCTAAAATATTAACTTTTTTTTAAGTGTCATCTGTTGGTCAAAAACACAAGTAGAGTTTGATAGAAGGATAATATAACTATAGATCAACACATACGACCGAAGGTGAGATCACACACAGGAAGAATATATACACATGGGATTAGGGGTATAAGGAGTCGCATACCTATAGAAATGGATTATAAATATGGTTAGACCAAGAATTAGTCATGAAAAACACAAGAAATGCATTAAAAAACTAATAAGCTAAGACAACCTATTCAACAGGGTGTTTGCAAATGATAACTAAGAGCAAATTAATGAAAACACATACTTATTACCTTCCCAAGAGCTTCCCATCACAAAAATGTGACTCAAAATGGGAGTTCCTCCTTGATTTGGCACTCAAGTCTTCAACAATGATGAATGTAAATCTCCTCCATTATATGAAGAACACCAACTAAACTAGGCTTATGATATAAAAATCAATGTTATGCCTATCTTAAATCTATACTATTGTAAATAAAGAATTATCACACTGCTCACAAATGGCTTGTAGAGGGAATCCTACATTATAAGTTTACACAAATGAAGATTAAAAATGTGAGTGAAGGGCCTCATATTTATATATTTTTGAAATTGATAAGAGTGAACTATGACCATCCATCTTGAGATTAAGATGTGTGGCCAAGAATCCATTCAATTTTGGAGACTCAAATCATAAATGCCCTCATAACTATTTGGAAGGAAGGGGCATAAAAGAGGCATGGGAGGCCATAAAATTGATATTTGTTGCATTTATGGCTTATGGATGCCACTAAGTATATGATGTCATTGGGTGATGTAGATAATAGGAATGAATTTCCAATAAATAAATATTCAATAACTTCCATGGAATTCTTACTTAAGCTCATAATTTGATTTAATTTGCTTAATTAAGATTAATCAATTTTAGTGTAATTATTTGGAAATTGGTACAAAATTAATCAAACTAATCATAATGTAATATTATTGGGTTGTAATTTAAATGGATTGGAATTATAAGATGATGTTAGTTGTGTACAAACCAATATCCCATTTAGGATGTTGTCGACACAAAATAACACATACACATGCCTTGTGCTTCAGAATTTGGTAGAAAAGAGTAATCCAAAGCACCCAAGTGTGTTTCACCATTTAGGATTGAAATTATTTGAGAAAATTTAATAATAACATAAAATCTATTACCCCAGTTATGGATATGTTAGCCTAAATTGACACTTGTATATGACAAGCTCAAACCATTTAGCATGTTTAAGTGATTTTGCCCTAAATTGTGCATTGTTGTAAATTTTGAGTAATATTGATAATGAAACACAATATAAATGAATACATGTAACCTATAAAGATATTCAAACTCTACCTAATGCACATCTACAAGTATCTATAATCTGCTATAGTAGACAGACTACCTCATGTTAGTGTCAAGAGAAAGGTAATTTGAATGATGAACATAGCCCTAAGACAAGATTTTAGTTAAAATAATTTTGAAATTATTTAAAGGTATTAAAAATGATTTAAAGGCATGAATATAGTGATCAAACCACCTACAAGTCTCATATATTCCCAAACAAGATCTATAATTAGACTACAAACCCATAGAGTGTTAATGTGAGAGTTTGAAAGCATGATCTGTAGGTTTTGTTGTTCATTCAAGTTGGACATCACATGATGAATTTATTATGGAAAAAAATAGATTGAAAAATATTACTCAAGTAATAATTATTACCCAAAATAATCCTCTGTATTCTTTAGTAAGGCACCTGTAGTATAACATGATCATAACTTAACTTGTGCTTATAGAAGGTATTGATTAATAGGTAGATGTATATAAATGAATGAATATGAGTGAGACTAATCTCATAGTGGTGATATAATTTTCATATTATGTTCAAGGAAAATAAAAAGAGAGTTTAAAATAAAACCTCAACCTATAGTCAAGCCCAACCTTGGATTTGTGCATACAGTCATTAGGGCTATAAGCTAGTCTTAGGTTTTGGAGTATTGAGAGTGTTACAAGGCTGATATAGCTTCAAAAATTTGTATATAAGGTCATAAATATATATTAAATACATCGATAACATCATTCATAAAATAAAATAGGGTTGATTCCATATATTTTGTCTTAAATAGAGGGGACTCCCAATCAAGACCACCTTACAGGTTTGGTAAGTGAATGGTAAGAGGATGAGATGGAAAGTATTAAAACACTATATAATGGTGTGTAAAATTGTTTTTAACATGAAAAAATGTGAATAATCACTCATAGTCATGAGAAACCACTCAGATGTGGTCATAGGGCATGAAACACAATTAGGCTTATTAGGCCTAAAACTAGGCCTAAACACTACAAGAGTCAAAATTCATTAAAATAACCATGTAACCTTTATAATATAGTTGATATACTTAAATTATAGGTATAATATTTTTTTAAACCATCAGTTTGTAGGAGACTATGTAGAGGGATCACTTTTGGCCTAAACTCTTGATAGAGGTACCTAGAATGCTAATGAAAGCTTGAAAGGCCATCTTCAAGCATTTGTACCTATATGGAGGTAATGAATCATACCCTAAGGATATATGGGTTGTTTATTAAGGTCCTAAAGTTGGTTTCCATTGCATTTGTTCAAATATTGACCTTTAAGATTTTATGAATCATCGCTAAGAAGCAAAACCTTCTAAAACCCTCCTAAAACCCTATCTAGAACTTGATGGAGAATAAATAGATGGAGATGAACTCAAAAGTGGTCAAATGGCTTGGAATTTTTTTAATCTCTTGAATACTCTCCTATGTTCCTTCCCACTCAAATTAGTTTGTCCCCTACTTGTGTAAACAAGCTAAATTCAGTGTTTTTTATAGATTTTTTATTGTTTTACAGGTGTAAAATGGAATTATAAAATGAGAACCATTAGATGAGGTCAATAAGGACTTATTATAACTCCATATATTCATCTCTCTCCACATAAAATAAAAATATATATTTGCTACATCATTCATCACAGACAATCTTGAACAAATACTAAAAAGATAAAATGACTGCTAATTGAGAAGATGAGAAGTACAATTGTGGATATTTTTATAGTCTACCTGATGGAGTGGAAGGAAAAGAGGTCTTCAATAGGTGTCTAAAACCTCTTCCATGGATTTGGTTGAGCAACTGAAGGACACTTAGATGAAAAATGTGAATAATGACACCGAGAAGACTAATAAATTATTGCAGATAGTGAGCACAAGTGTCATGAAAAATGCATATAATGACTGTCAAACCTTATTTCCAACCCACCTAAGATAATGGAAATGTGTCAAATTTTCCTAGTCTAGTTTCGAGGAGTCAAGAGATGCCTCATCATAAAGGTAGTTTCAAGAAGGCAATTAAAGGGACTCTACACTAGTTTGAGGAGTTTTTCATGTTTTAGATGGACACTTGTTCAAGAAGACCCTCATAGTCTATTCCTCACTCCATTTTTATACAATATAACTAGTCCTCATCAATTGACACTTTTTATTGTGACCCTTGAGCCCTACTTCTCTCTCCTCTCACATATTCTATAAATGTGAGCCATTTTGTATTTTATAAAAGAATCCACACCTAGTATGACAAAGCCCTAATAGTTTGATTCAAAATTTTTCCTTTGAAATAAGGATTTATAATCTGGTTTTGATTTTATAAACTATATTATATAAGTGTGTGAAGTGGTGTATCGTGAAATGTCAAGTGATTAGTATCTATCCTTATTTTATCTCAACTCTTCCATGTTTGATGCAAGTAGTTATCCCTCTAACATTCACATGAAGTGTAGTTAAGTGCATTTTTCTATCTTTATGTGTAAGTAATAGCCTTAGTTTATGCAATCTAACCTTTGGTTCATCATGTTTAGTAGTTCAATGCATATCACCTTCATGTTTTAAATACAAATGTTAGAGAAATTCAAGATTTTGAGACTAGTCTTGTGACTCATGTTTTTTAGTTCCATTGTATGGTATTCTAGTGGATATATTTCTATAATACCACCACATTAGAGTATTTTATTTTCATGTTACTTCGAACCCTTTTCATCCAAGAAAGAATGTAGTGTAGGTGATAGGCAAGCAAAGAGAAATATAGGAAGCTAGCCATTAAACCTAGAGCTTTATGTCTACTATAAGTAACCAATAGGCCTAGAGGTATTCCAATCTTGCCCAAATCTTAAAGTAGGCTTGAAAAGCCATATATAGGGTGGAAGATTTGGTGACAAAAGTTCTCCCTCCTAGATTGAGTTTGTGGATCTTGACATTTTATATATGAATATAACTAGATGTATTGACTTGAATCCTTAAAAATGAGTACCCTTGACCTAAAATTAAATAACTTCAGACTTGGCTTATGATTATTAAACTAATTTAAATTTTCAATTGGAAAGTTCAGTGCCTATTTTCTCAATGTACAATGGATTTTCTAAGTATTATGTAGATGATGGCTTGAAAGGCATTGATGTGATTATATAAAAGAATATTTAGAATATTTTCATTAAATTACATTTATAAAATCTTGGTATATTCAATACTAAACATCTTAAATTATAAAATTTACCATTAGAACATGGGGGAATATGTTGCAATATGGATCTGTCGGCCTAGTGTGGTCCTATCCCAAAATTATATATACTATCAAGATTTGGTTGATAGAAACTTTTAAGTATAATAGGGATGCATGTATTGTGTTTCAATTAATTCTTGGATAATACAAATAATAGTGAATAATATCATATATATTGTAAGTTATTGCAATGGAAAATAGGCCATGTAAGGTAAGGATGTAAATATTAAACATTGTCAAACAACTTAATGATTAAATTTGAGTGTCTACATTTTACCCATGTTATTGATTCCATGAAGTGAAATTAATAAATTAAAGGAGATTTGAACTTATCTATGCATACACACTTTGACATTTGATTTGAATTTTGATTTTTCAAGGTGAATTAATTCAAAATTTTAAAAAATATCATTGAAAGTATTTATTATCCATATTTTTAAAAAAAATCTAAAACATGAAATTTAAAATTTAAAATTTCAAAAATAGAGCAAGGAAAGTGTGCACCTTAAAAAATATGCAATTTAGATTCTATATAACTTTAGAGTGGAGAAGTTTGTACTCCCTTGTTGAGGCATTTGGAAAAATGTTAAACATATGGTAAATTGAGATTAATCAAGTCTTATTTTGAAAACTAATGAAATCCCTTGAGTTGGAAAGATATTATGCTCTAAGTATAATATGAATGTTTAGAATATTTGTTTAAAATAATTGAAAGGGTGAAACCACCAAATGTTGATCACTAAACTGAAAATATAAACATTGAGTGTCACTAGACTCAAACATGTTATAAGAATGGTTGGAACCACCAAATATGGCTTGCTAAAGTGTAACCATAGATGTTGAGTGTCACTAAAATCTAATGAGTACCACATGCAACATGAGATCAATCACATTATTATAGATAAATCTAAATTCTATTTGAAACCTTTTTACCATTTCAAAATTTTGAAATTGAGAAATTTGAAATTTGTAATGTAGAAACATTAACATGTATTAATATCATCCCTCCTATACTATAATAAATTAATATATAATTTTAATTAAACTTGTAACTATTTATAAATATGTAACATTTATTTATATCTTTGTATCACATGCCCATGCATATGTATCAAGTTTTTCTGAATAATTACTATAGGAATGATTTCACATACATGTCAGATGCCCCCATATTCTGAAAATCATTATCTTTATCAATTAACTAGTTCTTCTTTGTTTGTAATTATTTAATGAATATTTAACCATATGATATATGGTAGTGACTCTTTATTCATATTGAGAATTAATTATAAAATTCCACTAAAATATATATGTGTTAATTGATATCATAAACCTTTCTTCTACTCTTATAAAGATAATTTTAAGTCATTGTGACAAAGTCAAAATTATCTTGCCTAGTGTTGAAAGTAGATTATGAATATTTTTATGGGATTTTTTGCATTCAAATTGAGTGTCAACTTGATAGTGAACTTCATTACTTTGATATATTTCATCTTATTGATATGATAATTTATAAAATAATCTTTTGGTTGTGTTACACCAACACCACAAGGTTTGGGGGAAAAAATAATTAAAAGTGTTGATGGCATTTTGTTTCCTGACATGTTTAATGTTACCCTACTTTTTATAATATAGTTTTGTCAACCCTATTTCCTATTTATTATCAGTTGATTTATATTATCATGTCTCATCCCATTATTATTATATTATAATTCATAATTTTTTCCTAATTCATCTATTTTTTATAAACATGTTCCACCAACAAATGTTGCTCGAAATGCGATTGGAAGTTTAATTTCTCTTTGAATGGAGAGGAAGGTTTTCCCAGAATTTATTACCAAATTTGGATATAATTTTTTTAAATTATAATGAAGAATAAGTGAGAATGTAGACATGGTAATTATTGAGGAACCTGAAATAGAGAAAATAATATGAGAAAAAAATTAAATTCAGTCACAAAGAGTAGAATAAAGAAAGGGGATGAAGAAATTATAAGTACTCAAACACAAATTTGCTTGGGAGTTTATTAGCAATGGGTAAGGTAGACATATTTAATTATGCCATGTTAGCTTGCACATAACTATTATTTGTGTAAGAATGAGAAAGACCTAATCATCAATGGTTAGCCTAATCATTGATAGTTAAGCTAACAAAGGATGGTTGACTATCCAAAGGAAAAGGGGTCAAGGTGGGTTAAAAAGGGGTTCGGTGAAGGGTTAATTAGTAAGTTAGTGAGTTTAGTTATCTTAGTAACTAACTTGACTCAGGGTCTGATGGGTTGGTCAGTGGGTCAAGAAGGGTTAGTTGGTCCCTAGGGGGTCCTAAGGTATTTCAACATCTAGAACTATCATGTGTAGTTTTCTAGTGTCTATAGAAAGTTTTACAAATGGGGGTAGAAATCTAAGTGAGCTTAACCTTGGAGGCAAGTCCATGGTTAAGCGTGATTGAGGTGGATTAGTACTAGGATTGGTGAGCTCTCAAGAAGGTCCAATGTTTCACCCCTATGATCATCACATAGATGCAATGAGTGTTATATGGACCATTCATTCTCATGAGAGATGGGTTCATGTGAACCAGTACTCATGAAACATGGATAAATGAGTTTGATTAAAAAACTACATAATTGAATCCTGATAGCAGTATCATAATTTGACTCGCTATGTAAAATACCTCTTACTTGTCAATTGATTAGCTTAAGGGAGGAAACTCCATGGTGAAGCATGCTTGAGTTAGAGTAGTACTAGGTTGGGTGACCCCTTGAGAAGGCCCAATGCTTCACCCCTATGAGCATCACTTAGATGCAATGATTGCTAAGTAGACAATTCATTATCATGAGAGATAGGTTCATGTGAACCACAACTCATGAAACATGGATCAATGAGTTTGATTCAAAAAACTACATAGTTGAATCTTGATAGCAATATCATAATTTGACTCATTGTGGAAAATACCTCCAACTTATCAATATTATCTAATTTTGGTGTGTGTGGGTTTTTAGTTTTCATTATATCATCCCTCAATGCCTGCATCTATGCCACCCTCTCTGATGATGCCCTCCCATTGTCATAGTTTTATGGATGGATCTATCCTACATCCACCTCCAAAAAATAAGATAGCTAACTTGAATAAATAAAAAAATCCATATATACTATTGTAATAAACCAAATAAACATGATCATCATGTACAAACATACAAGTATAGCTATTCAACAAGTCAATGATCATGTAATTAAGCAATTTATAACTATCCATACATCAGTATATAATATTTAGCTTAACCAAAATAATAATTAGTCAAATAATAACCATAAAATCCATTAATCATTGATAGGTTATTAAGTATAGAGAGGAATTAAGATGTAATACCATGCAAATTGTCTTAGCTTTGGGCCTTCCATAGGTCTTAGGATTCTGTGGAAGATTGGATATGTGGAATGTGTCATGGGTAAAATACTCTCCTAGACCATTGTCTAAAATAGTAAAATGATTAGACATTTAAAAATGAGATGAATGTGAGGATAAGGCAAGGCTATTAGAGTATATACGGTTGGCCTTTGACAATTCTAAAAGTGTCTCTTTATTTTTGTCCTTCTTTGGAACTAGGTCTAGACCAAAATGGTAATTTTAAATTTCATATTCAGCCTCCAAATGCTTGCAGTGTTCATATGGATGTAAATATCCCTAGATAGTGACATCCATCCCTAAGTGAGGATACTTAATACACCAGTGCAATTTTGATGGGATCACATGGATTTCATGTATCCATGGTTGATCCAAAAGCAAATTATATGACAAATCCAGGTGTAGCACATGGAAAAGTGTATTAGGGTTCAAAGGCCTAATGATCACTAAAAAAACTTATGGTTCATTGTTATTCCTACTCTTCATTGTCATAGGTCTTGATAGTAATAGTCTTTGGCTAAATGTCAACTACTGTATATCCCAGATGCTTGATTAACTTTTGAAATATAATATTTAGGCTCAATCCATTATCTATGAGTACATGTTTGAATTTGTGCCACGAGATGACAACTTCAATGTATATTGTGTTATTATGGAGAGGGCTAAGGGATGACATATCACTTTGGTCGAAGGTCAACTATTGGCTTGGGGATAGGTGCCCATCCAAAGCTTGAAATTTTTTTGGTGTTATGTCATTTGGCACTTAGCATTGGCCTAGGAGTTGTGTAAAGATATTATTATAGATGGTAGACATACACAACAAATATAAAATGGATATTTTTGTAGGCATCTTTTGTATTTGTTCCATAATATCATACATATTTTCCTTAAGAATGGTAATTGAGTTAGTCTTACTCATCATAATGGGTTGGATTGGATCAATGGTAATGGGATGTAGACCTAGGATGGTTATTTTAAATCATTGAGGTACAATTGCATAATATGTGTTGGAAATAAGACTATCATAACTAGAAAATCATGAAGATGGGATAGAGAGGATAATTCTTGATTACTGATGTACTTGGTTATGGTCACATGGAAATGAGGAGTTATCAACATAGTCTCCTAAAATGGTAATCCTTGGTTGATGTTGTGCTTGGCTATAGTCATAGGTCAAGGAAGGAGTATAAACATTGGTAGGTTGATTGGCATTATTAGATAAAAGTCCTAGTCTATTGGAATTTGTTCTAGGAATGATGGTAATGGTATAAATATGCCCACCTATAATATGACCTAAAATTTTATTGTAGTCATGTGTAACTATGTAGTAAGTCTATTGGTTGTTGAGGTCATTTTGGCCTTGGTTCCTTCCATTTTACAGTTGATCTTATTGTTACTACTGATAATAATATTGTTGTTGTCATTTTTGTGGCTACGATCTTTGTTTTTATTTCTATTGATTGGTATTCTTATGATGTGGAAAAGGATTTTGGTAGATACCTAGATTTTGATTGGAAGTAGATGCTCTATTATCTAGCTAAATTTCTCCATTTTCCAACATATTCTCAATAACTTGATTTAGACAACATAATGACATATAAAATGCCCTTGAAAATGATGGTATGCATAGAATTCATTCTCTTTTTACGAATTTGGATATGGTATACCCTTAGTAAAGTGTTTGGGAATCAGCCAACTAATCATATGGGTCACGACTAGTTTATGATACATTGCTTTAATAAGCTCACCAAGGTCACCAAAGACTCTAGGAATGGGTTTTCTTCTGGAAGGAGGGGTTTTCAAAGGTGGTGGCTATAAAATTTGAGTAGATCTCTAAGGTTGAGTTATAGGTTATGCTTGTTGCATAGGCTACATATGTGTAATAAGTTGTATTTAGACATAGGTTGAGTCCATGGTATTTGGTATCAGAGCCATTTTTGTTAGTATTACATTAATATTTATGGTGAAATCTTAATACATTCGTTATTATAAAAAAAATTAAAGATTTGGTGGATTATTTGAAGAATTCATGCATAAATTTCTACTAGAACTTTAGATCTCAAAAAATTACTACGCCATTAGTTTTAGGTGTCAAAACCTTATGATCGACTGTAAACATGACATACTTTTAGAACAGTCAAAATTTTCTCTTTTTTTGGCATCCAAAAGGCCTATTTTTTTATTTTCTAAAAAAAATCCATAATTCTTATGTTGTGCAAAAATACCTTTTAGGGTTTTTTCCTTAGGTCAAAATCTCAAATGGGTCTCTTTCAAAATTTCTATTCCTGAAGTATTTTGGACATTTTAGCTTGTCTCAATTTCTATGCCATCAAACCTTTGTGTTACTTGAATATGAAGGTGGTCATTACTTCAGATTAGTAGTTGATATACTTTGAGTTACATGAATTAGAGAGTATTTTGACCAATTCAGACTTTCATAGGGCTATTACTTAGCCAGTAGACTAACTCGAACTTGTCGAGTTGTTTTACTGTAAAATTTGTGAATTTAAACAAAGCAATCTAAAAAACATATATTACATTGGGAAGACCAACTGGAAGTTACTTGGTACCTTTTCTCAGGTTTTGAAAGGATGATTAATTCTCTAGATAAGCAAGTCTGAAACTCTGACATACAGTGCAAAAGACCAATTTGGACTTTCATGGGTCTATTACTTACTCAAGTTTTTAAATGGTCATTACTACCTCTTCCATATGAGTAAAGTAGTATGAGAAGTCCAAGCAACACTATATAAAAAACATAGATTACTCTTCCAATATCGACTCAAGTTTAATAAGGGTCATTGCTGATCAATGGTAGATGTAAAACAGTTTGAGAAGTCTAAGTAAAGTTACCAAAGAAACCTAGATTACTCTTCGAAGACTCACTCAAGTTTTATAAGGGTCATTGTTAATCGGTGATAGAATTAAATTAATCTAAGAAGTTAGAGAAAATATATATGGAAAACCTAGATTACTCTTTGTAGACAGACCCAGAGTTTTGGAACAACACTACTCAGGTTCTCGAAGATTGATTACTTGCATTAGTAAAGTAGTCTTAAAACTCTGGATTACTCTTCATGGATTGACTTAGAATTTTGGAGGGTCTAACTGCTTAGGTTTTCAGGGTAGCATTATTTAAGTTTTTTCTCATTTTTATTTTTTTTAGGAAAAAATCACAAGTATGGAAAATGTTCATTTTTGGTAAGGGTCCAGGATTATGTGTGAGTAAGAAGTTGTAAGTGCCTTAACTTCCAATCCGTAGCTCCATTTTGGGTTATATTTTTTTTGAAAGTGTATATTTTTTCAAGATATATGCTTTATTGATATTTTTTTAGGATTTTTATAACATCCATTTTCTTCATGGTATAATGGCTGAAAACTCACTAAACCTTTCTTAGATGTGTTATTAGCTATGCTCGACATCCCTCTCATACTCTCTTACACTAATTACTCATAGATGCATCATTAGCGATGCTCGATGTCTAATATTTAGCATGTGTTGCATTATAACTTAAATGGGGGTCTTGATCATAGTTCAAGGGGGTAATTATATTATGTGCAATCTTTTCTTTGCTTTCATCTTAATTCTATAAATTATCTCAATTTAATCTACAGTAATGGATCTAAATATCGAACTACTCACACCATTTAACTATCTCAATTGAAATTCTTAAATATAGCTCACCTTGAGAGGTAAAGGATTCTATCAAATCACTATTGGCATGGAAATTAAGCCATCTACAGATGTAGAAAATGTTAAGTGGTACAATAGATGTGCTGAGGCCTATGGGTTCTTATGCCTATTAATGTATCCCAACCTCATGTTTCATGTTGAATCTACAAAAAATTCCAACGAAGTCTAGACCATTCTTAACAAGCTTTTTAGATTTTAGGACATCATGAGGGGTCATGAGATGGAAAATAATCTCATCACATTGAGCCTAGGTGACTATGACACCCTACAATACTTCTTTACAAATTTTAAATCATTGATACTATAGTTGAAATTATGTGGCTTAAAAAAAATAGATGCCCAATTGATTCTATTTGTGCTTGTAAAACTGAGTCATGATTATTCAGTTTTCATTTCTACATTTGATGCTACTAAACATGAACTTGGGTCCACTTTGGAAATGCCATCATTAGATGAGTTTGTTGCTAATCTGACTTAGGATCAAGATAAATTGTTTCAAATGGGTTCACTAAAGTCTTCAAAATTTCATGCCTTGATTGTCAATTAAGACAAGAAGAAGCCTTCTAGTAGTGGAAAACAAAAGAAGAAATAGTCTAAACTAGATCAAGAGCATAAGAAGAATCAGAAATCAGATTCCAATCCTAAGGTATCATCAAATGAGTCCTCCTCAAGTATTATAATAAACTTGGCCATGATGAATCTTCAAAATTTCATGCCTTGATTGTCAATTAAGACAAGAAGAAGCCTTCTAGTAGTGGAAAACAAGAGAAGAAATAATCTAAACTAGATCAAGAGCATAAGAAGAATCAGAAATCAGATTCCAGTCTTAATGTATCATCAAATGAGTCCTCCTCAAGTATTATAAGAAACTTGGGCATGATGAATCTTCAAAATTTCATGCCTTGATTGTCAATTAAGACAAGAAGAAGCCTTCTAGTAGTGGAAAACAAGAGAAGAAATAGTCTAAACTAGATCAAGAGCATAAGAAGAATTAGAAATCAGATTCCAATCCTAAGGTATCATCAAATGAGTCCTCCTCAAGTATTATAAGAAACTTGGGCATGATGAATCTTAGTTCATGAAAAAAAATATTGACACCTTGAATAAGATGCTTGAGAAGAATAACATTACTTTTCCTAATTCCTCAACATAGAACATGTTTGCACAAGATTTTTCAAAGGCTAAAGATATAAAAATGAGTAAAAACAAGGGCAAGCACTTGTTTCAATAGCTTCTCAACCTTTGACTTGGGTTATTGACTCAGGTGTTTCCTATCACATGGCCTCCTTAGATGATCTATTTTCAGAAATAGAGCCATGTTTTGTAACCTCAATTCCAATGGATGATGACACTTCAACAAAATTTAGTGGTAAAGGATAAGTTAAATTAAGTGATGGGACCTTCAATCATGTTTTGTGTGTTCCTTCACTATCCACCAATCTTTTATCGATATACCAAATCACTCACATAGGTACAATGAAGTGAATGATTTTAGACTTGATTTAGTTGTTATCAATGAGTTGTACAATGATACTATAGTGGCTTATGGGAAGTCCAATCATTATTCTAAGTTGTATACATTCTCATAACTTGCCCCAGATCAACCCTCAACCACACTGCTTACTCATGTAGATGGAGTGAACAAACTATGGCATGAATGGTTTGGCCATTTAAAATAATATTACTTGGAACAACTCAATGATCTAGACATGGTTATAGGCTTGCCTAAAGTCAAATTATTGGATGGCCTATGAAATGGATACATTCTTGGCAAGCATCCAAAAGATAAATATGACAAAGACAAAGCAAGGAGAGCCGAATAGAAGCTAGAAATTATCCACAGTAACATAGCAAGTCCATTTCCAAAACATTCATTACATAGAAAAAGATACATGCTCACATTTATTGATGAATTTTGGAGGTACACCTGGGTGTTTAATCTCAAAAAGAATCTTGAGGTATTTGATCACTTCAAAGACTTCAAGAGACTTATGGAGGAGTCAGATTGTTCCATCAAAATCTTAAGAACTGACGATGGTGAAGAGTATGTCAACAAAACATTTGGGAAATTTTGTACATCAAAAAAGATTCAGATGAAACACATAGTTATATATAGTCCTCAATAGAATGATGTGGCCAAACATAGGAACCGTACCATGAAGGAAATAGTCAACTTTATGATTCAATCAAAGTCTCTAGCTCCTTAGTTTTGGGTTGAAATAATCAAATGTGTATACTACATTCAGAACCATATTCCACACAAAGCCTTGAAATGAATCACTCCATTCAAAGCTTCAGATAGTTACAAGCCCATAATGGATCAGTTTCAAGTGTTTGGATCACCAGTAATGGCCCGTATTCCCAAGAAGAAATGCAAGGCAATGGACCCTCAATGTCAATCTTGTATATTTGTGGGCTATACAAAGGGTACAAAGGGATACAAGCTTCTCCATCCTAAAACTCATGATTCTTTCATTGAAAGGAGTTTCAAGATTCATGAGGGCCTACTTGAACTCACTATTGGAACTCCAAACTCCTCAAAAGTCTCACTGGACATTGATTCTAGCTTAGACAGTGACTTGGATCCACCTCAAAATCCTTTTGATGATTAGATTGAATCTTTTTCTTTTTCAGTTTTAAGTGATGAGAGTGGTGATGAGGATTCTCATCCTTCATCTCACACTCACACTATAGATGATGATGACTCACCTCCTAGTTCTCCAATCTCAGATAATTCTAGTCCCACTTGGGCCAAATAGACACTTCAAAGAGCTGGGAAATGGGTTGAAAATCCATCATCTATAAGGTAGATACATTCATAGTTTCAAGGGACTTCACATGCCTATCTAGCCATTACCTCAGACCTAAAAAACTTTCATGAAGCATTTGGAATTCTTGAATGATATTCTGCTATGCAAGAGGAGTATAGTTCCCTAATCAGGAACAAAGCATGGGACATGGTCCCTCTTCCTAAAGGAAAATAATTGGCCCATTACAAATGGATTAATCATACTAAGTATGTTACAGATGGGTTTGTTGATAAGTACAAAGCTTATCTATTTGTAAATCGGTTTTCTTAGGTGTCTAACATAGACTACACTAAGGCATTTTCTCTTATAGCTAAGATGACATCTATCAGACTCACTCTAGTCATTATAGCCACATATCAGTGGGATATTCACCAAATAGATGTCAAGATTAAATTTCTACATGGTGACCTCAAAGAAGAGATCTACATGGAGCAACCACAAGGCTTTCTGAAATATTCCTCATCAGTTTGTAGATTCAAGAAATTTAATTATAAACTCAAACAGGCCCCTTAGGCATGGTATGCCAAGATGGACTCTTTTATCCTCATAGCTCGGTTCACTAGATGTCACTCAAATCCGAATGTCTACATCTTGTGTTAGGATAATTCTCTATTGATCCTAGTTCTCTATGTGGATGACTTGTTGATTACAAGTAACTCACAATCATCTATCTTAGTAGTAAAAACTACACTTTTAGACAAATTTTGAATGACAAACATGGGACTGTTGCATTACTTTTTTGGGATTAAAATCATTTAATTAGATTCTAGGATAATTTTTATCACAATCTAAGTATTCTCTTGATTTTCTTGTGATGTTTAACATGGTTCAGTGTAAGCCAACTCCTACTACCTTCTTGTTTGGTGTGAAGTTTGAGGCTAATTGTCCTACACCATTGGTTGATGCAAATCCATATCGACAACTTTTGGGTAGTCTTATCTATCTCACACACACTAGACCTAACATATCTTATGTATTTGGCATGGTCTCCCAATTTATGCAAGAGCCACATGAATTGCATTAGAAAGTAGCTAAGCAGATTTTCCTCTACATTTAGGGTTCATACAACTATGGGATACACTATGGATCAAGAAGAGAGATTGATTTGATTGAATACACATATTTAGATTGGGTTAGAGATATTCAGAGTACCAATTTAGGCTATAGTTTCTCACTTGGTTTGGGTCCAATAAATTGGTCAAGCAAGGAAAAACATGCAATTATTTTGTCATCTACAGAGGTAGAATACAAAGGGTCTATCAATGCCACCATTAAGGTAATCTAGCTTTAAGGGATTCTCAATGAGTTTGGTATCCAATTTCATAAGCCAACAATCATCTACAATGATAACCAAAACACTATCCATATTTGTAGGAATCTAGTTCTCCATCAAAGGACAAAACACATAGGGATTCCTATGCACTTCATCAAAGATCCTATCAATGAGTAACTCATTGATCTTCAATACTGTCCAACATTAAAGTAGATTGTAGATAATCTAACCAAGTCCTTCACAAAGAGTAAATTTGTTCATCTGCGAGCTCTCATTAAGGTTAGGTCTACTCCACCTTCTTCTTCTATGGAGGTTCTTCACTATGTACTTGGGTAGCTCATCAAGCTTTCAATGTTGGGACCCAATTCTCATCTAACATAAGCTATGCTTAAGGGGGTGTGTTAGTGTAGTGCTTTTTCTCATTGGGTTTTTCCTACACAGCCTTATGAGCATTTTATGTCAATTAAGCTTACTTAGGTTAGTTATAAAAGGGTCACATAAGCTAATTATATTTTTTATGTAATTTTATAATTAGAAAAATTAGAGGCTTCCTCATGTTGCCCTAATTTTCCCTATATATACCCCACTTTTTTTTTTGGAAGGTTATATAGGTTAATGTGATTTTATGCAAGTAAGTCATTTTTTTAATATTGTCGTGTGAAGATAAGTTTCTTCCTCATTTTTAATTTATCTATGATTTCATTGCTACATACATAGATTTACTCAATCTTTTGTGCAAGGATCTGAAATCGTGGCCAATCTGACATGCAATATTATTTTGGACTTTGTCATTATTAATGAATTTTTATAATAAGAATATTTAATCAATTAAAAATATAATATTTTACAATTTAGTACCTCTATTTAGCATTTCAGATTCATACCCAGGTATGTCTTCCTGTGGAGACATCTTTTTAAAAGAATTATCAATGGGTTCTTCATGGAAAATGGTTATAGACATTTTAAATATTATTTATCCTTAACAGAAGTGAATAAATAAAAAGCATTAGTTAATTGAAAAATTTGTACCTATGTTTGGTGTTTGGTTAAAATAAGATAATAGGTTTTTTATTTAAATTTCTTTGACACCTTAATGTTTTCAATAGAATTTATATAATCAATGCTAAAGAGTTACAGATGCAAGATGATTAACAAAAAATGAAAATGATGAACACCAAAAAAAGATGCTTCATAGATGAATAAGGACTCATAACAATAGACTATAGCCACCTAGTAGAAGGCTATGGTCGAACGACTGGAAGTTATTATCTAATGACCATAAGTTACCATCAGAATATCATAGGCTACTATCAAGCAAAGGGAGGTACCTGATGGTAGCATGTGATCATCTGATGGTAACCTACAATTATCCAACCACATCTTCTGGTCATCTGACCATAGCCTATAGATGTTCATCGATACCTTGTAGTTGTCTGACTGCTACCTATAATCATTCAATGGCAACTTGTGGTCAGTTGATGACAACCTATAGTCATGTGATGATAGCTTACAGTTTCTCAAAAACACTTGTAGAGTAGTAAATGGTAATATAGTTTAAATTATTAGATAATTATATTGTAAAAAAATCATTACATACCTTGTTAGAGCGTGAAACCTATTGACTCTTAAGACCATTGTTGCAAGTTGTAACCAAGGTTTTTTAAATAAAAACCACCAAAATTTTTCCTAAAGTATCCCAAATCCCTACTACACCTTGAAGTTTCACTATTTGATTTCATCTAATAGTAGGTTGTTGTCACCCGATGGTAGGTTATTATTTCCCGATGGCAGGTTACTATTTCCCGATGGCAGGTTGTTTTCTCAAAATGATAGGTTACACCATTGCAGTCATTTGATAGTGTGTGACTGGAATAGTTGACTTTGAAGGTTGTTATCATCCGATGGTATGTGGTAAATGTCTCTGGATTGGCTTTTGAGGTACCAACGAATTACATTTATATGAGGAAATTTATATTGAGATGTAGGCGAACCTACCCTCAAAATTAAATTCAACCCCAAAAGTTTAGGTGATCCCATTCTTTTGGCCACTTCACAATAATAGCCAAATGTTGACTTCAAAAACAAGAATGTTCATAGATTAATGAATAATTAACCACTAAGAAAACCCGGATACATACTCATTGTCCATGTATGTCAAAGTGTGTCAAAGTTGATATTTTCAATGTATCTAGTAACAAATTTAGATGTCTACATACATATATAGATATGTGTGTGTGTGTGTGTCTATATATATAATATATATATATATATATTATATATGTGTGTGTGTGTGTGTAAATATAAACATATATGTGTGTATGTATGTATATGTATGTATGTATGTATATCCATATACATATACATATACATACATACATACACACATACATACATATATACATACATATATACATACATATACATATACATATACATATACGTGTGTGTGTGTGTGTGCGTGTGTGTGTGTGTGTGTGTGTGTGTGTGTGTGTGTGTGTGTGTGTGTGTGTGTGTGTGTATCTCTTTAGGCATCTATCTTTGATTTGTTATATACTTTCATATATTGAAGGGTTTCTTGTTGATTAACAATTTTATCGATGTATTTACAAATTTCTTCTTGATTGGTCATAGATGGGTTCAATCTAGCTTTATCAATGCGTTAAACTCAAAAAATATTTTTAAAAAGGCCTTAAAATTTCAATGTGTGTCTAACATATTACAATTTTTTTATCACCTTCTCCATGTAAGAAGAAAAACTATCCTATAACAATCAACCTAATGTCAAATTTAAATTCTACCATTTTTTCAACATACTCACTCAATAAATGATTATAGTGGATTTTCCTGCTGCCTTGTATATCAATGTAGGTTACAATTCTCCACATAACAATAGAAACAACCAACATAAAATATATGCCATAAATGTTTTTAATACTTAACATCTATCTATATTATAAATTTTGTATCCTATTTTCTAACTATGAAGGAAAACTATCTTATAAAATTCAAAAGGATATTAAATTTAAGGTTGAACACATTATAACATATTCACTATAAAACAATATTACACATGCTTCTCCCGCCCCTTATCTATTAATCAATATAGGTTATACCTCTCCTCATAACAATATAAATAATCTCTAAAAAAAACATATGTCATAACTGTTTTTAACACCATTCATATTGGACTACATTTAATATATAAAATTACAAATAGAAATTTCTTTAATGTTATTCATGAGATGATAGTGTAATGGCAAGAGACAGAGGACCCGATGAACATCTCAATAATGAAACTGTAAGTGTCGTGATGTGGCTATAGTACTTGATGTTCAAATGAATAATATAAAATATAGTACAATGGATCTATTTATTAAAATATTTTTGCTATGAAAATATGATGTTAGAACTTTCACAATACAATATTATCACTATTTTATAATGTTAATAATGGTATAATTCATTAAATATTTACGAAACAAACTATTTGTACACGTTAATAATACGAAATATGAAATGAGAAAGATGAAAGTTATATTAACTTTAAGCATCATTTTTTTATGATACCTTAATCATTCTTCTACTCCAAATAAGCAAATATGAAATATATAAATGAACAAATAGAGTCGTTGCTCCTTCTCCATCTCCATGGTTGATACAAGACTATGAACTTCCAAAACAACGTAAAACAATAACTCTTATAATATTCTAATAATATATATTTTATAAAATATTTTTATATAAAATAAATGAAGAAAATAAATTTAAAAAGATATTTTTACATATATCTATATATCTATAAGATTTGATTAACAAATTTATAAATGACCTTTTCTATACAATTTAAATATTGTCCACAACAAAGAAAGACTCAAACCATGTCTCTTGTTCTATATAGAATTACACCTACCTTTCTCTACATATATTTTGACACTAACATACGCTTTTGGATTCTTACATCATGTGGTGACGCTTCATATTTTTTTTTCGGTTTTGGAGTGTAGATGTTCAAAGTGAAAGTGGGTGCAGATGCGTACAAGCAAACTTACTTTAAAATTGTCAAAATATTCGTAAGACACGACACAATTGTCAATCTTACTTTGAAAATTATCAAAGTATTCGTAAGACACGACACAATTGTCACTTATTTTCCATTGGGAAATCATCTTTGGAAAAAAGATTCTCATATATGAAAGATTTTCTTGAAAATAAAAAATTTTCAACGAAAAGCAAGGCCCATATTTATCTCGTAAAATCGTGAGCTGTTGTTTCATATCAAATGTCCACTATTCATTTCGTTAACTTCATTTCACTTGGACTGCATTATTTCTCTCATTTCTTGGCGTTACTTGTTCATTCACTTCACTTGAACTGCGTTATACATGTGTCCAAATTAAAATTGTTCATTTACACATGACACGGTTGACACGGTTCTCAAATATAGAGAATTAAAAACATGTCAATTTAAACGAGTATAAAATTGTCTTTAATGAAACACATCTTATATAATCTAATTGATTGATATAGGATGTAAATATGCCATTTCTACATTAGTGATTTTCCATAGTCGTCCATTTTTTCTCGTAAAAGTTAGCAGAGAAGAAGAAGAAGAGCCAAATATGTCAGTGCAATCTGGGGCATCTCGTGCAGAAGTTACCTCAAGTGCAAGAATTATTCAGTCTCTCAATCTACCAGTTAAGTTTCTTTCTAACTTTTTCTGCGTCTTTTTACATAATGAACACGCTCATAGGCATAATCTTTCTTTAGATTTTTTTTAATTGTATTTTAATGTAATTTCAATTTTAAAAAAGTATTATGAAAATAAAAAATATCATTTAAGAATAATTGAAGCATAAGAAATTTGAGATTAAATATAACGAATATAACTAACTGAATGTAAATTTATAAATACGCAATTGAAAAGAATATTATTAAAAAAAAATTCTCCAAATTTTTTATTTCAAGGAATAAATACAATTTGGAATCAATGGCAAAGAGTTGACCTAATTATTATATTTTTCTATGCAACCTGAAAAGTGAATAATTTAATAGTAAGAAATCCTGCAAAAATAAAATAAAATAAGTCTTCCGTCTACAAATTACTTCAATACATTTTTTCACGTGCACACTCATGATTTCTTGTATAGCAAAATTGAGTTAGAAGTGTTGAGTATAAGGGCTTGTAGACAAAGTTTTGGATCAATTATATTAAATTATATAAAAAAATTGATTTTTTTTTTTTTTTCATTTTGGGTTGAAGGTTAAATTTTTTAATTAATATTTTTTGGTAATTCAAGGGAATGGAGGTCAGTTCGAAGTGAAATAGGCTTTCAACTTTATCATAAATTAAATTGAGAATTTTTAATTAATTTTATTGTTTTTTTAATTTTTGACATAGATCTAATAATAAATTGAAAATCCTTTCATTTTAGTCTAAAATTTTATATAATATAGATTATTTATATTTATATAAGGTTACAAACATTTACAAACATAAAAGAATATAATTTAATTAATAGAATAAATATAAATTAAATTGCAGATGTTGAAAGCTAAAAGGAAGAAGAACGATTGTTTTGGTGGCATTTTTTTTTCTGATTTTGTTGTGGATATAGGATGACTGATGACAAATATTTCGATTCAATTGAATATGTTTTCTCTACATAAACAAACTAATTACAATAAAATTGAATAATATCCAAATTCATCAAAAACCATGCAAAACCTAAAATAATTCAACAAACTCCACTTTATACATAACTTATATCAAAACAGAAATTAAATTAGATAAATATGATACTATCCATGTAAATAATATTACACCAAGTGCACAAACATATATCAATAAATTATAATGCATACATTTGTAATCAAATCTAAGATTGATACATCACATATTACATTGTTTTTCCAGAGAAAAGACTTCCTTACATTAAATTTTACTTTCTTATAATCTCTCCTTACAAGAACTTTTGTATAAATATGACCTTTATGAAAATCTTACATGAATATTTTTTAGATTATAGAGATTTTAAAATCTTCCCTACAAAATGGAAGATGAAACAATTCACTTTCAAGAGCTTATTCAATTGGCATAGAAAAGACAAAAGTGCTCCATTTAAGTTCCTCGGTGTCAAATAGAGAAGCTCACATGGTCATTGAGAACAATTGAGGTAAAAATGTTAGTTAAATATGTGGCCTCTACCTCTATGACTAATCTTGAAATCAATGTGATATTCCTTCTAATAGACTCCACCATGTTTTAAGCACATTCGATGCACTCCTCCTCCACCAAGAATGTTAGATTGAAGGATATTTGAGGTCTGCCAACTACCTTTAGTTGGATGAGCTTATAGAATAGAGGGGGTTGAAGGCCATTATGATTCCAACCACCTCTTAAGCATACAAAAACTTGACCTACAATCTTCTAGCTTGATGTCTGGGGCATATTCATTATTCAAGTCAATTTGAAAATTTTCCTTGTTCCTCTTATTCCAAAAATACACATATTCAAATAATTTAGCTCTTTTCCCAGCCAAGAAATAAGATGGATGAACATTATTCCATCCTTGTGATGCTTCCTTTAAATTCTTCAGTGCATTCAACATGACTTTAGAAGTTTGTTATGATACACGTAAATATAAATTTGGGGTAAAATCCTATGTTAAGAGCTCTTTAAAGGGATATGATGCGTCCTTGACTAACTAAAAAGAGGCACACTTCATGTATTGCCTTCAAATTGTAAGCCTAGTTATTCAAAATTAAAATGTCTGTAGATTGAAAAAAAATTAAATTATGAATCCCATGGCCTTCAAAAGGTGATTCATACTTGGCTAAATTGGGATGGGTTCATAGTCACTCACTTGGTTCGGTGATATATTAGACAAATAAGCGATGAGTTTGAAATTAAACAAGACTAACTATATGAAATGATTTTCAAATCATGATCTCACACAAAATTTTCCTTAAGCACTGAAAACTGAAATATTAGTTATGACCTCTTTCATTTGTCAACCTTGAGTCCCCTTTATTTCATATATTTATTGTATTTCGTAAGTGGTGTGTGGTTCAAATATGGGAAGGGGTTCCTCAAGACTGCCTTCTCATTGTGGTATTCTTATCGGTATTTTTTCAACTGAAGAGTTTTTCATGCCACATTTTCATGATCCGAAGCATTCCTAGATTACTAGACCAATGTATTAGTTTAGTTCCACATGGGGATCCTTGACCTTTGCACCATTCATAACCTCACTACTATATTTTGAGCCTTTAATATTAACATTTACATCAAAATCATGAGATTTGATGACTAGAATTTTTTTTTGGTGGTCTAACATAGATGTTTATGTGGGTCCATTGATGCAACATAGCCCTTAGTGTCATCAGACTTAGACCATATTTTATAAACATAACATACATCACCAAAATCTACATTAGGGAATGCATCAGAATTATTGACTTTTAGTTTTTTTTTTTTTTAATATTAGCAGGAAATATTCTGATGGAAATGAAAAATTGGCTAGTGGACATAATTTCTCTCAAATATAGCTAAATAAATTAGCATCAAAGATGATAATTTCCCCAAAAATGTGTTTTGTAGAGGCTTGGATTTGGGTTTTTTAAAACTCATTCTAAGAAATTTATTGATATCATGGAGGTCAATTATCAGCAATAATAATATATAAGGAGTAAATCATTTCCAAGGCAGTCATAATGAATTAGCAATATATATGAATACTATTTGATTTGTATCCATAGACAATTGTAGTCAATTTTTATTAATCTATGGACATAGGATCAAACTAATAGAACAATGGGAGTTTTTTTATAACTTATGGTATTGGCTGATGCAATTACAATAGGACTTGTATAAAAAAATTGAATTTCAATTTTTGGTGTGATTTATTATAAAAATATGTGAGAAATGTTTGTATTACATTTGGTATCACAATTTGCATTAGTCATCATTATTTTTTATGTCAACACAATAAATGCCTAAAACATAAAATGGATGAGTCAAATTTACGTCAGATGAAAGCATAATTTCACATTGTTCATGTAAACATTGAGTCAATGTACCCCTTTAAATAAAAAAATTCTCAATTGGACTAATTTTATTTTTATCAAAATTTGTCCCTAACAGGTTTCACATATGAAAATTTCATCGACATACATTTTACATTAGTGATTATGAAAAAATAAAATTTTGAAAAAAAATTATCACAAATTCATGAAAATATATAAGTTTCTACATTTTGAAATATTGTAGGGATTCAAAACATCTCACAAACATGTGCATGATTTATTATCACCTTTGCATCACATTGAAACATTTTGCATATAATCTAGCATACCTACACTCCACATAGCTACAGTAATATTACACCACTACAAATTAGTTTTTATTTCCTAAATGGATTATCCTAGATTGGTGATATATTAGGTAACATTCATTGTTCCTTACTTAAATCTATTGGCAACCCCCATGGTAGTGCATGAAACCAAGGAACTACATATAGGTTAATCTTCAAACCAACCTTTGTACCATCAATCCAACATTCTAGTACCTTGTCCTAGGAATTAATCAACTTGATTGGAATATGTTGAGTTGAATAAATACACCAAGTAAATAATTTTCATGACATATAATATCTCACATGTTCATGTATTCCTATCTAGGTGGTGCATCACCATGATAATGCACACCACCTATGTAGAATTTAAATCATTGTTTCACATTTTTTAAATGTTAAGGTGAACATCATGCAGTAATCATATTTTTCACATGACTCGGTGATGTATATGTATACTTTTACACCATGAATATATAATTATGACACCCTTGTGTGATGCCCATAACATCTCATAACATACAATAGACTAGTATAGCTTGATGCATGACTTAAGAACCACATGGACACACCATGCCACATCAAACCATTCCACACATAAATTTTATATTATATGCCATGCCTACACACCTATTAACATACCATGAATTTAGAAGTTAAACCATCACATGTATAATACTATCAACCCTTAGAAAAAATATGAACCATTTTTATAATCATCCTTTTTTATATTTTTCATATGTTTTAATTGACTTCTCAAAATGATATATATTTTAATGCATATGATACAAAAGCATCTGCCATGCCCCTAACATATATCTTGAATATTTCCATATCTCTAATATATTGTACCAAATGCTCATCTCTCACACATGTTAGCATGCCCTAAGTATATAACATCTATTGATCATTGTACTCATGTTACAATCTAGAAAAATCATTCATGAAGTGTTTCCCATTTTTTATTATGGGAATTATCGTTCTCAAACTTTTTAATCATTCACAATACATAAAAATAAATTAGGAAGTGTCTCCCCTTAAGATCAAGGTTATTCTCATTCTCAATCTTATTGTTATCCTCTTACTAATGGGTCACAAAATTATTGTATCAAATTGTATGTGCTTCCCCTCAACCAACATTGTTATATAATTTGTGATGGTTGGTGTATACCAACTACCCTTAAATGGGAAGATTAGTGTAACAAAGAGTGAGATCATGTTGGATCCCATCACCACTTACACAAGTTTGTGGAAATTGAGCAAAGGTGAATAAAGCCAACTGACCTAGAATCTCGTTGGTTGATGTCTAGGGATTCTTCAAGATTCAATTCAACCCAGCAAATTTTTTAATCCTATTCAAAACATATATATAATTAAATGCCATTGTGATTTATATAAACTAGGGAATAAGTTATATGCACATTTATCCATCCTTGTAAGGCTTCCTTTCCATTTTTTGTGTGCATTCCAAATGAATTTTCAATTTTAGGATGGTAGTCATAATAATAAATATGTGGACAACTCTTGTGTATCAACTCATAATATCTCTAAGTAATCCTTGTCTCACTAGAAAGAAGTTGATTTTAAATCACCTTCAAAATACAATTTAATTTCTTCACACTAAAATTTTCAACAACACTTTTGAAATTTAAGGCCTACCAAAAGTGATTCATAATTGGCCAAATTGAAATGGGTTTGTAGTCACTCAATTAATTTCATAAATAGATTAAACAAATAAAGCATGAGATTTAAACTAAAATGATGATAACTACATGAAATGAAATTTGTTTCTTGATTCCCCACAAAAGTTTCCTTAAGAGTACCAACTGAAATAATAATTATAACCTATTTTATTTATCACACCTAATTCACCTTCACCCCTAGTTCACCTTTATTGTGGAGCTTCACAATTAATCATATTTATCATGTAATTGTTGTGCTTTTAAAATTACATGAAACTTATTTTTTTTTAATATTTGGTTTTGATTTGTATCCTAATAGTGGTATAAAAATTATGAGAATCTTGTAATATTTTGATGTTTTCTATAATAACCAATATTATTGTGTGAAGCTTTGTTTTCCCTATTTCTTGAACCTCTTGCTTTTACATTTTGTTGTGCTTTGACTATGGGAAGTTTGTTTTTGAAGAAAGAGAATACCCAATATATTTTTAAAGTCATAATAAACCAAATATTGAAAGAGAATGGAAAGGAATATAATATTAAAATACAATTTCATAGCATAGACCCATTTATAGCCTAAAATCATATGATTATGGAGAAATAAAAATTAAAATGGAATACTGAAGAGAAATTATAATTTAATAAAATGGGCACCAAATAAAATAAAACAAACTAAAATATGGAGTTCGTATGGAAAATTTATGGTCTTCAAAATATTGATTCCATTATGTTGATAACCCTCGTCTAATATGCAACTTGCTAAAAGCAACAAGTTCCACCATGGTTGAACTTATAACCTTGGAAAAATCTATCACCTAATGGAAAGTGACAAGTTACACAACCTAGAATAATCTATCCCCTATCAAAAAGTGGCATATTCCACCATGCCAACCTATCATCTATTGAATAATAAAATATTCCACCATGGTCAAATTTGACAAACATAATATAATTGAAATATAACTACCCAAATATGAAGATGAAGCAGATCTCATTCTAAATGAGTCGATATGTAGTAACTCTTGAATAATTTTATGTCCTATTATTATACTACTTGTATGCATATATATGCCCATTAATATATTGCAATGGTATAAAAGGGAGATCTATCTAAAGTTTATCTAGACTCAAACCAGATAATATTTTGCATATTCTAAGTAAGTGTCAATTTTTTTGAAGGTCTTAGCTGAGTAATAAATAACCCTCAAACAATCTAGAAAATTTGATGGAATATTACA
Source organism: Torreya grandis (assembly GCA_037957365.1). NCBI lineage: Eukaryota > Viridiplantae > Streptophyta > Pinopsida > Cupressales > Taxaceae > Torreya > Torreya grandis. The sequence goes on from JARHVA010000628.1 coordinate 3,235,877, forward strand.
TTAATAATGAGTGGAATTATAGAGTTGTGAACATAATATTGATAAAATATTTAATGGTTTTAAATAAGCACATTAACTTGTTATTTAGATAACTCAATTTACATAATAGAATTGTACGTAAATTTTCTATAGTTTTCATCTTCGAAAATAATTTTGTTATGTTTTTCACTCATTTAATTGTTAATTTTTTTAAATTTACAATAACTAATGAAAATTTTCAAAATCTATCATGGATTGGCTTAAACACAATCCTTAATTTACATTAGTAAATACCAATTAATTTAATTCTTTATTATTTATTTTTATATTCAAGGTAATCATATAAGTGTATGGGGTTGATTTATATAAATATACACATGCATTTAGTTATGTATTAATTTTATTTTTGAACCTACTAGTGAAAAAAGGAAGAGAAGACAAAACTTTTGTTATCATAATTTGATAAAGAGTAAAGAGGGGATGTTGTCATCTAACCTGCTAATGAATAATTGAAAAATAATCATATATTATTATTTAATATTCCATGTAATAAAAATGTTAAAATGAATATTCATGTCATGATGAACTTGATGTACATTAGATCCACTCATCTCATGTGTCTAAAACAACAATGGGCACTCATCTTTCCTTGATTTACAAATGTTCTTGGGTGAGCATGGTTTTAATATTAACTATTTTTAAAGTTTTACTCACTAGTCAAAATAATTATGTTTTTAATATTTTTATTTTTATAATTATAAATATTAATATTTTATATATTTAAATGAATATGTATTAGAAAAATATATAATATTTATTTTTTATCAAACATTTAAAATCTTTGAGAACTTTAATATAAATTTAGAACAGGTTTCTAGATCTATGTATTTTTTGGTTATATTTATTAAGTTTAATAGTTAGTAATTTATTTTAAATAAATTTATAACTAATTTGACATTCATATAGGATGTTAAAGAAATTTACATATTTTTCTTTAAAAAAAATTAAAAAACCCTTTTATATTATTTTTGACATGTATTTTTTTATTCATATTTTTCATATAGTTTTTGTCTCACAATTTTATGGATTGCAGTTAAGGTTGCTTCCCTTAACCATCACAATTTTAACATTACCTTGGAGGCATGGTGAGCAAGCAACATGGGCTGTAATGGGTATTATTATTGTAGAATGGACATCAAGATATTTGAAGAAGCTAATTAACCAACCACGCCCCACTTCGGCTCTTAGTTTGAGAGTAGACTCAAGAATGCCATCATCCCATGAACAATGTTTTCTATATATTACAACTTATGCTGCTTTAGAATGTAAGTTATCTTAAAAAATTTACCACGTTTATTACTTCAAATTCTCTTGATTTCCAATATATAAAAAATATATGCATTAAATCATTTTAACCTAAATTTGTATCAAATGAAGTTTAGAAATAAAAAATCATTGTAACCTCAATCATTATCAATAAATAGATTTTTTTGGATTATTATTTTGAATTAATTATTTTTTTGTAAATTTTTTAAATTCAAAATATGTCAAACAATAGTTTAAAAAAAAAAAAAAAATCAAAATTATACATAAAATATACATACACTACAATGAATTAGACACATTTTATTAAATGTTCATGTAACATGTATCACTAGAGTTATCCTTAGTTTCTATTGTATAAATCAAATCATCATATCTATAAAAAAATACAATATGTACTTGTCAATCCATCATTTATGTCATCTTTTTAAGTATAAAGGCTCTGAGTGATATTTTAATTAAAGCCTTGACATGTGAAAGCACAAAGGAAATTGTCTTGTGATTTAATTTCCTAATCTTAATGTCTAATATGTTTACAATTGTAGCGAGTATGTTTGAGTCAATTATTATTATTGTTATGTTTGTGGTTCTCTTTTCTATGTAACCATACCTTCCAAGAATGCTTAACATATAGATTTAAGATAAGACTTAAAAATTAATGGGAAACTTACTTGAGTATTTAACCTTGCACGTGAAATATGATATTAACAAACTTTCTCCATTCTTGATATAAAATTATCATGAAAATATGTTGACACGTGAAAGGAGACAATTTAAGAAAGGAAGTTACTTCTCATTTTTAACTAAGGAAGAGTCTTTCCACACATTGTGTAGGACTAGATAAGTTATGAATGTTTTAAAACTAAGGAATATGGTAAATAAAAGGGAGACCAACCTGGTAATGTAGAATGAGGCAAGGTGGTTTTAATAAGGAATGTGATAAGGAATTGCACATTATGTATTTAGTTGAGATTTTTATAACACTAACCTTAATAAAATAATGAATAATTTGTAATGAGTTATATATGTAGGAGAATAGAAGGATGGTCTTGCATAAGAGTATGCAAGGCTATAGTTTTATAAGAGAACATGTGGCTACACTTATATAGGGGCATGCAGAGTGAGTGAATTGTCAAAAATTTATAAGCATAAAATGAAGCATGAACAAGTGTACCTAAAAATGAATCAAATAGAAAATGTGAGTTGGTGATTAATAAATGAACTTGTGATATTAATAAATGGTAAAGTTAGAATAAAATATAAAATATAGTACCATAAGGATCTTGATATGGAATGGAGTCGACATAGAAATACACTGTTACCCTTAAATAGGATTAAATGTGTAATTTTTGGATCTAACTCAAGGTAATTATGAGGGTTGGATTCCCATATAAATAAACATACTTTACCATAGATATAATGGTGTAATGTTTTGCCTTCAAGGAGAGGAAAAAGTCTATTTCATATAATAGTTGATGTATGTGTGTTGACCATTTTGACCACAAGTCAAAATCAGTCAACCCCCTATAATCCAAATTTTGATATAAGGGTATATTATAATATCATAGGGTGTGTTAAGGTTCATTTTATTTGATTTAATATTTTATTAGCCTTAGTCATGGTCCAACCTAGTTTTTATGTCATCTAATGTCATTTATGCATTATATATAGATCATTAATAAAGTGGTAAATTTATACTTGGTGTACATATGTTATAAAATTCCTTAAAACATCTAATATGTCAGATTATTTTTCAATAATGTCATAATTAAATGAATTGTGCATATTCCTAATTGGAAATAAAGAAAATAAGTGAAAAGAAGTAGTTTTGAAGGTTATATAGCCTATGGGAAAGCATGGCACATGAGAAAATATTATGGAATGGATTTTCATCTTTCATGACTCCATTTTCATGCTTTAAATGATTTGTAAGTGAATAAAATGGGCTAAAACTATTCTATCTATCTATTTATCGTTCCACTAGGTAAGTAGAACTAATCAATAGGTTTCTTTTTGGTATGTCTAGTAGGAAGACTTCCAAGTCAAATGATCTTGGAGGTGGATATTAAACTTAGTAAGATTCAAATTCATGGAAATATTTCAAGGATTTTATTCCTATACTTTTTGAACCATCTTTTAGAAGTTGACCATCTTTTTCTGCATACTAATCCCCATACCCTACAAGTTTTGCTTCTATTTGAGGTTGTCCATATAATACATATGATGAAATGGATTCCATGGGATTTTAAATTAGTATCATACTTTTTACATATTTGGTTTCATGTTTGGAAGTTTTTGTATGATTTCAAACCACTTAGGTTGCAGGTGGAATATGTTAGTGCGGTTACAATCATATTTCTTCAATTATAAAAGCTCTTTTTATCTGAAATGGATTCAAATAAATGTGATATGATGTTTCATGCATATAAAATGTCACTAAAATCTCATTATTCCCAAGATTAATCTCCAAAGCTATCATCATGAAGGTTGTAGTCAAGAATATTGCACACTGTCAACTATCTGTTTACTCTTACTTACAGTCATAGTGTTTTGAGCTCTAAGCATGGTTATGAAGATATTTTGAAGTGTTTCAAGGCATGGTACACCTTATTGGAGCATAATCTATCAATACAAACTCTAAAGTGACATAATAATAGTTGTGATACTAATTAAAATATTTAACACAATCATACATCATTTGTGTGCACCTGCATGTGCTCTCAAGAGATGATCACATTGAAAGAAAGTATTTAAATTGGGATAAAATGTTTCATGGTGAAAAAAATCCATTTGAGATTTTATGAATGATCCAAGAATTTTTTTAAACCTAGAAAACATCTACATTATTCATGTCTTTTTTAACTATTGTACATTGAAATGTCCACCTATAGGTGACACTAACAAAGACATATAAATGTTGCTCATAGAATTTGAAACATCTATTCAAACCCTTATTCATGTTTTAAGATGATGGAAGGGAAATGACATTGATTTTTGAGGCATTAAGTTGTTAGGTAGAGTGAGATGTCACTTTATGAGAAAAGAATTTAAATTCATAGACAAATTTCCATGAAAAACCAAAATAGAGACCTAACCCCTTTTGATTATGTCATATAGCAATGTTTCAAGGAGTTTTTATTAGTCCAAATACATATATATATATATATATATATATATATATATATATCCTTATTCTAGGATAATATATTTTAAAAATTAAATGGATGTGTCACTAAAGGAAAGTGATTTTTATGGGCCTCTAATTTTTATATTTTTTCACTGTAGGTTTTCAGTTATTTCTACAGGATTTGAACTCTCAAGTGCTTTCAAAACCCAAAGTTGAAGTGTAGAGGCATGTCACCATGATGAGTGGTATTATCTAGTTTAGAGACACTTAAAATATCCATCTAAGATTGATGATATTTTGATTTCAATGGTTTTCACTTCCATCAACACCTATAGGTGTACTTTTTCTCAAAAGGCTACCTATAATTTGTATATAGGTGCCTACAACCCACAAGGTAAATCATGGAATACGAGAACATGAAGACATGGAAATTTTCATTTGAGTTAGTATAGGACCTTAGAAGGATGATAGGATGAGAAAAATAGGTGTATATAAGTTTAAACATAACTTAAAGGTATCCTTAGCCCTTAAAATTAGCACCTACAATTAACTATAGGTTGATAGAGCATCAAAACCTAACAATCCAAATACTAATTTGAAATATGCATGTTTAGAGTAAGTCTTAATAATTTTAAAATGTTATTTAAATATATAAGGAATAATATAAACATATAAAGAGGTATAATGTTACAATATGCACCTACATGCATGGTGAAACATAGAATACAATCACATACAATTTGCATCTATGTTAAGACCACCATAAGGTATGCAATAAAGGAGTAAAAAAAATAAAAGTGTGTTATCATGATATAAAGCTTATTTTTTATTTTTTTCAGCATATTAAAGTCTAAAATCAAGATAAAAAAATCATTTAAGGGTCCAATAATCAAAATATTCAATAGTCACTAAACCTATAGTCTAGACCAATCAAGGTAGAAAGTGAAAAATGCAAGGTTTGATAAGGGTATGATGATGAACATGTTTGAAAATAATTCTTAGTGATAAATACCATTCCATGCTAATATTATAACATAGAAACAAGGTAAGGATAACTTCTAAAAATATAACCTATTGTCACATGTCTAAAGCCTACACAGTGAATACTATCTATAAGTCTGCCTTTATGGTTTTGAAGAATTAGAAGGGATAAAGATATCATAAAGCCATTAAATATTTCACATAACGTAAAAAAGACATATTTAATCCCCTCATAACATAATTTTCTCTGAGGTAATAGGGAAAGTTCCCTCTATTTTGTATTAGATAGAGGGCACTCCCTAATGGTACAAACCTACAGGTTTTGAGAAAAGGAGATGACAAGGTGAGTTGAGGGTTGATGAAACATTTAAAGAGGATGTGTTAAGTTTAATAAGACATTTAAAAACATAAATAACCATGAAAATATGACTACAACCAATCAGGGTGGTCCAAACCTTCAAGCATATAGATAGACCTATTAGGTCATGATTAGGCATAGTGCCTAATATGGTCCAAATTTCACTTTTAGCATTGAATTGAAATTATAATCCATTAGAAAATGTTTTTATGGACATATAGGGTGTGTTAAAACTATTTTAATGAAAACAAAACCTCAGGGAAGACACATTTTGGCTTAAGACCATCACAAGGCATGCAGAATGGAGAACAAATCTCAAGAAGCTAACTTTGAGAGCTCATGCCTACTTGGAAGCTTTGTATTAGAGTTTAAGGAGTTTGGTAATGTTTAAGTAGGTATTAAACAAATAATTTCTCAATTTATTTTAGGTTTATAATGTCAGACCTCTATGAACAAATGCTAAGGGTGAAAACCACTAAAAACCCTCTCAAACCCTTGATAATGACTCGATTGGGAAAATGAAGAAGGAGAGGCATATGGAAGGCATAGAATAAATTTTAAAGTGATTGGAGATTAAATAGTACTCACAAATTCTCCTTTATATCCATTTGGATTTTACCCTGCTTGTATGTATAGGGCATAAAATTGATTTTTTTGACAATTTTTGGTGTTTTACAGGTTAAAGGGAAATTCAAAGGATGAAAGTCACTGTGGGAGATAGGTTGGGACATTATATAAACCATCATGTCAATTTCATGCATCATGAAATATCATAAGTGCCTCCACATCAGTGAGTCTAGAATGACATAGTGAACAAGCAAGTGAGAAGAAGAAAACTCTAAGGGGGCGGCCTTGTAAGGTATATTTGAGGAATCTGAGGGAATGAAGGGTCTTGAAAATTTCTTTAAACTCATTTATATGGATCATATTATAAAAATAAAGACAAATATGGTTCCAAGTGTGAGGGACGAGTGGAAGAGGAATTATTTGGACTGTGCATCGTGATAGAAGAATCTTGATGATTAGGGACACCTCCAATGCATGTTATAGAATTTATAAAACCCCTCTCTCTCAGTTAAATCATCACATATACCCCTAGTCTACTATGGATAATTCCAAGGAAGCAAAATGATGAAGACAGTTTATAGGCATGTAGATGAAGAGTCTTATGCCACATTTCAAGAGTTTCATACATTTGAAGGGTCTTGAAAATTTCTTTAAACTCATTTTTATGGATCATATTAGAAAATTGAAGACAAATATGGTTCCAAGTGTGAGGGATGAGTGGAAGAGGAACTATTTGGACTGTGCATAGTGATAGAAGAATCTTGATGATTAGGGACACCTCTAATGCATGTTATAGAATTTATAAAACCCCTCTCTCTCAATTAAATCATCACATATACCCCTAGTCTACTATGGATAATTCCAAGGAGGCCAAATGATGAAGACATTTTCTAGGCATGCAGATGAAGAGTCTTATGCCACATTTCAAGAGTTTCATACATTTGAGGGACATTTTTCCTATGATACTTTTCATGGTATATATTCTACTTCATTATCATGTATATTTAACTCCTTTTCTCAGCTTGACACATGTGTTAGTGAGTATTAGACTTCACTCTCTTCTATTTTCTCTCAACTTCTATAAGTAGTATCCATTTTGGCTCTTGTAGACTAATACCACACCATGTATGGCAAAGCCTTGATGGATTAAAATTATATTTTTCCTTTAAACAATTAATTCATGTCTAGTTTTGAGTTCATGAAAATTTGTCTAAGTATGAAAAGTGATGTATGGTGATGTTAAGTGATAGTCTCCTATCCGTGCTTCTCCTTATCCTCTCATGTTTATGCAAGAATTTATATTCTAACAAGTCATATAGAGTGTAGATAATGGATTAGTATTCTTTCAAGTGTAAAATATTACTTAAAGTGTGCAATATTCCCTCTATCTCACTTACTTTGTTTTGTCTCATAAATATCACCTCTATGTTAAAACACTTATGTTAGAACCTTTTAAGACTTTAAAGTTGGTTTGTAGATTTTGTTTCTTAGTGAAAAAAGTATGATGGTCATGTGTAAATCATATCGATGTATCACCCCCTTAGATTAGCTTATTTTCATGCAAACTTATATACATTTTCCGATAAGCAAATAGTTAGGTGATCATAATTTCAAGGTATATTCAAAGAGGTAGCCCTTAAAACCTATATATCTACTTCTATTATAGGTAAACCCACATACCTAGAAGTATTCCCATGTTTTCCAAATATGGAGGAGGCTTGAACACCCTCCTCTAGGGTGTAATATTTGGGTAAAATATATATATCATGATTTGTGGCACACATTTATCTTCAAGATAGCTTGTAAAGGTGAATGCTAGTCTTAACAACATTAACTACAAATTGGTGTGCTACTCATTATTTGGCAAATCCATTCAAGGTAAAATCTGGTTTAAATCCATTGTTATATCATAACTTTGCACTCATAATTCAAGGTCCTTACTAGGTCATAATCTAGTAGAGTTTTCAATATTATCAATCCACCTATTTAGCATGAACTTCCTCTTGAAGTTCAATACCCTCAGCCTAATTTGCCCTTTGAAGATCAAGAATATTTTTTTAGCCAAGAGAGTGAAGAACTCGAAGAAATCCAATCCATCATGGATAGGCCACATTCCTTCCCTACCATCAATACTAAGAATACAATTCATATTGAATCATATGATGACATTAATCCTAATGCTACAAAGAGTGTGCCCACATTCAATGGTGAAGGTCATGTAATACCTAGTGAACACATCAGGGATATATCCATTTTTTTAAGTTTCCACAATGTCCCTAATGATAATATTGACATTATAATCATTACCATTTCCCTTGGATGGAAATAACTTCATTGGTATAGGAATTTGACTAGTGGATATATCACATCATGGGATGACTTAGGAGTGTTGTTAACCTCAAGATTTGAAGATGACAATGATCATAACTCTCTCATACATCAGATCAATGTGATCAAGAGAGCTCCTAAGGAAACAATACATGACTTTAATGAGAGGTTTCAAAATAATTGGTGTATATTGTCTCCTCCCATGAGACCACTTGTTAGCTTTGTGTTCCTTACCTACTTGAGAGCTATTGATATTGATATTAATGTCATGCTTCAATCCATGGGTGGTTTAACTCTTCATGAAGCATATGAACTCACCATTAGAAATAATAATGGACTCATTAAATTAGAAAAGATTATTCCTAATTTTTATATTCCCTTGCTTCCTAATAATCCAAACATACTCAAGTTCTCAATGCTAACACTAAGCCTAGAGATGTTCCTAAGAAGGAAGATGATACCATGGATCCATATGCATAAATTCAAATGTTAAGAGCTTAAATTATGTAACAAGGTGATCATGAAAATACATATTAGTTTTAGAATAATTATGGAAAATAATATAGGAGAGGAAGAGGTCAAAGGAAGCCTAACTTCAATGTGCCTACCAATGTGTACAAACCCAATTCCACCACGAATGCAAGAGAAATGGTGCCAATGCATAAAAATGTGGTGTAAGGAAAATATTGAAAATGAGGCCAACTCATGGATAGCAATGAGGTTGGTTAGAAAGATCTAGTTACTCAAGGAGGAATCACTCCTCTCCTATCAACTGAAGATGAAGTCAAGATGTACTAAAATGAAGATTGGTATCCTCATGGAGAAAGTCTCACTAAATTTTTGGTGGAAGATAATTTTGTGCTCAATCAAATAAATTCTATTACAAAAAACATAAGTACCAAGAGGAAGTATATAGGATATGACAATATCATTCCTACAAGTTCATCCAATCCTTCTATAAGGCAAAAAATCATGGCTGTAAGTATGGAAGCTCCAAACACTCCTACACCTCTTTCAAGTCAAAATGTGGTAAGGTCTGCACAATGAGATTTTATTCCTTAAGTTTAAAAAACTTATTTACCTCTAAGGAATCAATATAAGGTGTGTATTAATGACCTAAACATATTGTATTACTTGAATAATTATAAATCATCTATCTCATAGTGGGATTTCCTTCACATGCTTGGCCAAAAAGATATCTTACAAAAGTAGCTAACCACTATTCCCTTTAGTACTTTACCTTCAAGTCAAAGTAATGGTCATGTAGCTATTTAAAATTTTCATAAGACTATTGTTTAAAAATATACCAAAGATGAGAAGACTCCACCTTTCTACCTCAGTCTCATAATGGGTGACAAATCAGTACACAATTACATAGTTGATAGTGGTGCTTCTACATTAGTCATACCCAAGGTTGTAGCTGATAAGTTGCGACTAAAATATGAACCACATAGAAAAGTAATGATTCAAATATATGATAAAAAAACTAAGACAATAGCTTTGATAAATAAATTTAAGGTTTGCTTACATATTTATCTTAATTTTCCTATCCTCCAAGAAATTTTTTGTGGTGGACCTTCTTGCTTATTTTGTAATATGCCTTTCAAGAGACTTTACAAACAAGATAGGTTGCTACCTCTCATATGATTGGTCCTTCTTGGCCTTTATGATAGGGTGTGGGACCAAGGTGACCATAAAAAAACATCCTCTTTCAAGGTTTCACATTGATCCCTTCATTGAAACAAGCTCTTACTTGAATTATGTGATCAATTAAAAAGAAGAATCTAACGTGGATGATGATGATTCTCAACTTAATATCATAACTAAATTGTTTCTAGATGAATATGGTGTAGATGCTTATGAAAATTATATTTATGCATACTTTGAACAAACTAACCTTGGTACTTAAATAATGCATGAATATCTGTTTGATGGAGTTAAGGTAAGTATCAAACATTCTTTTTCATAATCTATTGAAGTCAATTATATAATTCATGAGTATGATGATGAAAGATTGAGGAATATGATTGATCACCATAGTGGAAAGAATGATGCCTTTATATCTAATATTGATGAAGATTCCCTTGATGATGAAACTCATAAGGAAGAGGAGGGTGACTTATGGCTATAATTCAATGCAATATGTTAGTAATTTGACTGGTTAAGTAAGACTCTTTTCCCTCCCAAGAAGTCGACATCTAATGTGTGTGATAATGATTCTGAAAAACATGATATTGAGTGTCTCACCAAGCATGGAAAAGAGTCATATTTTAAATGAGTATGAATTTTGGCAAACATTCAATTCCATATGCAAAGAATTTGATCAGCTTGGTAAGACTTATTTTTCTCCCAGAGATTGAAAATATGATGCCAATATTTATAATGAGACTAATGATAAATTTGTTAAGTGTTATATCAAACATGAAAATGAATGTCTTTATACTGATGAAGAGTTTGTAGTCATCAAAGATAATGATGAAGATATTTCATAAGAAGTTTTAAACATGGAAAATGAGGTAAACGAAGATTTGGTTGTGCTTGAAGGATAGTCAAAAGATTCATTTGATGTTGAGCCACATTCAAAGGTATTGGAAAACAAAGGAGATGATATTGATGATTCCATTTATCAAGCACATCATTCATTAGAAGAGCATAAAGATGAGGCAACTCTCATCACTCCTATTCTATAGTTTGAGGGGTCTAAATTATATGTGATAAAGTTCAATCAACTTTCTTCTCCAATCAATAATATTATAGATCAAGAGAGATCATTTATGAAGGATCCAAATAGTCCACTTGTATGACTATGAAGATTCAAAAGTTGTAGACTTATTGATCATCTACATATGCAAGTGGTTGATGATGGGCATGATTTTTATCCTAGATTACCTTCATTGAGTGACAAATATGCAAGAGGAACCATATTTGACCCAATTTGAATAATGGTAATATGTTTTCACCTCAAGAGTGAGGTCTTGTAAATAGTAGAGTAGGTGTGTGTGTCTTGCATAAGTGTTCTAGTTGAACACATGTTTGTTTCCCTTTGGTGTGTCTTATTTTCTATATTTCCTTTGTATTTAGTGTGGTTTCAAAGGAAAATTATGTGTCAAATATGTGTATAGGTGACTCCATAGCCTAATGGATAGGATTAGGCTACTAGTCTTGGTATAACAAGCATACCATCAATAGGAAATCACCAAGAATATTGACCATTTTGACTGCGAATCAAAATGAGTCAACCCCCTATAGTAAAAAAATTTATTTATGGGTATAATATAATGTAATATGGTGTGTAATGGATCATTTTATGTGATTTAATATGTTATTAGCCCTGGTCATGGTCCAATTTATTCTTTGTGTCATTTAATGTCATTTAGGCATCATATATGGGTCATTAATGAAGTGGTATGGTTCTCCTTGGTTTCTATGTATTCAAAATTTCCTTCCAATGTCAAATATATCATATTCCTTGTGAATAATGTTAGAACTAACTAAAAATTTTAGGTTCCTAATTGAAAATCAAGAAAACATGTGAAAAGGAGTTTTGAAGGTTTTAATACCTATGGGAGAGAGTGGAATGTGGGAAAATATTATGGAATGGAAATTTAACTTTAATAACTCCATTTAAATCATTTAAATTATTTTTAAGTGTCAAAAATAGGCTAAATCCATTCTATCTCTCCATCTCTCCACTAGGAAAGAAGAACTAGTCAGTTGGTTTCTTTATGGTATGATTAGTAGGAAGATTTCCAGGTCAAATTATCTTGGTGGTGGATGGTACACCTTCTTATATTCACATTCATGGAAGGATTTCATGTATTTTATTCTTATAATTTAATATCCATCCTTTAAAAGTTGATCATATGTTTGTACATACTAATCCCCACACCCTATAGGTTTTGAATTTGTTTGAGGTTGTATGTATAATATGGATAACTAAATGGTTTTGAAAGGATTTGAAATTCATTTTCACATGTTTTAAATATTTATTTTCATGTTTGGAATTCTTTTGATGAGTTCAAACCTCTTAGGTTGTAGATGGAGTATGCTAGTGAGGTTATACTCATATTTCATCAATTGAAGAAGGTATATTTATCTAGAATGGATTGAAATTTAAGTTATATTATGTTTCATTAATCTTAAATTTCATGAAAATATCCTTCTTACCATGTTTAATCTCCAAAGCTAGCATAATAAAGGTTGTAGTCAATAATGTTGCACACAGTCAGATCTCTTCTTACTCTCACTTATATTCATGGTATTTTGAGCTCTAAGAATGGTTATGAATATTTTTTAATATTTTAAAGGCATGGTATACCTTCTTGGATCATAATAAATCAATCCAAACTCTCAAGTGACATAATAAGAGTTGTGACAGTCAATGCAAATCTCTAACATAGTCATACATCATTAGTGTCTACCTATAGGGGATCTCAGGAGATAATCACATTGAAATAAAGTATTTGAATTGGGTTAAAATGTTTCATGGTGAAAAAATCAATTTGAGGGTTGATGGATGGTCTAATACTAGTTACGAACTTAGACAACATACACATTTTTCATGTCTTCTCTTAACTATCATACATTTAAATATCCACCTATATGTGGCACTAATAGAGACCTAAACATGTTGCTTATGGATGTTAAAACATTTTTTTAGACCCTTATTAAGGTCTTAAGATGATGGAAAAGATATTAAAGTCACATTTGAGGTACTAAGTTGGCAAGCATAGTGAGAAGTCACTTCATGAGAAAAAAATTTAATTCAGGTACAAATTTCCCTAAAAAAGCAAAAAAAATACGTAGCCCCTTTTTATGATGTCATAAAATAGTGTTTCAAGGAGTTTTAATGAATCCAAGTACATTTATCATATATCCTTATCCTAAGGGAAGATCCTTGCAAAATGGAATTGATGTGTGACTAAAGTAAAGTGATGTTTGAGGGCCTCTAATTTTGATCTTTGTTCACTATACTTTTTAGTGATTTCTATAGGATTTGAACTCTTAAGTTCTTTCACAATGCAAAGTTTTAGTATAGATGCATGTAACAATGTTGAGTGGTCTTATTTATTTTAGATATTCTCTAAGGATCCAAATAACATTGAGGATAGTTAGATTTCAACCGTTTTCACATACATCAACACCTGTAGGTGTAATTTTATCCAAAAGGTTACCGATAGCCTATATACCAGTGCTTGCAACTCACAAGGTAAATCATGGAAGATGGGAGCCTAAAAACATGGAAACTTGTCATTTTAATTGATATATTACTTCAAAAGGATCCTAGGATTAGAAACACAAGTTATTATAAGTTGAAACATAACCTAGAGGTATCATTATCCCTTAAAATGAACACCTAAAGTCAACTATAGGTTGAGAACACATCAAAGCCTAATAATACAAAGACAGGTTTCACATATGCATGTTTAGAGTAACTCTTATAAATTTTAAAATGGTCTTGAAGACTCTAATTAAGCATATAAACATATTTTTTAAATTGTATTTTCACCCCTTGAGGATATGTCTGAGCTCTCCTCATCGAAGTGGCACAATGGAAACATCTCACTTGATATGGGTAATAAATTGGTGAGATGAATTTATAGAATGGTTAGTTCCATTGATACACTCTTTGAAGCACTCTCTCACTTATAAAATTTGCATGAAAAGGGTTAAGAATACAAAAATATAGAAATAAAATGTGATGCACCAATATTTAATTTCCTCCTATTGATTAAACTTATACTACTTAGAGAAAATCAAAGCTTCTCTAACACATAACTCATAACTGAAGATGGATTGTTATATCAATGTTTCATATTCTAGGTTTAAGAGGTATATTTGATGTTTAGGAGGGATAATGAATGATCCTTTAGAGAATAAAGTGATAAACCACTTCTAAATATCTCATAAACTAATGAGGAACACTAACAAAGACCTGTAATAGTTACTCTTCTACATATTTGGTGGACAATCAAAGACAACATGCTAGAGAAGACTATCTCTTACTAGACAAGATCAACAAGATTTGAAACCAAAATAAATTATACATCATGTAACTAGGAAAATTAATTTTTTTTATTTCTTCAGGAGACATTCAAATATAAAATTATTGAGGGTTTCACCATTAACCAATGAAGGCTACCCATAAGAGCCCAAAAAGTCACTACTTATAACATTAGAGAGAGGAGCGAGGAAAGGGAAGTCCAAAGATCACTTGGACACTTAGAATGATGAAATAAGAGGTTAAATTTACATGAGAATAATATGTGAAACTAACCATGAAATATCATGAATTACAAATGTCAATCTGAGTCATGAAACTCTTAAAAAGTGGCATAAAATTCCTCTTGCTAGCTTAGAAAATTGCCTTCATCATTCACTCATATTAAAACATTTAAAAACTAAATAAGGATAGGTATAATTATTGGAATAATATGTAAGGGTTTAATACATGATTCTTCATGCATTTTTTGAATTCCTAATCACATAAAATATTTTGAACGTGATCCATCACTACCTGCACTTAAAGAACATTCCTCTTTCACACACCTTGCACACTTGGCCTCATATTTGCCTTCAATTTCCAATTAAAATACATATAATGAATTTTTTTACAGGTTTAAATACCATCCATGGCCTTAGAGGCATTAGGAACACTTTAAAATAAACCTACTTGAATATTTTCACTCTTTTCACTATCATGTTCACTATGCCAGTTTTGACTAGCCGAGATGAGATCTCATGTTAATGAATATAGGAGTTTTTATATATCATGAAATAGATATATGGATTTATATTAAGTCTCAATATTTCCTCTCTTGTGATTCACATCTTTAGACTCTTTATAGAACCTACAAAACATATAAAATTATCAAAAATACCCTAATTTTTACCTCATTCATCCAATCTTATACAGTCTAAAAGGATAAAACACTTTCATGGTCATTATAGTCCATTTGGATAGCTCACCATCTTCATTTCCTTCATCAGGTCATTTCCAAGGGTTTGCAAGGGTTTCAGACCATTTTTACCATTAAGATTTGTTCATAAATACCTAACATTAGAACTAAAAAATAATTCCACTATAGAAAATATTAGGACCCCTAATAACCTACCTAAAATCCATTGGCCTCCATGCACATCTTCAAAGAAGATGTGAGCACAAAAAACTGGTCTATCAAGCTTGAGGCTTCATTTATACAGGCCTAATGTGTCTTAAATTCCAAAATTAAATTTTCCATGGCTTCCCCTATATAAAAATAGCTCGGAAATGTCTAAATTTATGCCATTAACATGTTCCAACCAGATAGAAAACTCACCAAGAGCTATAAGTGAAGTTGGACCCCTAATTGGCTCTAGGTCACATCAAGGCCTAATAGGCTTACCATGCATCCTACTATTTTTGATTATTAGTACTGATCTCTCATGTATGGGATGGTATTTAATGATTTTTCATACATCATTAAATCTCACAAGGTCATCACATAACTTCCCAATCACTATCTCATTCCTTCTTCTCATTCACCAACTAGGCCTAATTGTAGCTTGCTTGGTTGAGTTGTGTGCAAGAGTGTTTTGACCATTTTGAGAGTTATGATATTTATTTAGTTTTTACTAGAACAAAATAACCTTAAATTGAGGTTTCCAAATCTTTATGTCAAGTTTATTACCCATTTTGGCTTCATTTGCTTGTCTTGCCAAATTAAGATTTTCCTAACTGGCTGACCTCTAATACAAAATAGTGAGATATATCCATAATATTCAAGGAAATATGAAGTTTTTATAAGTTTTACTAGGTCATAATGAATATTTTTACCAAATGGTTAAGTCAGACTCACCCATTTAGGCACCTAACGAACTCAATTAATCCAAAACAGGCCTCCAAAAAGGACTATTTTTTGAAATTTTCACTTCCACCAAAGAATGACTTATCAAGGATAAAAACAATGTGATTAGGTTTATTAAAAATGTTTTAAACATTAAATTAATGATAAATAATCTTTAAATTCACCGAAAACCACTCTTTTCCCTTAGATTATTCATCCTTACTCATTTAGTAACATGAGTCTCTTAGTGCAACTATACGGATTGTCATCCTTGGGCTAGTATGAAGAGTAGATGGTCAACTTGAAATATGTATTAGATTATTTTAATACAAATTACTAACATATCATTAATCATTTTAAATCATTCCTTATACCTTTTACATGCACCTTGAGTTCACAATATTGAGTTATATCTCTTAACTGTGATGCACTACCTCTTTGACCCAAATGATTACCATAAGTGAATATTTCTCTAATAAGTCATTAATAATAATATTTAAATACCCTTTTTTAATATTTAATGTCACTTTAAATATGTTTATACCTATTTTCACTTTGTATGGGAAAAACATTACCTAGAAACCATGCTTAACTTATTATCTACCTACTCAGCTATCGGTGAGCATTGACCTATGAAGGGACACCTATAAGTGTTCATGAGGCTTTAAAACTATACATAAAATATATAATAATTATATTAATTCTCATTTTTACACCATTAAATCAATAGGGCCATTATAAACATGATATTATGTTTCATTTTCAACATTGGGTGTCGATGGTCACACTAAACTCAAATCTTGTAGATGTGAATGCAGGGTTTTAGTGCTTGAAAAGTCATCTTTGAGGTCCCAAAAAATCAATCTCCATATATCCTATTGACCTCATATTTTTCATACATATTTTCCCTAATATAGGCTACAATATATGGCCATTGTGATGCCTCAAAATTCTTTTTGACTTGTTACAAGATATCTACAAAATGGGATATAGCTTTATTTTTATTTATTTTAGAAAATATCCCTGAATATAGTCATCTTATGCTTAAAGGTATTTTACACCTCTACCTATCCATTTAATGATTAAAATAGGTCTACCCTAAGCCTTCCCACATGCTAGGATTTAAGATAAGACCTTAACATGATCCAAATTCCCCATACAAATACCTTCATAGCTCTGTAATGTCACTTGTAGGTGAGTATTTGCATATATAGGTAGTGGGTATAAACTTTGGATAGTATGTAATATGTATAGGTTTATGATAAATTTTATTCTTTCATCAAGTTTTCCAATGTAATCTCAACATTTTAGAAGATTTAAACACCTATTAATACTTCCCTTTCAACATGACATCCTCTAGAGGGCATTTGTAGGTGTACTTGGGCTATATGTAGGCAGTAAACCTAAAATGACCCATGTACCAAAGGTATTGGATTCATAATCAATTGATGCTTTCATCAAATTACCTACATGTAACATCATGATATCTCATGTTTTGGTGCAAGTTCATACATCTCACTTTTGATGTTTTCACTTCCTATAGGCACCTATAGGTGCATATTTTTATCATATGGCTATGTGTGTGAATGAGGTATTACCACAATCCCCTCTTATGCCAAGTGATGGTTCTTAATTTATTTTATTGATATGAGAGTATTTTAAACATCATGATATTTTCATCACACCTCCATGACTCATGATAAATAGGCTCCATACATCTGATTCCCTATGTCTACAAGTGAGAATGAGCAAGGAGCTGGTTGTGAGAAATCGCAAGACTTAAAGTTGATCAAATCATGGTGAGATAAAACCAAATATGAAGAGAGGTGATTTTTTGGTCCTGATACATGTGTAAAATCATATTCCATCTACATGAGACCCTTGTAGAGAATGAACATTCTACAAACAAGGAAAACTTTGACTGAGACCTCACCTAGTGATACCTTCCTACAACATGAGATGTCTTGCCCATAAAAACACCATGAAAATTTAAAATAAGCATTAAAATAATAGTATAAAAGATTAAACAAATGTTAGAGTCAACATCACCAAATAGATTGTACAAAATTATCTAATTTGGAGCAAAACCTATAGGGTGCAAGAAATAGTGAGCAAAATAATTTGTCAACTTGTTATAGATGGTTCATAAATCATGTTTGACCAATATTTGCATTATTTATATTTAAATGGTTCTCTTTGATTTTTATACCACCTTCCAAAGATTTTTGACCTGGAACCTCTCCGACTAGCCATACTAAGCACAAACCTATTGACCACTTTTGTGTGTCTGAAAGGGCAAATGAGTAGAATGGTTTTGGACATTTTTATCACTTTCAAAGCATGTCAAGTGTTAATATGAGTATGAATAATATTAAGAGACATTACATGACCTTCTCCTACATGTCACCTCTTGTCATTGGTTGTATAAGTACCAAACTCCCCTTTTTTTAGTTGGTTTCTTGAGTTTTAATTAGATAACCTATAATATTCAAAGGGGACTAACATTATTGATAGGTAATATAACATTTTGTATGTTTGAAAGGAAATTAGGACTCTTGGACACCTTGAAAATTGTGTCACTTACATTTATGACCCCTAAAAGCCTACTAAGTGACTCAAAGTGACATATAAACTAATTAGATCATGACTAAGGCTAAAGAGGCATAAAATTACATCAAAATTAATATAAAATACCCTATGCCAAAGTATTAGACCCATAAAACACCTAAAAACCAAGTTTATTTAACTATAGGGGTCCAAATTTAACCTTGAAGTCAAATTTGGTTAACAAAATGGTGACTCATAGGGGTAATATGCATGTTATACTAAAGATCAATAGCCTTATCTATCCATGGGATAAGGGAGCCAATGAATTATTGAAGACAAATAGTAAGTAATTTCCTAAAACACAAAAAATAACCACAACACACCAAGAAAACACAATATAAATCAAGACACCAACAAGATTCACACATGTGCATAATCAGTTAGGGAAAACAAGGAAAATAATAACTATGTACAATAAGAGAGGAGAACCTTAGTAGCAATGTTTAAGTTAGATCCCATTAACTACGCTATAAATATCCTCTCCATCCAACTTTGAGAGTTGGAAAAAATTATGTTGCTTGCATTGAGTGATGACATAAGGGCCACTTCATAAAGCATCAAACTTTATGTGTTTTCCAAGCTTAGCCCTATCTTCATCCCACTTTAGAATAATTCCGCCCTCTTGGAATCTTCTTGGCATGGATTTATTGTCAAATTATCTCTTTTTTTGATCTTGGTGAGCTCTCATAGTTTGCATAGCTTGATCCCTTATTTCTTCAAGCTCTATCAACTCACATAATTTGACTTCCATGCTTTCATTTTCCATCAACTCCAGTTGGTAAGTGAGATCTACAACGGGTAGCTCAAGTGAAATATTTAATCTATCTTCTCTCTCATAAAAAAGTGTATATGGTGAGTTTTCAATGACTCTATTGGGGTTGATTCTATTATCCCAAAGAGATGTCTTCAATTTTACATACCAAGTTCTTTAGTTTTCCTCCATTTTACTCTTAATAATATTTATTAGATTCTTATTAGTGGACTCAACTAGTCCATTCCCTTTTGGATAATAGTTGGAAGAAGTACTAAGATAAATACCATGTTTCAAAGCTCACTCATTTGTCTTCATTCCAAGGAAAGCCAATGCATTGTTTAAAATTATTATTTAAAGAGCCCTAAATATTGTCATTATGCCTTCATAGAAGTCTAAAACTAAAATTTCATTTGCTTCCTTAAGAGTTATATCCTCCTTCCATCTTGTAAAGTAATCTATGGTAGTCAATACCCACTTGTGATTAGTACTAGAAGGTGGGTTGATTAAGCATATCAAATATAGACCCCATTGCATAAAGGGTTAGTCTACTTGTATTGGATGAATAGGTAAGGTTGTAATATGTTGCTTCCCATAAAAAATTGCACATTTATGACATTTACTTACCCAAGCATGAGTATCCATAAACAAACTAGGCCAAAAGTAACTAACTCTCATAATCTTGGTAGCTATGGTCCTTGGATCAAAGTGGCCACCTGCTGGTCCATCATGAAACTCAAACAATATCTTCTCAACCTGATCTGATTCAGCACATCTCAATAGTACACTTGAGAAATATTTCCTAAATAACACTCCATCAACAAGTACATAAGGAATAGATTATAATATGAAGTACCTTCTTTTAGCTTTATTTAGACCATGTGGACACTCACCAATTTGAATAAACTTGATCATTTCTTGTGTCCAACTCATCATTCGTGAAGATGAATATATAATATGATCATCTTAAAGGGTTAAAATAAATTCCTTTTGTTCTTTCAATTTTTAATCAAGGTGCTCACATAATCCCTTCCCTTTCATTAGCTTGGTTGTTTTGATTTCTACATCATACTGCATTACTTTGTAATCCAACCAACCTTTTTTCATTCAAATCTCTACTCAAATGGAAATGTTTAACATTAGGATGAGGTACTAATATAGGAATCTTATTTTTATATAACATGTGCCTAAACATATTTAGGCTTCTAAAAATTGAAATTACTTGCTTCTCTACATAAGTGTACCTTACCTCATAGCCTTCCAATCCTTGAATAAAGAAGGCAATAGGCTGCTCCAAGTTTTCTTCATTTTATTTAGTATGGTAGAGATTAATTATTCATTTCAAAAAGTAAATAATATAAAATCCTTTGATAAATTATGACTCATAAGAGTTAGAGCTTGAGCAATATCTTTCTTGATCTCTTCAAAACTTTCCTTCCTTCTTCATGTCCAAGTGAACACTTCATGTTTCCTTAGCATAGAGATTATAGGCTTGACTAAATTTCAAAAATCAGGAATAAACCTCCTTATTAAATTTACTTTTCGAAAGAAAATTTTTAAACCTTTATTTTGCTTGGGTAAAGTCAATGCCAAGATTGCACTCACCCTTTCAGGATCTATGGATATACCTTTCTTTAAAAAAATGTGTCCCAAGAGTTTACCTTCATGGAAATAAAACACACACTTATTTGGATTGATAAAGATTCCAAACTCTCTAAATATCTCTAAAATCTTCCTAAGATGAGTCAAATGATCCTTTGCATCCTTCAGAAAGACTATGATATCATCAAGATACACCATCACTATATCATTTATTAAGCCTTGAAAATACATATCCATTACATTTTTAAATGTCGTCCCAATATTATACAAACAAAAAGTCATTTTCATATAATCATATATTCCCCATTTTTTAGTAAAGGCTATCTTATATTGATCTCCTTCACCAAAATCTGATTATACCTTGAATATCCTTCAAGGAGTGAGAACCTTTCACTACCTGCCACAACTTGAAAAATTTGGTCCATGGAAGGAAGAGGATAATGATCCTTCAAGGAAACTCTATTAAAATCTCTAAAGTCCACACATAATCTGATATACCCATTCTTATTCCTTATAGCGACTATGTTTTTCAACCAAGATGAATGCTTAATAGGAAAAATGATCTTAGACTCAATCAACTTTGTAAGCTCCTTCCTCATAATAGGCTCAATCTTACGATTAATTGTCCTTTCTTTTTTCTTGATAGGCTTATCATTATCATCTATCTCTATGGTATTTTGATCTAATATTGGATCAAATCCTTTTAAATTGATATATCCCCATACAAATATAATAGAAAATTCCTTGCATAACTCAATGAAAACATATCTCTCTTCACTAGTACATACCTTTCCAAGAGCAAAAAACTTATCTTTGAATAGTTTTACTCTCTCATAGTTTTCTTAATTATTAGACATGATAAAATTTTCCTTACTCAACTGATCATCATCATTGAATATACTCTCAATTATGACTAATCCCTTAGGGAGTTTGTTTGTCTTCAATTATACAATCTACCCTCCATATTACTATTGTAGTTTGGACTAGTGTTTTGAGTAAAACTCAACCTAATATTGTATAAAGAGATTTATTTGATGGTCACTATAAAATAATTTCCAATTAGTGGCATTATCAATTATAGAGGTCTTTACAATCACTTTGATATGAGGTTGGTTTTTATCCTCTCTTATCCGCTTTGGAACATCAAACTGAGCTCTAATTGTTGCAAACATATCAACATGTTTGTTATCTTTTATTCATATAGATTGAATGTTTAAATATTGGAAATATTGTATAAAATATCACACTCTATGCTTATAGGACTTAATCAAAGAGTTCTTAGTCATATTTTGACCTCTCACTTGATTCACAACCAACTCACTATCACCATTAAATCGTAACTCTTTCACACCTCTTTTTCTAGCCCACTCAAGGCCATGAATGAGGTCCTCATTTTATGCCACATTAAAATTATAACTGAAGTAAAATTTTAAAGTAGATTAATAACTTTCCTTATATGGATAAACTAACATTACTCTACCACCTGATCCAATCTTGCTTCTTGATCCATCGAAGAATAGCTAACATAAACCATCCATACTCTCATTTGGATTCATCATATTTGGAGTGAATGAGAATTATTCATGAAGTTAGTACAATCCAATACCAAATTCCTCTATGAATTTTTAAGGATCATGTTCATAGTGTTCATCTCCCCATTCATCTAAATACAAATCAAAAACTCCAAGAAAAGAAGTTGGAGATTGATCCATGTGAAGTTCTTCCACATCAAGAATAGGATAATTACCATTTTTAACTTTACGAATGTAAGTATATATCTTATTGTGATGAATATTTTTTTATTTTATCTTTACCTTAGTACCATACTTTGTCCTAAAAACTATATATGACTGATTTTATGCCAAGTATCCACCTATCTTGGATGTATATTCTCTTGAAAAAAAAAGAGCAAAGTATGGGGGTAAATTTACAATAACCACATCATGAGTTATAGAAAAAATATTAAAATAATGTAAAATAAAATTCAAATACTTGACTACTACCAAGGTCTTTGATGGTGATCCATCCAATTGTAGAACTCCTCTAGCCATTGGTCCATACTTGAGGCCTAGTTTATCTGCTATTGAATTAGGCATAACTGAAGTACTAGCCCCACTAGATATGATATAATTATGAAATAAACAATGAAAAATTATTAATTTTAGATAAAAAGGATTATTATTATCAATTTTATTCACTTGTCCATCAATGGGCTGAGTTCCATTCACCAAAACAACATTTTTAGTCCTAGCTGATCTAACTTGTTTACCCAGTCCAAGCAATTATTTTTTAAGGATATATTTTTTCCTAGTATTTAAAATGAGTGCCATAATGAAATATTCATGTGTAAATTCTTCATTTTATACACAACATTGATATAAATATTTTACTTTGAATGGCTCTTTGGAAGTACTATTACCTTATGGTGTAGAATGTGAAGATAGATGTGTAGGAGTTGGTCTAAAATTTTGAGATTTTTTATTTTATTACACCTTAGGAGATAATTTATACCCACATACAATTGGGGGTGATGTATGAGTCAAAACATGTCCTTGAGTTTTCCCTTGTGTCTCTTCAACAACCCTCTTCTTACATATAATGTTAGAGGACACACTAGCATTCACATTGTTTAAACTTCCAAACTACTTGACGACACAAAAATCTCCCTCTACATGATTCATAAAAGTACAATCAGATTGTTTTTTAATATTTTCCATTATATTTTTCATTGGAACCTCAAAATTGGGAACTTGAGGTACTTTAATACCTTGCATTGTCATGGCTTGACTAGGCATTTCATTGGTATATGCAACTTGGCCTTGATTTTTGTCATGGGAAGGGTAGCATGGTTATTATTGAAAAAAATAATTTTGATTAGGAATAAGAGATATATAATATGATGTGGCATTATGATTGAAACTTTGGTAAGTTTAAATTGAGTTATTTGATCTTATCTATGAGCATTACCTTGAAAATGAGGCCTACTTGCTTGTACAAACTGATTGTAAGGATGATAAGGCCTATAATATTGAGCTTTTTTTCTTCTAAGAGCAACCAATTCATCAGTAAAACTTTTAATAAAACTCTTGACTTCATGAATCTCATTGGTAGGGGTAACAACAGACTTTTCTTGGCTATTAGGCAAAGGAACCAAGGTAGGTAATATATTTTGACTAGGAGGCTGCAAATCAAGAAATAATGGCATTAGTGGTCTAGGAATAATCTTTCCTACTTAAACAAAATAATTCTCAACATTAATATCTATATCATAGGCACCAGGTAGTATATTCCAACCCATGGATTGGATCACCATAGCTATATCACTATTCAATGCTTTTAGGTAATACAAAAAGGCATAATTTGGAGTAGGTCTCACAAGGGTTGGGATCCTATCCCATTTATTTTTAAATCTAAAGTTAAAATATTACATGAAATATTGAGGATCCCTCTTGATAGTATTCAATTTCTCAGCTAGTGACAAATGATCACTCTTCTCTTCAAACCTCTTAGACAATAGATTTCCTAGTTCATCCCATGAAGCAATGGAATTATGAGGTAGATTTCCATACCAATATAAATATTTTCCTTTGAAAGACAATGCTAATAGATGAATTAATACATTCTCTTAAGTGATATTATGGATGATACAAAAGTTCTCCATGTTTCTAATGTGTTTAATGGGAGTAATAAGACGTTCTCCACTAAAATATGGAACACTTTTAAGTGCTACTCTAAGAATTTGGTCATATTGGGCAAGATGCAAAGGAGATAATTTTGTGAAATATATAAAATGAAGGTTTATAGACATATTTAAATGTAGATTATGTGTATTATGGGTTGAACTAATTATAAACATGGACATTTTAAACACCGACTCCCTTGAATAAGGATGAGTATTCACAAATTTGAATCTTTTGACATATTAACAAGGCAATTGCACAAACTCAAAAGCAATACATTTAGTATAAGACCTAGTGGTCACCTTTGGCATGGAAAATAAGGAATGATTAGTAACCAAAGAGTTAAAAAACTATTGGATTCACTAGGTACTGAATGTAGATGTTCTTGTAACTATAAATATGCCAAGACTAACACTAATCCTGGATAATATTATAAGACGTAGAATCCCATCGAGCAAGCCAAAAAGTATTATCAATTGTATTTTAAACATTTTAATATATTCCTTATCTCTCCTCATCTAATTGTAATAATGGAAACATCTCAATTATTGTGATTAATCAATTGGTGAGATGAATCTCTAGAAATCCTAGTTTCGTTAATGTACTCTTTGAAGCACTCTCTCACTTATCAACTTTGAATGAAAAGGGTTAATAAGATAAAATTATCAATATAAAATATGATGAAACAATATTTAATTTCCTCCTATTGACTAAAATTATACTACTTATATCAAATCAAAGCCTTTTTAATGCATAATTCACAACTCCAGATAGATTATTACATCAGTGTTTCATATGCTAGGTTTAAGAGGTATATTTGATGTTTAGGAGAGATAATGAATGATAATTTGGAGAATAAAATCATTAACCACTTATAAAACTATAATACACTAATAAGTAATACTATAAAATATCTATAACAGTTAGTCTTCTAGATACTTGAAGGATAATCAAAGACAACATGCTAGAAAAGACTATCTTTTAGTAGACAAAATTAACAAGATTCGTAAACAAACTCAATTATGAAACATGTATGTAGGAAAATTAACTTTTTTTATTTCTTTAAGAGACAATCAAATTAAAAACATGGCTAGGGTTTCTCCATTAACCAATGGAGTCTGCCAAAAAGAGACTAAAAAGTCACTATTTATAGCATTAGAGAGAGGAGCAAGGAAAGGGAAATCCAAAGGTCACTTGGACACTTGTCATGATGAGAGAATAGGTTACATGTGCATGAGAATAATATTTTAAATTTAACATGCAAGGTAAAGAGATACAAATGTCAATCCAAGTCATGAAACTCTTGAAAAGTGGCATGAAATTCCTCTTGCTAGCTCAAAAAAATACCTTTATCATTCACCCTTATTGGAACGTTCCAAAACTGACTAGGGATAAGTATAATTATTGGAATGAGATTTAAGGGTTTCATACATGATTTTTCATGCATTGGTTGATTTCATAATCACTTAGAATCTTATAAAAATGAGCCATCACTACTAGTACTCCAAGAAAACTCCTCTTTCACACACCTTACACATTTGGCCTCAAATTTGGATTTATTTTCCCATGAAAATAAATAAAATGAATTTAATTACATTTATAAATACCATACATGTCCTTATAGACATTAGGATCACCTTAAAATCAACCTACTTGAAGCTTTTCACCCTTCTCACTATCATGTTCACTATGCCAGGTTTGATTGGCTGAGATGAGAGCTCATGTTGAGGCACCTAGGTGTTTTTATATATCATTAAATTTAAGTATGGATTTATCTTAAGTCTCAATATTTCTTCCTATGTGATTTTCATATTTAGAATCTTTCTAGAACCTATAAAACACACAAAATTGTCAAAAATACCCTATTTTGTACCTCATTCATACAATTATCTATAGTATAAAAGGATGGGAAGTATATTTATATAGTCCTATAAAATTTTTAAAACACTTTAATATTCATTATGGTCCATTTGGATAGCTCGCCATCTTAATTTCATTTATCAGGTTATTTCTATGGGTTTGCAAGGGTTTTAGGCCAATTTTACCCTTAATATTTGTTCATAAAGAAATAACATTATAAATTCAAAAAAATTACAATAGATAAAATATATATACCCTTTAAAACCTCTATAAACTCCCTTTTACTCCATGCATATCCTTAGAGAAGATGTGAGCACTTGAAGTTGGTCTATCAAGGTTGAATCTTCATTTGTATAGGCCTAATGTGTCTTAAACTCCAAAATTGACTTTTCCATGGATTAAATTGAATTATAATAACTTATAAATGTATAAATTCATACCATGAACATTTTCCAACCATATATAAAACTCACCAAGATCTATAAGTGAAGTTGGATCCCTAATTGGCCCTATGTCACTTTAAAGCCTAATAGGCTTAGCATGCATCCTACTAGTTTTGACTATTTAGATTGATATCTCATATCTGGAATGGTGTCTAATTATTTTTAATAACTAATTAAACCTCAAAATTTCATCACACAACTTCCCAAATACTTTTTCTCATTCCTTCTCATTCACGAACTAGGCCTAATTATAGCTTGCTTGGTTGGGTTGTGTGTAAGAGTGTTTTGATCATTTTGAGAGGTATAATCTTTATTTATTTTTTAATATCACCCATTAAACTTAAATACACCTAAAATTTTTTACTTGAGGTTTAAAAATCTTTATATCAAGTTTATTACCCATTTTGGCTTCATTTGCTTGTCTTGCCAAAACTCTGATTTTCCTGATTGGCTGACCTTTGAGACTAAATAATGAGATATATACCACATAATAAATTAAAATTTAATGTTTTATAATTTTTATTATACAATAATTAATAATTTTACAAAATTTATAAGATATACTTACCAATTTAGGCACCTAACCAACTCAATTTGTCCAGAAAGGCCTTAAAAAGGACTATTTTTTGCATTTTTCACTTCCACCTAAGAATGACTTCTCAAGGATAAAACCAATGTTATTAAGTTTATTAAAAATTAAATACACCTTAATTTAATTATAAATAATTTTTTTTATTCACCCAAACCCACTCTTCTCCCTTACATTATTCATCCTTACCCATTGAGCAACATGAGTCTCTTAGTGCAACTGTACGAAGTGTCATCCTTAGTATGAAGAGTAGATGGTCAACTTGAAATAAGTATTGGAGTATTTAAATAAAACTTTTTAACATATTATTAATAATTTTTATCACTCTTTATACCCTTTACATGAACCTTGATCTCAAACTACAGAGTTTTATCTCTTGATTGTGATAAACTGCCTCTTTGACCAAAATGATTCCCATATGTGTGTATTTCACTAATAAGACCTTGATCATAATGTTTAAAGAAACTTATTGAATATTTAAGGTCACATTTCATATTATTATAACTTTTTTCACTTTTTATATTAAAAAACTTACCTAGGCACCATACTTAGCTTACCATCTACCTAATTAGTTGTCGGTGAGCATTTTCCTATGAAGGGACACTTGTAGGTGTTCATGAGGCTTAAAACACTATACATAAACATTATACTAATGATATTAATGATAATTTGTGCAGAATTAAATCAATATGGGAATTCCAAACATGATATTATGTTCCATTTTCAACCTTGGGTGTCAATAAATCATGTGCATGTGAATGCAAGGTTTTAGTGTTTTAAAAGGCATCATTGAGGCCCTAAACAATCAAGCTCCATCAATCCTATTGACCTCATATTTTGAATATATATTCTCCCTGATATATAATACAATATATGTCCGTTATTATACCTCAAAATCCTTTTTGACCTTGTTAGAATATATCTACAAAATGAGCTAGTCCTCTATTTTCACTTTTTTGGGAAAATCCCCCTGAATTTACTCATCTTATGCTTAAAGGTAATTTACACATTTACCTACCAATTTAATGCTTAAAATATTTCTACCATAATCTTTCCCAAATTATAATATTTAATATAAAACCTTACCATGCTCCAACTTACCCATACAAATACCTTCATAGCTCTATAATGTCACTTGTAGGTGAGTATTTGCATATACAGATAGTGGGTATAAACTTTGGATAGTATGTAAGATGTATAGCTTTATGATCACTTATATGATTTTAATAATATTTAAAATTTACTCTTGACACTCTAGGAAATTTAAACACATATCAATACTTCCCTTTCAACATGACATCCTCTAGAGGGCACTTGTAGGTGTACTTGGGTTATATGCAAGTAGTGAGCCTAAAATGATCCATGTACCAAGGGACTGGGTTCATAATCAACTTATCCTTTCACAAAATTACCTAAATGAAACATAATTATATTTTAGGACTTGGTACAAGTTCATACATCTCAATTTTGATGTTTTCACTTCCTGTAGGGACATGTAGGTGCATATTTATGTCGTATGGTTGTCTATGTGACTGAC
Organism: Torreya grandis; assembly: GCA_037957365.1. Lineage (NCBI taxonomy): Eukaryota > Viridiplantae > Streptophyta > Pinopsida > Cupressales > Taxaceae > Torreya > Torreya grandis. Next base: position 3,265,435 of record JARHVA010000628.1, read on the forward strand.
GTATTAACAAAGTCCCCTCTTACACCAAGTGAATGTTACTAATTTATGTTACTAATATTATATTATGTTAAAATTCATGATATTTTCATAAACCCTCCATGAATCATGATAAATAGGCTTCATACACGTAATTTCCTATGTCTGCCAATGAGAATGAATAAAAAGTTGGCTATGAGAAATGGAAAGATTAAAAGTTAATCAAAGCATGGTGTGATAAAAAAAATATGAAAATATTTGATAATATTTCCTTGATACATTTTTAACATCATACAACATCTACATGAGATCCCTATAGAGAAACAACATTCTATATACAAGGAAAACCTTGACTAAGACCTCACATGGTGACACCTTCCTACAACATGAGATGACTTGCTCATCAAAACACCATAAAACATGAAAATAAAAATGGAGAGAATATAATAAGATATTTAACATATTTTAGATTAAATATCACAAAATATATTATACGGACATGTCCAAATTAGAGCAAAACCTATAAGGTGTAGGAAATTTTGAGCAGACAAACATGGTCAACTTATTAGAGATGGTTCATAAAGCACGGTTGACCAATCCTTACACTATTGATATGGAAATTAATATATTTGAGTTTAATAATAACTCCTAAAGTAATTTTACCTGTAACCTCTCCAATTGGCCATACTAAGCACAAACCTACTGACCACTTTTATGTGTCTAAAAGGGTCAAGAAGGAACAAAATAGTTTTGGTCCCCTTTTAGCACTTCCAAAGCATGTAAAGTGATGATATGAGTCCAAGGAATATTATTATATGTTATATAACCTTCTCACATGTTTCACCTCCACTCATGGGCTATATAAGTGCCAAATTCCCCCTTTTTTAGTTGGTTTGTTAATTTTTAGTTAAATAATCTATAAGATTTAGATGGGACTGACATTCCTGATAGGGAATATAACTTATTAGACATTTTAAATAAAATTATGACACTTATATACCTTTAATATTGTTCCACTTTCATTTTTTACTCCTAAAATCCTACTAAGTGACTCAAAGTGACATATAAACAAATTAGATCATGACTAAGGCTAAACAGGCATCTGATTACATTGAAAGGACTATAATGTACCCTATGATAAAGTATTATACCCATAAAAAATATAAAAATCTAGTTTTTTTACTTATAATGGGACAAATTTGACCTTTAAGTCAATTTTTTTCCATGCATATCAAGTGGTCTAATGTTGTAGTACACCTATAAGCATGGTGAAACATAGAATACAACCACATCTAGTCAACATATGTGTTAATAACACCATAAATTATGTAATAAAAGAGTTGGGAAAAATCAAAGTGTGTTGTCATGATATAAAGCTTATTGATAATGTTATTCATAATATTAAATTCTCAAAGCAAGAGAACAAAGCATTGAAGGGTCTAATTTGCAAAGTATACCATAGTCAGTCAACTTGTAGTCTAGGCTAATCAAGGTGGGAAGTTAACAATGCAAGGTTTGATAATTTTATGATAATCAACATGTTTGAAAAGACTTCACAGTGAAAATTACCATTCCATTACACTCATATAACATGGAAACAGGGGAAGGATAGCTTCCAACAATGCAACCTATAGTCACATGTCTAAAGCTTGCACAGTCAGTACTTTCCACAAGTCTACCTTCAGGGTTTTAAAAAATTAGAAGGGATAAGGATATCATAAAACCTAAAATATAAAAAATCACGTCCAAATGACCTATTAAATTCCCTCATACTATCATTTGGTCCAAGATAATAGGGGAAGTGACCTATGTTTTGTCTCAGACAGATGATACTCCCCAATGGTATAAACTTGCAGGTTTTGAGAAAAGGAGTTGATAAGGTTAGTTAAGGGTTGATTTAACCTTGAAGGAGGATGTTTTAAGTTTAATGAAACATGTAATAACATAAATAACAATGAAAAATTGATTGCAACCAATCAGGGTGGCCCAAACCTACAAGCATATAGACAGACATATTAGGTCTTGATTAAACATAGCACTTAATATTGTCCAAATTTCATTTCAAGTATTATATGGAAATTTTAATTCATTGAAACATATTTTTGTGGAGATATAAGTTGTGTTACAATTTTTGGCATGAAAATAAAACCACAAAGAAGCTACTTTTTGGCTTACTACCATCATAAGGCATGCACAATGGAGAAGAAAGATTGATAAGCTAACTTTGAGAGCTCACACCTACTTGGAGGCTCTGCATGGGAGTCTAAGGAGTTAGGGAATGTTGAAGGAGGTCTTGAATAAATACTGTGGATTTTATTTATGTTTCCAATGTCATACCTCTATGAATAAACATTAAGGGTGAAAACCACTCAAAACCCTCTCAAACCCTTGTTAATGACTCGATTAAGAAAATGAAGGAGAGGCATCTAAGAGGCATATAATGGATTATAAAGTGGTTAGATCTTGTTTAAGACTCACCAAGGCTCTTCCCCATCAATTTGGATTTTACCCTACTTATATGGATAAGGCACAAAACTAGTTTTTTTAATTATTTTTGGTATTTTTTAGGTTCAAGGGAGAGTCAAAATATGCAAGTCACTTTATGAGATAGATTGGGATCTAAGATAACCCTTTATTTCCATTTCATGAATCATATAATCTCATAAGTGCCTCCACTCCATTCAGTCCAAAATGACATAGTGAACAAGCAAGTGAGAAGATGAAAACTCTATGTGGGAGGAATTTCAATGTATATTTGAGGAATGTGATGGAATGAAGGGTATTGAAAAGTGTCATACACTCAATTTTATGGATCATATTAGAAAATTTAAGACAATTTTTTTTCCAAGAGTGAAGGGTGAGTATAAGTGGAGTTATTTAGACTACATGTAGTGATAACTCATGTCCAAAATAATTTTGATGATTAGGGATACCTCCAATGCATGTTGGAGAATGTATATAACCCTTATCTCTCACTTTATTCATAACATATATCCCTATTCTATTGTGAAATGTTCTAAGGAGGCCAAATGATGAATATCATTTATAGGCATGCAAATGAAGAGTCTTATGCCACATTTCTAGAGTTTCATGGTTTTGAGGAACATTTGTTCTATGAGACCTTGCATGGTTTTTTTAATACTTCATTATCATGTAAATTTAAATCCTTTTATCATCTTGACACATGTGTCAGTTACTCTTGGACTTAAATATCTTCTCTTCTCTCCCAGATTATATAAGTAGTAGCAATTTTAGCTCTTGTAGACTAATACCACACCATGTATGGTAAAGACCTACTAGATTGACATTGTATTTTACCTTTGAATAATTAATGAAAGTATAGTTTTTATTTTATGAACATTTTTATAAATGTGCAAAGTGATTTATGATGATGTTAAGTGATAATATCCTATCCTTGCTTCTCCTTATCCTGTCATGTCTATACAAGAGTTCCTATTCTAACATGTCATATAGAGTGTATCTAATGTTTTAGTCTTACTTCAAGTGTATAATTATTTTTAGAGTGTGTAATCTTCCCAGTGGTTCACTTTCCTTGTGTTGTATCATGCATATCACCTCTATGTTGAAATACTTATGTTAGAACTTTTAAGACTTTAAATCTGGTTTGTAGATCTTGTTTCTTATTAGAAGAAGTATGATGGTCATGTGGAAATCATCTTGGTGTATCACCCCCTTAGAGTAGATTTTTTTTCATTCAAACTTATATCCCTTTTCTCACAATAAAATAGTTATTTAGGAGACAAGAATTTCATGGTATATTTCGGGATCTAGTCCTTAAACCTAGAGGTATACTTATATTATAGTTAAACCCACATACCTAGAAGTATTTCCATGTTTCCAAAATCTAGAGGAGGATTGAACACCCTCCTCTAGGGTAAAATATTTGGTGAAAACAATGTGTAAGGAAGAAAAACTACAATTAAATCCTCCTTGTCTATACTTCATACATACAAGGGAAACTTTATTATTGTAGTATGTTGTATGATATATTGAATAAATGTGTTTCTTGTTTTGTTATGTTATGTCTATAATAGTTTGCTCATAACCTTGTGCAAATAGATCTACCTAAGTTTAGATGGTTATTGTAATGTTGTAATTTTGTGAATCTAGCATGTTTCTTAGTAAGGTATATCTAGTTGCTTATGTTTTAATCACATTGCATGTAAAATCTATTCCATGCATGATTATTTTATGTTAAGATTTTTTTTTTTTTTTTTTTTTGTAAATGCACCCTATGTAGTTTAAATAGGATTAGAATGGTACATGTATAAATAGAATAAGGATTAACACAAAAAAAAAAAGTTTTTATTGCCTTAGTTCATAAGGTAAAAATATCAACTTTCAGTTATGTGTGTAAGGAATAAGAGAGATTCAAATTAACCTAAATACACACATGCCAGTAGGTTGTGTCAATTTTAATGTATATTAGAGTGTGAAGTTACACATGATATAAATTGAACCCCACAATATTTTTTTCCTTATTTTTTCCTCCTTGTGATATTTTTGATAAAATACATGGTAAGGTACAATGAGATTTTAGAAAACGAGAGCATAGGGGATGCAAAAAAGTCTAACAATTTGGTCCACCATCTAGCAAACAAAGACAATTATTATTTTCCTTGGCCTAGTTTATCATCAAATGTCTATGAAGCTAAGAGATAAATAGGTATTAAAATTTTAATATATGTATTATTGTATAGAAAATATGGTGGAATTGGTTGTATGTAGAATGGTTTTGTTCTATTTACAAATTGAATTTATTTACACTATTTGATCAAAAATACATAATTTTTTATCTTCATGTTTTGTCCATGCATAAGAGTGAGTGATCTTCTCCTGAAAGGAAATAATAGGATTACTCAATATAGTAACAACATGAAATGTGTGCAATGTTTGTACCTCCTTTTGAGAGGGTTAGATTAGAATGGCCGAGTCTATAAGAGGAATGATTTGTAGACCAAGATAATTGGTTTGTTGATCAGGAAGAATAGGTGGAGAAATAAGAATAAGAACTAAAGAATTTTAGGGGCAAATTTAAATTATGTATGCACATAGGCATCAAGGATAGTCACATGGGGAATCTAGTTAGTACCAAATAGGGATGCATAATCAATGAGTCAAAAATTGGGATGGGTAACATGAATGTGAATCAAAGATATAATTTTTTGTTAAGGCTTATGCTTTTTATTTTTGATATCATGGTGTGTAGGCACAGAAATAAGTGCCATTATGACATAATACATAATTGGTTTAGGCATGTATTGGCACATAAAAGGATACATTTTCAAAGTGTAAGCTACTACCTATTTTTAACTAATGAAGAGTAATCTATGAAATGCATGTGACTAAATAAGTTTGGGGAATTCGTAACTAATATAAATGGTATGAAAAAGGGAGACCAACTAAGTAAGGTAGAAGGAAGAGAGGTTGTTATAACAAGGAAACTCGTAAGGAGTTATAAATTACTTATTTAGATGTATTTTTTATAACATTACCTTCCATGAAATATGTGAACACATAATGATACACATGTATAGAAGTGTGTAAGCTACACTTTCATAGGAGTGTGAAAGGTTATACTTGTGTAGGAACATGCAAGGTTATTAAATTTTAGATAGTCATATGGAATAATTTAACTTCATAAAATTACATGAAACTTACTTAACTAAGGAAGGTGATCTAATGACTGACAAAGGAACATGTCATGTAAAGAAAGGATAATGTTGGAATAAAAGATAAAGGTTGGTAAGAGAATAATTTTAGTATGGATTAGGGTCACGTGAAAATCTATTTTTCTCCCTATGTTGGATAAAAGGTGTAATTTATATATTTAAACTAAGGGGATTAGGAAGGTTAAATTCTATATAAACCTATGTAATTTATCACATATGTCATTCTTTGATGCTTTGTTTTCAAGTACAAAAATGTGTCTATTTTAGGAAACATTTATTGTATGTTTTTTTATTATAGTATGCAATTTTGGTATTTAATCATTAATAATATTGGGAAATTATATTAAAATTTATTTAAATGGTTTATATAATGTTTAATGTTCATGCATCTAACATGTTGTTCAATATGGTATATATTGTTACATTTATTTTGATACATGTTGTGTTTAGATATGTATCACATGCATTTTTATTCTCTATTATGATGGTTTTGTTGTGTTATATGTGTGTTTGTGTGTGTGTGTGTGTGTGTGTGTGTGTGTGTGTGTGTGTGTGTGTGTGTGTGTGTGTGTGTGTGTGTGTGTGTGTGTGTGTGTGTGTGTGTGTGTGTGTACCATTTTTAATATTTAAAATTATGGCTGCAAGATAACATCTTTTAGTGTTTGTCACCATCATAATATAAGAGTTAATTTTCATCATTATAATCTACAATATTAATATATATACTATTTGTGATTTAACCTTTTGGGGTATTACAAGTGTAATTACCTATGTTTGATTAAAGGGCTAAGATATCTAAATGAGTTGAATAAATATTAATAATAAACGTACTAATTTATAAATGAATTTGAACTTAATTAACTTTATAATAATAAAAATAAATAGGTAAAAATATAGACTTACCTAAAAATAGGCCGTCGTAAATGATTTAGGTTCTAAAACATGAGATCTGAGTAGTTTTGAGTATCACAATTATGATTGTAATATTCTTATATTCACTAGACAATAGTTCCCAGTTTGGATAGTATCACCATCCATGTTTAGTGTCCAAGATATGGAATTAATGTCGCCTTTATGGGATTATTCCTATTTTTGGGAAACACCTGTACCTACATCTTTATAATCTATTTTTGGATGACCGAAACCTATAACTGTGTATTATACCTAGAAATCCTAATATTTTGTGCAACCCATAGTTATATTTGTAAGTTTGATATGATAAGGATTTGAGTGTGTTATTAGGATTGAATGGAAATACTCAACACCTCACTATGTATAGTGTTTCCTATATATCAATACTCCAAAAAAAAATTAAATTTACAACCAATTTCTCTAATTGACTCTTATTTTATCCAACTGTGTTTAATTTTACACTTATTTTCAAAACATAAATATAATTTTCCTAATTTTACTATTCCTTTCATTAATTTATGTGATTATAAAATATATCTTATTTATTCTAATTTTCACTTAATCACAAACATTAAAAATACTAGTGCATTATAAGATTAAAATATTCATTTGTTCATGTTTAACTAGAAAAAAGAAAAATAAATTTATGTTCTTCTACACCAAAAATGACATGATTCTCATATTTTTCCTTCTTAATATTTATCTCTTTCTCCTCTCCAAGAATTAAAATAAATCATTCACACCTAAAATGACATTTATAAATGGATAAATGAGTGATTGACACATATTGGGTAAAATGAAGGTGAAACAAACATGGCAAAATTTGTGTCACTTTCAAGTGATAATTTTATTTAGTCAAAGGAAATCTAAATAACATAATGATAAAAAATTGACCCAATTGGTGGCACTAAGTGCATAACATGTAGTAGTGTGCTACCTTATTTCATAATGTAGCATGGTAAACTTATGGTTTTAGGTGCAAGATGTGATTCGATAGTCAAATGGGCTTTTGTACACATGCCAATAGGTTGTGTTTAGATTTTTTTTCATAGTAAAGTGTGAGATTTTATTTTATCTATGTAGAACCCAAAAATTATTTCCAACATGTTGGTCTCCTCATAATATTGATGGAAAACATTATAGTAGGGTACCATGTTTTTTAGACAAGTGATTCTAAACATTTATTTCATAAGTATAATTGATAAATATATGTTATTTTAATTCCTTAATTATAAACTTTGTATTAAGGTAATCTGTTTTGTTAGACAAATAGAGGAGATAAGTTAAAAAACAAAGTCAATTTAATAGTTACCTTTTCATAATGGTCCACAAGTGATTTTATACATATATTACATAAGTATAATTGATAAAAATACGTTATGTTAATTCCTTATGTGTATAATACATAGAAAACAATCCCAAACCCATGACCACTTACTATTTGAAGATTAATCTCATTTCATAAATAATGAGGAGTATCCTTCTAATTAAAATAATAATTTTTGGCCAAATAGCCTTTTTACAAAAATTATTTGACAAAATAAAATTTTGAAAAACCATTAGGTCAACTCTTTGATCATATATACTCTTGTTGTTTGACTATTTATTGGTGCATAAAATAATATCCTAAAATTTTAATGTTGTTTTTATGGCAGTGATTCATTGGAAAGGTATACATCTATTTACTTTTGGACTTGGAATTATGATCATATTATTTGGAGCATTTGTGGTACGTAACTTTTTTAACTATGACTATTACATAAATAATCCACAAATATTTATTTATGTTATTTTTTATGATAATGAATGAAATATATTATGGGAAACATATTTTATTAGACCAAGTTGATGTGACCTCGAAGTGTATATAAAATTTTATGAATTAAATTCATGTAATATAGGAGGATATAATGCATGTCATTGTCCTTTTTTTAATTAAAAGGTGTGTTAGGTATATTACACTAAGTAACCATCAAGATATGTAAAAAGGGAAGATTATAGATAAATATAGTAAACAAATATTTGCCCTAATTCAAATTTCTATATAATTAAAGTACCTAAAGTGAATAATAATTGATAAATGGGTTTACAGGGAAATTCTTAATTTATATCTCACTCAAACTCTAATAGAGGCTAAAAATAATGATGATAAGGTATAAATACAATGCTAAAGAGAAACCTAAAAATATGAGAATGATCTCATTAATATACCAAACTCAAATTGTCTTGATAGTGACAAAATAGTATCAAACTATTTTGATAGTGGCAATATGTTACAAAATCTAGAATCTTCTTCCAATAGTGGTTATGTTTATCAAATCAATTTGAAACTCTATGAATCAATTTTATTTTACCTATCTAATAAAAACATCTCCCAAGTCAACAAATTTGTTTGTGAAATTGGTAGAATGTCTTCTACTTTGCATAACCCTTAATCTATATCAAACAGACCTATAAAGGACATAAAATTTTGAGTTTTATTTTTAACGGTTTACTTTAGTTAATGTCATATTTTGTGATAGGTTGGAAATCAACACTTGAGCATGTCAATAATAAAATCCTTATACTTGAAAGTTTCCAACCCTTATTATTATGGTATGAGACATAAATGCAACTAGGTCAATTCTATAAGTTTTTTCCCTAATGCTTATATTGATACTCATATGCATCAATAATTATTAAATTTAGTATAAGGAAACCAATATATGTGATATTTAGATGTCTTAATTGTATCTATAATATTGCTTGATTTATATCTGATACTAGTTTTATGCCTTAGGGTGTCTTTATATATATAAATATTGAATTAAAATTAATGGCTTATTTATGTAAGATCAAATAGATATAAGATATAAAATTAAACACAAATGGGGTAGAATGATGTTAAGTTTGACCCATGGGTCAAAAGGGCCCAAAACTCACACCGACCAGTATCAAAACATTATAATTTATGTTAAACCAAAATCATAAATGTTCTAATGCAATAAAAATGACAAATAATAAGGTAGATGAAGAAGCACAAGAATCCCAAGCCGCATAAAACACATATGAGAGATAAAATCATAGGAATAAAAACATCACATGACCACATGGAGAATAATAGATAGAAAAAATACAATAGAAAGTGGGCCAATAAGAGGTTAATTTGAACCAATGGTCATTATGCAAAAAACATGATAATTACATATCAATTATAAGGCATGCACCAAAATTAGTTTTGTAAATAATGGAACATTTTAATGTGTGTGTATATAAAATAAATTAAATCAAACAAGGGTGGATATTTTTTTTTCTTTAGCATTCTTGGTACCTATAATTAATTCTTAAATTTAATATTGGATATGAAATTGATATGGAATTCAAAATGAGGGTAAAGATTACCTTATATTAGAGTCCATCCTTAGCAACTAAAAAAATATAAAAATCTTGTCTCTTCATTATTTGCATGAATTTCTTGACTTTCACTAAAAATCCATGAATGCTCATATGCCAACATCTTGAATGTACCTATAAGTAAACTTGAATGTTTTAAATTATATAAATGTTTATATAATTTGAAAACATAAAAGGAAAAAAGGAAAAAATACACTTAAGGTTATGTAAATCATATTCATGTTTATGAAAAATATGAATCTATGTATATAAATATATAGATGGATATGTACGCACATTTGGATCCTTGTTCCTTTATATTTTAATGTCATATGGTGTAGGCTCATATCATGGTTCATGAACAATTGTAGGCCATATTTTAAGATTTTCTTCATATTTTCTTTAATGTTGATGATAAGAGTGAATAAATAGTGTGTTATATATCTAGATAATGTAGGTGTGGAAATATTATAAGTGTCAAATGAACTATTGAAATCATTAGAAACTAATTAATTTAGATGCTGGAATTTTTGAATCCAACATCCTAAAATTTATGAACTCATTTTCAAAACTTTATTTCATATCTCGGATTTTTCACATGTGGAAGAAATTATGAAAATTTAGTCAATATTTAGACAAGCTAATTCAGCCTTTATTAAGAACTAGGACAAGCCCAAATTACTTCAGAAGGCCTTGCCAAAGATATCATAGATTGGCATCCGATGACATGAAGTCTCTATTCATCAAGCAGTTGGAAAGAATAATTCTTGATATATTAAATTCATTGAGCTTTGGAATAAAACTATGTGTATATAAAAATCACCTTGACAAGTTGAATGTTAAATTTTACATTGATTTTACTATCTATTCTTACCCACTAGACTTTCTTATTATTCTTCATAGCATATTATTTCATTAATCTCCTTAATAATTTTACGTATGGTTATTTACGTGGTTTAACTCTGACGGTGAGGGCCCCAATAGAATCCACCCTTTTAATTAATAAAAAAAAACCATGTTGAATACGATGTATTTTGAATAATAAAAACTATTATATTATAAAATTTATAATTAAAATTATGTCTATATTGAATTTTTGATAACATGCTTACAGAATATTACATATATATCAATGAAATTACACAAAACCATTCAAAATACAATTCGTAACTTAGATTTGTGGCTCCAAATCCTAACTCAATTATTTTTCAAAAATTCTTTGACCATGATAAAAATATAAATCTTCTCATTTACCTTATTAGGTGGGTATATTTTAATATAGTTATGAAAAAATAATGTTTTGATGCCTTTTTACACTTGATTTTTATCAATTCCCTAAATTATGTGAAATTACAATAAAAACACTCTAATAACTATAGTAAATCATCAACTAGATGTAGTGAAATTACTTAGATGTTCACACATGATGATTTTATATCACACAAAATAAGCAAATATGAGATATCACATAGTAATAATTGACAATAGAGAAGAATATTGGATAATATAGGAAAGCCACTTCGAGGGGGTAACCTCCACAATAATGCACTAAGAGTACAATACTTAACATGATAATCAAATAATAACCACTACCTCCTATATATAGTCTACTTAGCCATGGTTATTCCATAGTCCAACCTAACTAAGAACATAGAGAAATGTATAAATAATATAAAAGAGGTATGCAAGCCACAAGTTAGCCACACATATCCGAAGACACACCAAAGGTTAAGGATGCAGAATAACACTCTCATTCAAAAAAACATTGTCCTCAACATTGAGTCAACTATGGATGTTGATGGACAAAGGATTAATCCTCCCAAATGGAATCTTTATAGGGAAAATTATTCCATTTGATCAGGTACTCCTTAATCACTCTAGACCATAACTACTTAGTATGCATTTGAAGGATTCCCTTAGGATCAATAATAACTCTTCCTTCCTCATCCAATTCTGGTAACTCAGTTTAAGTAGAAAATTTATGTCTAATGACTTTATTCAGGCATGATACATGAAATATTAGATGTATGTGACTAGAGAAAGGAAACTCTCATTTTTAGACCATACTAGAATTTTTTTTCAAGATCTGATAAGGCCTATAATACTTAGGGGATATTTTTTTATCATTTTTATGTTACTTTAAGGACATCTAATTATATGGATGTAATTGAATAAAGACCCAATCACCAATGTCAAAATGCCTCTCACTCCTGTGTTGATCTACTTGTTGTTTCATGTGATTTTGGGCCATGGCTAAATTTTCATACAAATTGGCAAGGACCTCCTATTGATGGTGAATATGTTCCTCAACTAAATGAACCTTATTATGAACCTTTAAGGTTTAAGTGATGGATATAGGGTGGTATCCATATAGTTCTAGAGAAGGAGAATTTTTGGAAGAACTATGAACATAAGTATTGTACCACCATTCAGTAAGTGACAATCAATGAACCCATTTATCCTATTTATTAGAAATAAAACATTGGAGACATACTTCAAAACATTTTTTGACTACCTTAGTTTGCCCATCTGATTAAGGATGATAGGATGAATTATGAGACAATTATGTGCCCAAACATGCAAATAACTCAATCAAAAAATTACTAGTGAAGATGGGATCTCTATCACTAACAATGATCTTAGGGGTACCATGCCATTTCTAAACTATATTGAGAAAAGTAGAGGCTACTATCTAGAAACAAATAGCTATGATAAAGAACATAAATGAGCATACTTACTAAGACGATTTACCAAAACCATGATAACATTTTGACCATCAGATCTCCGTAACCCTTTAATGAAATCCATAGACACCTCTTCCCAATGTTGGATAGGGATGGATAAGGGATAAAAAGGACCTAGGGTTTGGATGGTTTCTCATTTATTTTGTTGGTAGATCATACATTCAGCCACATATTTTTGAACATCCCCCTTGAGTCCTTCCCAAAAATAATCTTGATTGATTCTATGATAGCTTTTCAAAAATCATGAATGACCCACAATTGGAGTTGTATGAAGTTCATAAAGGATATTTTGTTTAAGAAGAGAATTAATACATAGGTATAATCTATATTTTTACCATAATGCATCACCCTTCCATGTGAATTTTTCAAATCCACCCAAACCTTATTTAATATTCAAAATTAAATCATGGGTAAAACTATCATTATCCTATTCTAATTGTGCTTCCTCTAGCCAATCTGCCTACAAAAAGGTCATAACATATAACAATGCCTCAACTAATTCATCCTTCCTAGATAATGCATTTTCCACTACATTGTCCTTGCCTATCTTGTAAACTAATTCAAAATCATAGCCTAACATCTTAGTTACCCATTTGTATTATTATTCAGATGATAACCATTGTTCTAAGAAATATTTGAGACTGCCATGATCAGTCATTACTTGAAACTGATAACCTATAAAATAAGGCCTCCATTATTTGAATGCATGTAAAATGGCCATCATTTCCTTCTCATAAATGGGCTTGTGTTGATTTTGACCCTTTAATTGATGAATTTCACATGCAAGTGGTCTACCTTATTATATGATTATAACACCCATACCATACCCAGATGTATCACATTCAACCACAAAAGTCTTGGAAAAATTAGGAGTAACTAACACTAGAGTGGTGCACATAGCCAATTTTAAATGTTTAAATTCCTTGGTCACTATATTAGTATACTAAAAGGAGTATTTATTTAACAAATATTTGAGTGGGGATATAATGCTACCATAATTGTTGACAAACCTATGATAGTAACCATTTAGCCCTAGAAATCCCCTTAGTTTCTTGAGTGTCTCAGGAATTGGCCAATACACCATTGCTTTTATTTTTTTAGGATCCACTTTTACTCTTGTATGTGAAACTAGATGACCCAAATACTCAACCTTCGAAGATCCAAAATTACATTTGGAAGTTTTGGCATACAACTGACGTTGTACCAAAATTGAGAGTACATGTTTCACATGGTTTAAATGGTCTTCCTAATTTTTACTATAGATGAGAATATCATCAAAAAATACCAGAACAAATATCCTCAAAAATGGCCTAAAAATAGTATTCATCAAGCTTTGAAAGGTGGATGGTACATTTTTTAGCCCAAAAGGCTTAACCAAAAACTCATAATGGCCCTCATGAGTCTTGAAAGTAGTTTTGGGTATGTCTTCATCATGGATCTTAATTTTATGATACCCAGAATGTAGATATAACTTGGTAAAATAAAGAGCACCATTTAATTCATCTAAAAAATCACTAATGATAGGAATATGAAACTTCCCTTTGATAGTATACTTATTGAGTTCCATGCATTTAGGGCACATCCTTTAAGTGTCATATTTATTTTGCACAATGACAATTGGTGAAGAATATTCACTTTGGCTATGGTGAATTATTCTTGCATCCAATATCTTCTATACCATATTATCAATTTCACTTTTTTGGGAATAAAGATACCTATATGGCCTGATGTCAGGTGGTGTACTACCAAGAATATTTTTGATAGCATGATCATGCATGTGGTTAGGTAGAAGTCTTTTTGACATGTCACTAAAAATAACTAAATGGGAATCATTCACTTATTCAAGATCAGGAGGTGTAGATGGTTTAGTTGGTTAAACTTCAATGGAAAACAATTGAGCTACAAATCCTTCAACGCCCTTTCAGAGAATCTTTGTCATTTTATGGGAGATAACAAGTTATGAAGATTTAGCCCTTAATCCTCTGAGCTCAAATTTCCTTCCATCAGAATGAAAATGTATGAATAATTCCTAGAAATTCATCTCAATAGTGCCCAATGTGGTGAGCCAATGTACTCCTAGAATAATGTCAGCTCCCCCATGGGAATAACAAACATAAGAGAATGCAATAAGTAGTCTCCTATGGCAAACTTAATACTACGGCATTTTCTTGAGTAGCTAATAATATCATCATCTGTAATCATGACCTAAAATTTTAGAGTGGGATAAATGAATACTATGCTAATAGAAAAAATTAATTCTACATGAATTATAAGTTATGTTTTTTTATCCTTCCTCTCACAGAAGTCGTGCCTTGCTAGATCCAAAAAAACCATGCCATAGGAAAATTTCCCAAATCAAATCTCTAATACCACTTGTAATGAAGTTACTTAGATATTCACACAAAATGATTTTATATCACATAGAATAAGTAAAAATGAGATATCACATAATAATAATAATTGGCAATAGAGTAGAATACTAGATAATATATCAAAACCAATTCAAGGGGGCAAACCTCCATGACCACAATTACAAGTGCACCTAACTAAATGGGACCACACAAGACACCTGCAATGTGAAGTGAACAGTTATATAAATACTACCATAAACCCATGTAATGTGTACCCCTATATAAAAATGATAATCAAGTGATTTAATTTAAGCTATAATGCCACATTATTGCTTATAAACTATCAATATATTTAAAGTAAATACAAACTTCATCTCATTAAAAAGGTACCACATGGATATTTCAACTACTAATGTTCCCATATTATAGTAATAAAAATTAACATGTTTTATAACAAAAAATCAAAAAAGTGCCAAAAATAGTATTCTAATTATATAAAATAATGTCATAACAAAAATCAAACTGAATAAAACAAATATAATAATTTATACTTGTATGTGTGCTTGATAGGAATGAAAAAATAGAAATAGGTATCTTGAGATGGTAAATATATGGGTAAATGCAGATGTGTGCCTAAATACGACTTATTTGGGTTATGAAAGTGATCGATATTATATAAAAAATAATCTATAGTAATTCAAAATACCTCCATAAGAATCAAATTATGTTTTATGGTAATAACTAGTTTTGGTTTTTGTTTAAAAGTGGCAATGACTAGTTTTATGTGCCAAATGTGACAATGTAGACATAAATTTTCTAGGTAGGTATGAAAATGAATCTATTAAACCCTAGGGATTGAATTTTTTTTTAACCCTTCGTTACTATTATAATTCTAAATATTTGTCTTTGTTAAGCATATTTGATGCATGAAGTCATCTTAATCTCTTCTCCTTTGATTTATCCCTACTTTGACCTTGACACATAGAAACACATCTAAGACAAAATAACACATGTAAAGTAAATTAGCACAATCTCACTAGAGGGTTACAATAATATACTAGTATTGAATGAGGCCATAATGTAGTTTTTGTGCATGTAAGAGACCCAACTAAAATGATATTAGAGTTGAACTTCTATTCCAAAGATACATAATAATGTTATATCCTCCTTAATGTAACACTTTTTTGGTAAAAATATAAAGCCACAAGGCTTTGATAATTAAGGAGTAGAATAATTAGAGGATCCTTCATCATTTTATTATTTATATATACTCAATGTATGACTCAATAAATTGAATTATTAGTGATAAATGGATAGGGTACATGCTTATATATAGTCTCTTTTGAGAATTAGGACACATTTACACATATCCCAACCATGAAAATGAGTGGAAGTTGACAATAAAGGTACAATAAATCAAACAATAATGACACAATGGACACACAAGGAATATGAACATTTTTAGATTGAATTAAAAATGGGTTATACCCTTTGGAGATGAATCAAAATATATCAACTCAAAAAAATAACATGAAGCAAATATCAAGCTAAAGTATAGGATGACTAGGTGAATCCAAAGGTAGAAAAATTATAATTTTGTATGTGTGAAGTGAAATAATACCAAAATGAGCTTAAAGTAATGAAATTAAAAAAAACATAGAAAATCATGACAAATATGAAAAAATTAAATTAGGTACACTATAAATTAAGCATCTACAAATTCCCCAATTTGATTTTTATGTGTGGATGCATATCAAATTAAAACACAATAAGTGTATAACTAAGAATTATCTGAGAGGGATTGAAAATTAAATTTTTATTTATTTATAATGAATCACCCCCTCTCAAGATCATTAACTCAAATGTACATGTAATCAAATTTAAATTTTTACAATTAGACTAGTTTCTTGATAAATTAGCACCAATGTGATCACATGAAATAAGTGAATTCAAAAATTGAGCAAAGGAAAGAATAAACCTAGTGGTATGTGAACCATGTTGTGGCCTCTGAAACATTGAAACTAAGACTCAATTTCCAAAATTTAGTGACAAATAAGTTGAAAAATAGGAATGAACCTCTAATTCCCCAATATGACAACCAATAACTTAAAACTATAAACAAGTATATCACCGAGAATTATCTAAGAGGGATTGAAGATGAATTTTGCTTTTATTTAGATTTAGTCACCCACTCTCAAATTAATTAAATAAAATGTTCATGTAATCAAATTTTAATGTGTACAATTAGACTAATTTCTTGATAAATTGGCACCAATGTGACCACATGAAATAAGTGAATTTGAAACTTGAGGAAAGGAAAGAATAAAACTAGTGGTATGTGAACCACATTGTGGCATATGAAAATTTGAAATTGAGATTCAATTTCCCAAATTTAGTGACAAATAAGTTGAAAAATAGGCATGAACCTCTAATTCCCCAATCTTATAACCAATAACTTAGAGCTATAAACCTAAAGTACTTCTTATGTCATGGGGAAAATAATAATTGTTGGTCAAAGAAGTAGACCTATGTTACCTTTAGGATCTATAGCTTGTAACTGGATTTATAATAATCTATATCTATTCACCAATTTTTAGGTGAGGGATTTTAATACATATATTTCATCTAAAAATAAAATGATTAAACATAAAATTTATAACATAGATAATAATCAATGTTGATATAGTCAATGAAAATACATTTTTAAACATGTGGAAAATCATATAGATTTATCATCATATAATTTTATGTAGTAACATGTAACCCAATAATTTTAGTCTACAAATGAAGATTGTAAATTAAGGATGTATAAAATGGGATGGAAAGAAATATACCCTAATGGTACACCGCAAAAGAAGACCAGTGATATGCCCCAATGTAATAATATGCAAAATATATATATTAATAAATGTACCAAATATAGTAATTGGAATATGAATAAACTGTATGGACTTTAAAAGAAAATTCCATCATGATTTAATAAATATATGATCAATATAAACATGGGTGTTGATGGAATGATAAAGTATCTAGTATTAGACCAAGAGAACAAAACCACTAGGATAATATTTTCCAAAAAATAGACATTCAATAATGAGATACCTCACCTATTTATTTCATCTTAAATTTACATGAGAGACCTTTTACAGGGGAAATATAATATTTTTAATAAGAGTGGTGTTAAATATTTTAAATTTATAATCACTAAATAATAACCCCTAAATAACTACTATCTAACTAGATATTATAAAATCTAATCACATATTTAATTAATAAACTACCTATGTATAATATTGTCACACCCTCCCATAAGCAAAAGTTGGGAAGAAACAAAATATGGGTCCCATCTACTATGCCTTATTAGGTACCCATGTACAATAGTGTAAATAAGGAATTTATGTTAAATACCCCCAAGGAAAATTTGATTTACCCTGATAAAAACTCAAAAATAATAGTAATGAGGCACTAGTAAGGGTTTAAGAAAGATGTCTACAACCTAATTAACAGTAAGCACCAACACCAATGAAATAACTCCATAATGAAGAAGTTATTGAATAAAGTGTATATGAATTTCATTGTTCTTTATTATTTGATGCTTAGTAGGTTGTAGGAAATTTTCAATCTAACTTTGGTTATCAAACTAAATAATAATAAGACTTTATATTGGGAAGCCAAAATCACATAGAAACTACAAAAGCCAAAGTGCCTCCTAATTAGCTTTTACAACACCCTGATATTCAACATAGGTGGAAGATAATAAAATATTAGACTATTTTTTGGAAGCCCATGCAACTATACTATAATTAAGGTTGTATAAATATCCACAAGTGAACTTGTGAGTATCAACATTTCTTGCTAAATTAGATTTGGTATATCCCATAATATGTGTTGATGTTTGTGGTGTGTATTGAATCCAAACGTATATTGTGCCTTGAATGTAGTGTAGAATCTACTTGGATGCTTGTTAATGACTCTATTGAGGGAAATTTGAGAATTGTGGGCCAAATTTTGGCCCACATACAGAACTTGACATTCCAGATAAAGATTTTAGAGGTATTGATATGGATCAAGGAGATCAATAGAGTCCATATTGAACAAAGGATCAAATAGGTAGGAGAAGAGATCTCATGTAGCCTATAAATATTTTGAAACACTTCAAGTTAACTTAGAGTGTAGATTGTCTAAATTCAATAAATTAGGCTTCATGGTGTTCAAGTTATTTAGGGTTATGGATAAGTTTGCACAAAGATTTAAGAGTTCATTTGGATCTTGGAAATTCTTGTAAAAGGTCAAGCATAAGCCTAAGTGAGCAAGACCATCCCTAGTACATCATAGAGAGATGAATGGAATAAATATCTTATGCATTTTATAAGTCTACTTAGAAAGCATCACCAACAAAGATATTACAGTGACATGGAATTCTTCATGCTAATAACATGCTCTACAAGTTTCATGTTTGAATGAACTTCTTGGCTCAAGATATAAGCCTTCTAAATTTAGCTCACCAAGTCTAAATAGCCATGTCATCTTACACATCACATAAGAATGAATGAATCAGATCATTTATGCATATTTATCTTAACTCAAAAGGTGTCATGAGAAATAGGATTATAGTGCCATAAAGTCCCTTATGCTAAGAACATATCCTACATGTTTCAACTCCATACAAGATTCCTAGCTTAAGTTATAGAGTTCTAAAGTTAGTGACATAAATCAAGGCAATCGCACAACTATCAAATTTAGGCCTCAATGAATATCCATTGAGAATAAAATGATCAATGATGGTCGTGGAAACATCATACAAAAAAACATAGACCAACTTGTTTGATAATTTTTTTATCTCCACTTAGAAAGCTCCTAGAACCAGCATATCAAGTAAGTAGAATCCTTTTGACATCAATAACATCTCCAACAAATTTGGTTCATCCATGACTTTATTTTCTTCCAGATCTAAACCTTCAAAAGTGGTTTAAAAATGAGAGACATTCATGCAAACATTGACTTTAAACTATGGAAAAAAACCATTCAGATCTTGAATTTGATGATCGTATGAATGCCAATGATGGTCATGTAAACATCATTTGATAGGAGTGTAGATATCAATTTTGAGCTCATGGAGTAGCTGTTTGATTTCAAATAGTGGGTCTCAGTGAGATCTAATAGCTCACATTGTGTCTCGCATCTTGATCCAATAGTGTGCTAGTAGGTCAACTTATCAAATTATCTTCATGGTAAGAAATCAAGGGCTCACATTTATTCATTTAACATGTTCCTATGATGTGGAGGAAATTAAAAGGCTGAAGATCTGATAATAGGGATCTGTGAGGCCAATGGGAACAAAGACAAATTAGATCATTATGATTGGCTTGAGAATTATTCGATAAACAAGGTCTAACCAAAGGAGCCATTTTAGACCAAAAGTAAATAGGGTCTTGTAGGGTCATCCTGTCACCATTGGATCTTGATGAAACACCATTATAAGGACACATTAATGAAATTAGGTATGAATAATATAAAAGGGCATGATTAAAGTTTAAATAGACCTTTGGATTAAATATTGATGACATACAAGGTTCATTCTACAACTGTATTTGCCATTATTTAAAGAAGGATCCCTATATATGATGAGCTCTCAGTTCTATAGATGCTAAAAGGCAAAAATAGGTCTTTTAGACCTAATAAAGATCAAAAGAGGCTATATAGTCTATATGTATGCATTGATATGTCTTTCTATAGGAAAGCCAATAAAGGAGATTGGTTTTCCATCTCTAGAAGGGATTTGGTCCAGATCCGATCAAAGGAAATTATCTATGATTATTGAAGAAGCTCTATGTCCTTCAGTATAGCCATATTTTCAATAAATAGCCACCCAAGATGCACAAAGCCATGTTTATATTAGACCCATGAGCATGATTTTTCCTCCTCAAGTGAGAGATGAAGTGAAGGATAAAAGAAAAGGTTTGGTATTGGGAACTATAGATAGGGGTGTTTAATGCATTCTTGAGGCCTTATAAGACTTTTCAACTTGGTAAGCCGCAAATAGTGTCCTGATTGATTAAAGAGGTGGTCAAACATTCATTAGAGAAAAATAAGGTGACATCTATAGATTAATTAATGATCTTAGATGGTATGTTCCCTTTCTAATGGCATTCTCCCACTTTCTTTCTCTCTCTTCCCCTTATCCTATATATCCTAGTCTCATTCCCATTATGAGGGTTCTCAACTCTTATAATTATTCATTATTTTTTGGGATAAGGATACTCATTGAGTCTCTTGAAATTGTGTGATCATTTTATATGGTTAAACCCTATCAAATATTATTAAAACTACCTTTTGAGGTAATAGGTTCAATTCTTTACATATCTCTTGTCTTCAATCAATGCTTAGTATGCTTGTGTATGGTGAATTTGTGAAGGAGACTATTCCTAGTTTATTATCATTCTACTTGCCTCTTTGAAGGTATTTTTGAGATAAATTGTAGGTATATATTAGTGTTCTACTTGGACCTCTTATATGAAATATTCATGAAATTAGTGAGAGTATAAGGTTGTGTAAGCTAATAGTTGTCGTATGTTGATCTAGTGTGTGTTAAAGATTATATGAGTGTTCGTTTATATTTGGTGTATCACCTATTTAGACATCTTAGGAACCTTTATCATATTTATAACCATTTTTGGTGTGAATCATTAGTTTAAAATTATTTTAAGTGAGAATCAAGAGGAATATGACCTTCTCTAGAGGTCCAACCCCAACATAGGTGACCCAAAGCCTTGAGTTATTCTCATTATGCAACTCAAATTAGAAGAATACTGAAGAACCCTCTACAAGGGTGTATATTTAAGATAAACTATTTTATGGCATGATCAGTGGGACCAAAATACAAGGAAAACTTATCAAATTTGATGTTGGTTTGATCAAATTTGGAACAGTCATAGCTTCATGCAATAATATCTAACGACTCCAAAAGGAAGATTCCACATTCTAGTAGCATAGTAGTGACTGCATCTCATGACAAAGGTGATAATAAGGTCATTTTCAAGAGGTATTACCTTTGAATTTTTTGACCTACCTTTAAATTCATCAAAAAGATTAAGGTTTGTCAATACACACCCATATCAGGGAACCTTTGCTCCTAGGGCATTTTAAAGGTTTAACCCTACAAGAAGACCTTTGTTAAACCCTTTTATATCCATGGCATCCCCTAGACCTTTTCCATTTGTTGAATTTAATGGATAAAGTCCTATAGGCCTTTCCTAATATGACCCTATCCTAGTTATAGCTCTTAAAAATGTCCCTTTTTATGTTGGATACCAAGCTACAACACCTTCTAAGTACGTCATGGACATAACCAATTTTTGTAATATCCATAATGTCACCAAGGAAAATATGGATATTTGGTTATTAGCTAATTCATTCAAAGTAAAGGCCCTAGATTGGTATAAAGGCCTTGTGACTCATTTCATTCAAACATGCAACCAATTAGGTGATGCCCTATATAAAAGGTTTGAGGACAAAAGTGACCATTTGTCACTTTTAGAAAAAACTAACTACCATTAAGAGAGATCCTCATGAAGTAATGTAATACATCAAAAAAAATGTTGAAAAATCCTTGAGAAAGAATCCCAGTCTCAGTTAGACTAACCCTAAATTTTCCTTCCTTTACTATTTGAAGGCTTTAAATAGTGGCATAGCAATGATGATCCAACTTATGGGATGGAATGTACTTCTAGATGCTTATGAGGTGGCCATCAAAGTATAAAATTATCTAGTTCAAGTTGGAAAGATTACCCCTAGACCACTAATGCCCTTATTTCCTAAAATTATACCACCTCTTATTATTATCCATCAACTTTATGTCATTCCTTCTATGCCAACAATTGCTACAATACCTACACCAAAATAATAGAAATCTTCCACTAGTGGATCTAGTGATTCCCAAGACCAAAATAACTTCCAAAAACTTAAGAACATGTTTTAATCTTTAGGAAATGAGCTAGTAAATGTTAAGAGACAATAGGATTTCAATAGGCTTTATCAAGGTTCGTATCAACCTCAACAACAATATTTCCAAGTAAATAGTCCACCATAGAAAGGGAACTACCAAGGTCAAGGCCAAGGCCAAGGTCAAAACCAAGGAAAGGGGAAACATGGATATAATAGGTAGAATAACTACAATAAAGCACTTCTAACACCTTGGTCCCAATTCAAAATAATGTAGCTCAAGAAGCTAAGGGTCCCATGCTGTAGAATCAATCTTTTAGGAAATCCACTATCCCATCCATTGACTTTACCCAATATTTTAATGATCAACTACAACAAGATACTAATTTTGGGTACAAACAAGCTCTTATGGGCCAAAACATTGAGGTGCCCATGATGACCAATCGAAAGGAACCTCAACAAGGTCAAAGTAATAATTAGGGATCAAGCCAGTTGGGTGTTATAATGATGAACTATGAAAAAGAAGAGTGTTATGCACTCAACCAATAGTCTAGTTCAAGGTATTCTTATATTCTAGTGGCATCGAATATAAGATCCAAGATAAGGGACATGGATGGTAACCAAGAACCATGTAAGGAGCCTCTTTCCATTACTCCTTCCATATCTAAGATAGTTTGACTTGTTATTGATCCAAATGTCCCAATAGTTCTAAGGGGTTAGAATAAGGAAAATGTTTTAGTCCCTCAAATCTCATAAGTTCAAGGTAAAGTTATGGATCCTAAATCACAACCAAAGGTTGGTGGTTCACCCATCAACATTAAGGAAAAAATGAAAAGGTCCCAAGTGAGTGTGGAAATGTGGGACATGTTCTCTATGCCTAGTCAGGTAGACATCCTTCAATAAGTACTATCAAAGATCAATGTTACAAATAAACTACTAAGGATAATTTGGTCCTTACGAATGCAACCAAAGGACAAAATGAAGGAAACTAGGTAAATTAATCAAGCTTCCTCCCTTATATATTTCAATTACCATTGGTAATTCCTTGGTGCAAAATTTCTTAGTGGAAAGTGGGGCTAGTACCTCAATAATGCTAAAGTCCATAGCCAATTAGCTTAGTCTAAAATATAAGCCCTAGTCCAACAGAGTGCTTCAACTTGATGGTTCTTCTACCAAGCAATTTATCATAATTAAAGACCTCAATATGACACTATATACTTGTCCTAGTGTCTTAGTAGCTCAATATGTATTAATATTTGATGTGCCTCATCACTTTGTACTATTCCTATCTAGAGATTTCATAGCCAAGATAGGAGGTTATCTTGCAGTAGATTGGTCATACATGTCATTCAAAAAAAGATATGGAGCCAAGGTGTAAATCAAAGTTTACCCTATTGCAAACTTTTGCATAGAGCCCTATGGGCCAAATAACATAAACATCAATTATACCATTATTTATGAAGATGAATTTAAAATGGGGCAAGAGTTGAACACTCATCTAAAAGAGATACCATAAATGTTCTCGGATGAACTATAAAATGATACCTAGTTATTAGATTCCTTACAAGGTGTTTAAGAAATGGACTTGGGTGTCTACTATTTGTTGGTTGAATATTTTGTCGATTAACGTACTGATAAACAAAATAGGTATGATTAGCCAAAGTTGGAAGATTAGTCATTCAAATGTGTAGGTTTACCACATCAGAAGGACACTAATCTCTCCTCTCATCAAAGGGAGGTTCTATATATATATATATATATATATATATATATATATATATATATATATATATATATATATATATATAGAAAATAGTACTCAAGGTAGGACAAACCATCCATATCTCTTTCTTCATAGATAATCTGTACAAATCAAAGGAAAACCTCATTGGAAATAATAGATAGCACTCCTCTTCTTTCAGAAGTACTATTCAACAAACCACAAGAATACTCATGGTAGTAAAAACAAAAGGTAACAAAGGATGTAATAACCATCAAATTGAAATGCAGCACAAAGTCTTCACCTGGATTGCTCAAGAGTAATATACGAAGGATAATGAGGGCACAAAGTCATCCCAAAGTCCTTTACACAGAAATGAAAAGAAAACACACTAAAGGCAATTATAGAGGCACAAAGTCTCTCCACACTTGACTCTTCAAGACACCTTTTTGACTATTGTCACTAATTATGATTATTGAATTAAAGGAACAAAAGATATATTGAAAAAAAAGACATAAAAATAGTTTCCTCAACAACAAAGATATTACAACACAAAGTCTGAAAAACCACTTGCTTTCTTATTCTAGTAACAAAATATGATCGGCAATCTGATCTCAAAGTCTCAGTACTGCCTTACAATTTGGGTAGAGTTTTGTTCTAATTGTCAAAAAGAGATCTTGTTTACAATAGAAGAGAGTTCCTTAAATAGCTTCTTCAAGAAAGACTCAGGAACAGTAATACATCATATTGCATTGGAATATGTTAAGAAGACAGGCTGGAACTTAGGGGTTTTTTACCCATTTGATTTTATCAATGTAGGGAAACAAGTCATGCTTTTTGAAAGTTTGAAACTTTTAATGTCCACCTGGTGATCTGATCTTACCTTCATCGTACCTCCTTTTTTGGTTAATTGAATTAGGTCCTAGATCTAGTTTGTTGTTTTGTTCCTTCCCTACTTTCTGTTGGTCATGGCCTTGAAATATATGAATGCATTCTGGTCTATATGTTCAAAGGATCAACAACTAGTTCACTGTGTTGAATTTGACATTTTCTGGTACATCATCTCTTTATCCTCTTTTGGATTTTTTGTTTGGCACTTTTCTAGATTGAACTTGCCCTTTCGGGCCTTAAGAAATGACCCATTTTGAGTCAGGAAGAGCCTCCCACAAGGGTATCTACCCTTTAGGTAGTATTTGAATGGCCTTTGGGCTTCTTTAGATTGGCAATCAAGAGTCCCCCATAAGGGCACCTATCCTTCAGAGTCCTTCCGGAAGCTCTTTGAACTTTGGCGATGAACCAACTATTAAACCATTCCATTGAACCATGGCTTTGAACCATTCTATTGAACCAAGGCTTTGAACCTCTTATTGAACTTACCTTTGAACCATATCTTTGAACTAGCCATTGAACCAAGTTTTGGTTCAATAGTTCAAACAAAGCCTTGAACTGATTGAAGAATTATTTGATTGAACCAAAGGATGAACCAAAGCATTGAATCGCTTGGTTGAACCGAGACATTGAACCATTTCTTTGATTAAACCCACCGTTGAACCAAAAGCATTAAACTGATTGAACTTGAAACTCATTGAACTTGTAGAAATGAGCCTATTTGTAGAGTCTGTAGAAACCAAGTTCATAGTTTTCTAACTTTGAAAGAGTTTATAGATTTCAACCTGTAGAAGCCCATTAAACTTGACCTGCTGAGTCCATAGATTTCCTCTTCTTGCTGAGTCCGTAGATTCAAGCCTACAGAGTTTGTAAATTTTGAGAAGCTTGAAAAATGAGGAATTTGAATGCCTAGGACAAATTTTGAAAAGGGAAGAGACGATTTTGGTCTGAAGGACCAAAATAGTTCAAATCTTGTCCCAAAAATGAGTGATATTTTTGGGGGACAACAACTAGTTCCAGTTGGGGAACTTCTATCAATTGCAAAAAGAATTGAAAGGAGTAGAATCCAAAATCTCCAATGTCTTCATGTGTACCATTGGGTTATAGAGTCATGCTACCCAAAAATGAAAGGCATCAAAAATGGAAACAAACAAAACAAAATAGAATTAAAAATTGTAAAAATATACATATATACATATGCAATGATCTGATACTTCAAGAGTTGAAGCGTTTCAGATGCTACCCATTGTGAGGCAGAGAAAAGAGTGTTCCATCTTGATATTTTAGTAGAAAGTTGTTTTCACCAATGTGCTGATGAATTATAAATGGGCCTCTCTAAAGGGAGTCAAACTTTACATGCATCCCCTTTGGTTCTCTCCTTTTATCCCGCAGCAAGACTTGATCTCCAATCTAGAAATCATGATTTCTAGCCTTTTGGTCAAAGATTTTCTTTACTAGACTTTGATGAGTAGAAATTCTATCTACTACCATGGTCCTCTATTCCTCTAGCTCAGTTAGGCACATGATTATTTTATCAAGAGAGCTTTCATATGTCTTATCTTCAATTGCCTTTGCCAATTTCAAGGCTGGAAATTCTAAGGTGATTGGTATCCTAGCATTGATACCATAAAAAAGTTGAAAAGGAGACATACCAATTTCCCTCTTTGGTGTGATTCTATCTGCCCATAGAGCATCAACCAATGCTTTATGCCATGTTCTTTGATTGTCATCTGCCAGCTTCTTGATAATAGTTACTAGATTCTTATTGTTGGATTCAGCTTGTCCATTCCCTTGTGGAAAATAATCAGAAGAGTGAGAGAGTGTAATTCCATAATGGAAAAAAATTGTGTAATTTCTTGAGAGGTGAAACAAGCTACATTATCAGTAACAATTTTGATTGGAACTCCAAACTTGGAAATGATATTCTCTTTGAGGAAGTTGCATATAACTTCTGAATTAGCATGCTTAGTTGGGTTTGCTTCTACCCACTTGGTGAAATAGTCAGTTACTATAAGGACATAATCATGTCTAGTAATTGAAGATGGGTTTATGGTCCCAATAAAATCAAGTCCTCATTATTGGAAAGTTTCTTCTATGATCACTGGATTGAGAGGCATAGCAGCTAACTTGGGTCTTCCAATAAATTGCTGACAGAGTTCACATTTCCTCACCCACTTATGTGCATCTTGGAAAAGAGTTGGCTAGTAATACCTGGCTCATAGAATCTTGTGAGTAGTCACAAGAGTAGAAAAATGTCATTCAGAGGCTAGATTGTGGAAAGATTTCAAAAGCTAGCTTTGTTTCTCTTTGTCTACACAGAGAAGGAATACTCCATCTATGCTTCTCTTGTACAAGCCGTTGTCCCAAAGGACAAAATTGGCAGATTTCAACTTGATAGTCCTCCTTTCTTTGTAAGACAAATGAGCATGACATTCACCATAAGAAAGAAATTGAGAAATACCTGAATACCACTCATTGGTAGTGGAGACAAAAAAGATTGTCGGTGTCTCTTCCACTTCAGTTTCTTCACATTGTGTGTCTTCTGGATTATTGTTAGCAATTAATTGGCATAGGCCTTTACCCTTGATCAACTTTTTTGGCTTGATGTCTAGATCAAACTCTTGGATATTTGCAATCCAATTACCTCTTTTCCTGCCAAACTCCTATTGAGTTAATATAGACTTGATTGTAGTGTCAAGAACTAAGGCAATAGTGTGTGAATTTAGAATATAGAAGCAGAAGTGCTTGACTGCTTTCACCAAGGCATAAGAATGCTTCTCTATATTTGAATACTTCATCTCAAGGATTTTGAGAGGGAAACTCATGAAAGAGATAGGAGATTCCATACCCTCCTTGTCCTATTAAACAAGAATTGTTAAAAGAGTGTTTTCAGACGCATAGCTGTATATGATGAAATCTTAGTTGTAATCTAGAAAAACCAATGTAGGGGCATGAGCAATGGTAGTTTTGATATCCTGAAATGCTGATTTACCTTCTTTAGTCTAGTTGAAGATAGTCTTACCTTTCATCATGTTCACAATGTGTCTAGTCTTCTCAACAAATTCAGGGATGAATCTCTGTAAGAAATTCACCTTTCTGAAGAAAGAATGAATAGCATTCTTACTTGTAGGAAAATTAAGCTCTTGAATAGACTTGACTATGTTTGAGTCAATCTTTATGCTTTCTTTGGACACAATGTGTCCAAGGAGTTTCCCCTCTGTTACTCTAAAAATAGACTTTTTAAGATTTAAGGAAATACCATTCTAGCGGCAATGCTCTAGCACTTGTTGTAGGTGGCGTAAATGATCAGATCAACACTTTGAAAAGATAGTCAAATCATCAAGGTATACCACTATGAATATACCAATCTCATCTTTAAAAGCCAAAAACATAGCTCTCTGAAAAGTAGCACTAGCATTTATTAGACCAAAAGGCATTCTCCTATATGCAAATGTACCCCAAGGTGTGGTGAATGCAGTCTTGGGTTGGTCTTCTTCACCAACATCAACTTGATTATAACTTGAGAAGCCATCCAACATTGATAACATATCTGCACCTATCACTGTTTGAAGCACTTGATCCATAATTGGCAAAAGATAATTATCCTTCAAAGATGCTTGATTTAGATTTCTAAAATCTACACGAATGCAAATTTTGCCATTCTTCTTCCTTACAGGCACTATGTTTTAAATCCATGTGGAATGATGAATTTGGAAGATGATTCTAGCATTTAACATTTTTTGTATCTCAGACAGAATAGTACTTGATATTTTTAGATTATATTGTCTAGATTTTTTCTTATATGGCATTGAGTCAGCCTTGAGAGGAATGTTATGATGGATTTCATCTGGTCTGAGAGACTTCAAGTCTTTATAATAATATTCTAAGACATCCATGTATTGACAGAGTAAAGAGGTGAACTTGAATCTTTCTTCAAGGGTACAACACTTACCAATATTGATCATCTTGGAATTTTTTTCAGTAGACAAATTCACTTGATCGAATCCTTGAGAGAAACTCAAGTCTGTTTGTTGTTGTTTAATGAATCTATCATGTTTGTCAAACAAATTTTCAAGAGAAACCAAGCCTTTGGAAATTTTGTTTCCTTTCAACTCCAAGAATTCTTCATTTATATCTAGGCTAGATTCAGACACAAATTCATTCTTCTGAGATTCACTGCCTTCAAAACATAGTTGTTCAAAATTATCTTTTCATTCCAAGAAGGCAATGATTTGATGATCATCATTGAATACTTGCCAATGATCAGCATTATCAAGAACACTTTGTCTATAGACTAGCTCAATGGTATACCTATCTTCTTTGAAATCTTAATGAGGAACTAAGAGAGTTCCTGAAACATCAAGTGCATCAGCTCTATCATTAGACTCTCTAGGTATGGTAAAAATGTTGAAAGCATCAAAAATTTCAATTTGGTCTCAAACCAAGTTATGGTAGTGGCGTAATCTTTTATTCTTAGTTTGGTATACGTTCCTCACTTGACAAACTACTAATTAGCATCTCCTTTGGCATGAAGAAACTTGATGCCTTTTTCTTGAGCAACCTTCATGCCCAGTAATAGAGATTCATATTCAAATATATTGTTAGTGTTGCTAAACTATAATTTTTAAGATGAAGGGAACATATTTCCTTGAGGAGATATCAAAACAATCCCAGCTCCTGAACTGGTAGAGGAACAACTGCCATCAAATTCGAAAGTCCATATTTCATTTGATACTAACTTTTCTGTAGACTTTCCTTCATCAGAAATGGAGAATCCTTCTTGGTCTGTACTACAGCCTACTAACTTTTTTGTTGTTTTTGTTGAAATAATTTTTGAGTTGATACTTTCAGGTGTTTCATGCTCTTCATCTATAGATAAAAAATAGTTACCCATACCTGTGGATTCAAAAAGAATTTGAGCTTCAAGGGCTGATGTCTGGGTGACCACATATTTTGCTTCCTTTTTAGGGAGCAATCTCTTCATCATGCCTTGGAAATGGATCTTTCCCTCAAACAGATCCATGATTAATTGTCCTCCCACATCTTTCTATAAATTTCATTTAAGTAAAATGCCGTAAGATTTTGGGATGTTAGCCACCAAGATAGTCATCTTGATTCTCCTGTCTGGGAAGGCTCCAAATGTAAATTGGGCATCTTTGATTTGCCCCAGCAATGGTACTTGTTTATTCTCCATGGTAAAACATCTCTCAAATGTCTTGGTCAGTGTGAGACTAAGGGATTCAGCCACTTTAGCAAGCATGACATTGTCTAAAGCTCCAAAATCAATAATGCAATTATTTTGCTGATGTCTATTTATCAGTAATGAGACATAAAAAGGTTCAGTCCTGCCAAGAGTAGGAGGGGGAGCAATGACAAGGTTGTTCCTGGTGGGTGCAATTTTGTTAGCATCATGTGTCACTTTAGGAATCGTTCATTCAAAAAGGATGGTTTAGTTTTTAACACATTGAACTCGTCTGTCTAATTGCTCAAGATGGGACTACGAAAATTCAAATTTAGACATTTGAATTTTGGTTATCTTTATATGGTCAATGATATCAAATGTCTGGAATGAGCTAGGATTAGAGGATGGGAGTTCATCCTTTTGATCTTTGAAAGGGGGAGGATTGGACTATGAAATTGAAGTAGAAGGCGTAGGGGCATTTGGGGTACTTACCTTTCTTGAAACCACTGGGTCCTTTGGCTGTAAAGGAAGAGTGGATCCCTGCTTAGCAATTGAAACTGTTGGTTGAGGTCAATCCTCTACTTTCTCTTTATCATTTTGTTGAGCTAATTAAATTTTAGACTAGGTAAATATAACATATGACCCCTTAGCTACATGGCCTTCACTTCTAGGTTCATCTTGATAGTTCAGGAAACCAATATGGGAGTCGCCAGCTAATTCTTCTTCTTCCTTAGTGAAGAGATTAGCATCATCTTCAGGATTTAACTCGGACTGGAATGAAAAATTCACTTCAGCTTCAAGATATTCAACTATCAAGTTATTTGGAGGCACTTCAAGGGTGAGGTTCCTCTATGGGGGAGGAAGGCAATTTTTCTATCCCTGATTCCTAGTAGCATTGCCTTGGTATGCCTGATTATGGAATGTCCTCCTTGGCATATCTATGTATACAAGAGCAGATGACATCCTTTGTGCCATTTTATTTTTAAGATCTAACATTTCATTTGCTAGCTTTTGTACCATTTGGTCAATGGTTACTGTAGGGTAGTACTCAGAAGATGAAGATGATTTACCTTTATTAGGGTCTCTCCTTATCTTTCCTACCAAGATAAGGTCATCTTCTACCTCAGTAGCCAAGTCTTGAGTAGTAGCAAGGTCTATGTGTCTCACTTGTCTTAACAAGAAACTCACTTCAGGCAGTTGTGAGCTGATGAAAAATCATTTGAGGTTCTGAGGTGTCAGTTGGGTGACCATGGAAATATTATGCCTCAGCTTGTCAAACCTACCAATAAAATCCCTCATAGGCTCATGAGGCTCTTTCTTCATCTGAGTGAGTTGGGCCAGCAAGACATGTACATCATCTGTAGGCTTGAACCTAGCTTCAAATTTGTCTTTCAAAGTGTCCCAATCAGTCACTGACCCAGCTTGTAGGTGGTAGAATCAATTTGCAACAACGCCTTGTAGTGTCTCCATGAACATCCTAATCGCTATGTCTTCAAATTCCACCCCTATTACACCACAAGCTATACTAAAAGCTGTAATGTTTTCATCAAGATGAACCTTCCCATCATCAAAGAATTTGGGGAAATTCATCCTTGAACTGTAGAGAAGCTCATGTAGAGGTGGAGTCAAATTCAAGGGACCAAAAGAATTACCCCAAGGTCCTTGAGCCATGATTTGATTATGTATAAGTGGGATCACTAATCCAGGTGGAGTGTGGGTAGGAAAGCCTTGGCTAGCAGTAGAAAAATAAGCTCTGTCTTATGTTGTTGACTTGGTAGGGCTATGAGGAAGACTCCTAGTTCATCTAAGGTGAGGTAGTGGAAGAAACAACTCAAAATTACTCTACTGCACCAACTCAAAAGTAGGGTCGACAACACCTTGGGATTTTTGGCCTCTGGTATAATGTGGAGTTGCCAGATTATAGAACAAAAATTGGAAAAGAGTAAGATCTACTTCAGCTTGAAGTTTGAGACTTCAAACTATGTGCTCTTCTTCAGTGGAGTCGCCAAAAACTATTGGTTGAATATTTTATCGATCAGCGTAGTGATAAACAAAATAGGTCTGATCAGCCAAAGTTAGAAGATTAGTTGTTCAAATGTGTAGGTTTACCACATCAAAAGGACACTGATCTCTCCTCTCATCAAGGGGAGGTTCTTTGGAGATATATATATATATATATATATATATATATATATATATATATATATATAAATAGAAAATAGTACTCAAGAGTAGGACAAACCTTCGATCTCTCTTTCTTCAGAGATGATGCATATAAATCAAAGGAAACACTCAATGGAAATAATAGACAACACTCCTCTTCTTTCAGAAGTACTATTCAGCAAACCACAAGAATACTCCTAGTAGGAAAAACAAAAGGTAACAAAGGATGTTATAACTAGCAAATTGAAATGCAGCACAAAGTCTTCACCTAGATTGCTCAAGAGTAATATACAAAGGACTGAGGGCACAAAGTCATCCCAAAGTCATTTACACAAAAATGAAAAGAAAACACACTAAAGGAAATTATAGAGGCACAAAGTCTCTCCACACTTTACTCTTCAGGACACCTTTCTAACTACTATCACTAATTCTACTTATTGAATTAAAGGAACAGAAGATATATTGAAGAAAAAGACATAAGAACAGTTTCCTCAACAACAAAGATATTACAGCACAAAATCTAAAAAAACACTTACTTTCTTATTCCAGTAACAAAATATGATCGACAATCTGAGTTCAAAGTCTCAGTAATGCCTTACAATTTGGGTAGAGTTTCATTCTAATTGTCAAAAAAGAGATCCTATTTACAATAGAAGAGAGTTCCTTAAATACCTTCTTTAAGGACTCAGGAATAGTAATACATCATGTTGCATTAGAATCTATTAAGAAGACATGCTGGAACTTTGGTACATTTTACCCATTTGATTTTATCAATGTAGGGAAACAAGCTGTGCTTATTGAAAGTTTGCAAATTTCAATGTCCACCTGGTGATCTGATCTTACCTTCATCATTCTTCCTTTTTTGGTTAATTGAATTAGGTCATGAATCAATTTGATGTTCTGTTCCTTCCCTGCTTTCTGCTAGTCTTGGCCTTAAAATATGTGAATGCATTCTGGTCTATATGTTTAAAGGATCAATGGCTAGTTCACTG
Organism: Torreya grandis; assembly: GCA_037957365.1. NCBI lineage: Eukaryota > Viridiplantae > Streptophyta > Pinopsida > Cupressales > Taxaceae > Torreya > Torreya grandis. The sequence continues at coordinate 3,299,369 of JARHVA010000628.1, forward strand.
TATTGAATTTGACATTTTCGAGTGCATCATCTCTTTATCCTCTTTTGGCTTTTATGTTTGGCACTTTTTTAGATTGAACTTGACCTTTCGGACCTTAAAAATGACCCATTTTGAGTTGAGAAGAGCCTCCCACAAGGGTATCTACCCTTTGGGTAGTCTTTAAATGGCCTTCAGGCTTCTTTAGATTGGCAGCCAAGAGTCCCTTGCAAGGGCACCTACCCTTCGGGGTCCTTCAGGAAGCTCTTTGAAATTTGGCAATGAATCAACTGTTGAACCATTCCATTGAACCATGGATTTGAACCATTCCGTTGAATGAAGGCTTTAAACCTCTTGTTGAACTTGCCTTTAAACATATGTTTGAACTAACCGTTGAACCAAGTTTTGGTTCAATGGTTCAAACAAAGCCTTGAACTGATTGATGAATTGTTTTATTGAACCAAAGGAAGAACCAAAGCATTGAACCGCTTGTTTGAATCGAGACATTAAACCATTCCTTTGATTGAACCTGCCGTTGAACTGAAAACATTGAATCGATTGAACCTAGAACTCATTGAACTTATAGAAATGAGCCTATTTGCAGAGTCCGTAGAAACCAAATCCATAGTTTTTACTAACCTTAAAAGAGTCCATAGATTTCAACTTGTAGAAGCCCATTAAACTTGACCTGCTGAGTCCGTATATTTCCTCTTCTTATAGAGTCCATAGATTCAAGCCTGCAGAGTCTGTAGATTTCTAAGAAGCTTGAAAAATGATGAATTTGAATGCCTTGGAAAAATTTTGAAAAGGGAAGAGACAATTTTGGTCTGTAGGACCAAAATAGTTTAGATGTTGTCCCAAAAATGAGTGATATTTTTGGGGGACAATAACTGGCTCTAGTTGGGGAACTTCTGTCAATTGCAAAAAGAATTAAAAGGAGTAGAATCCAGAATCTCCAATGTCTTCATGTGTACCATTTGGCTATGAAGTCATGCTACCTAGAAATGAAAGGCATCAAAAAAGAAAACAAAATAAACAAAATAAAATTAAAAACTATACAAATATACATATATACATATTCAATGATCTGATACTTTAAGAGTTGAAGTGTTTTAGATGATACCCATTGTGAGGCAGAGAAAAGAGTGTGCCATCTTGATATTTCAGTAGAAAGTTGTTTTCAAAAATGTGCTGATGAAATATAAATGGGCCTCTCAAAAGGGAGTCAAACTTTCCATGAATCCCCTTTGGTTCTCTCCTTTTGTCCCGTAGTAGGACTTGATCTCCAATCTGGAAATCATGATTTTTGGCCTTTTGGCAAAGAGTTTCTTTAACAAACATTGATGAGCAGCAATTCTATCTACCACCATGGTTCTCTATTCCTTCAGCTCAGTGAAGCATATGATCCTTTTATCAAGAGATTTTTCATATGTCTGATCTTCAATTGCCTTTGCCAATTTCAAGGCTAGCAACTCTAAGGTGATTGGTATTTCAACATTGATACCATAAAGAAGTTGAAAGGAGACATACTAATTTCCATCTTTAGTGTGATTCTGTCTACCCACAGAGCATTAACCAGTGCTTTATGCCATGTTCTTTGATTTTCATCTGCCAGCTTCTTGATAATAGTTACTAGATTCTTATTGTTGGATTCAGCTTGTCCATTCCCTTCTACAAAATAATCAAAAAAGTGAGAGTGTAATTCCATAATGGAAAGAAAATTGTGTAATTTCCTAAGAGGTGAAACAAGCTACATTATCAGTAATAATTTTGATTAGAATTCCAAACCTAGAAATGATATTCTCTTTGAGGAAGTTGTATACAACTTCTGAAGTAGCATGCTTAGTTGGGATTGCTTCTACCCACTTGGAGAAATAGTCAGTTGTTGTAAGGACATAATCATGTCCAACACTTGAATATGGGTTTATGGTCCCAATAAAATCAAGTCCCCATTGTTGGAAAGGTTCTTCTATGATCACTGGCTTAAGAGGCATAGCAGCTAACTTGGGTCTTCTAACAAATTTTTGATAGAGTTCACAAATCCTCACCCACTTATGTGCATCTTGGAAAAGATTTAGCCAGTAATACCTGGCTCACAGAATCTTGTGACCAGTCACAGGAGCAAAAAAATGTCCTTCACAGGCTAGATTGTGGAAAGATTTCAAAATCTAGCTTTGTTGCTCTTTGTCTACACAGCGAAGGAATACTCTATCTATGCTTCTCTTGTACAAGTCGTTGTCCCAAAGGACAAAATTGGCATCTTTCAAATTGATAGTCCTCCTTTATTTATGAGAAAAATGAACATGACATTCACCATAAGTAAGGAAATGAGCAATACCTGAATACCACTCATTGGTAGTGGAGACAAAAGGGACTGTTGGTGTCTCTTCAACTTAAATTTCTTCATGCTATGTGTCTTCAAGCTTCTTATCAGCAATTAATTGGCATAGGCCTTACCCCTGATAATATTTTTTGGCTTGATGTCTAGATTAAACTCTTGGATCTTTGCAATCCAATTACCTCTTTTCATGCCAAACTCCTGCTGAGTTAATATAGACTTGACTGTAGTGTCAGGAACTAAGGCAGTAGTGTGTGAATTCAGAATATAGAAGTAGAAATGTTTGACTTCTTTCATCCAGGCATAAGCATGCTTCTCTATATTTGAATATTTCATCTCATGGGTTTTGAGAAGGCAACTCATGAAAGAGATAGGAGATTCCATACCCTCCTTGTCCTATTGAACAAGAATTGTTGAAAGAGTGTTTTCAGATGCATAACTATATATGATGATATCTTTGTTGTAATATAGACAAACCAATGTAGGGGCATGAGCAATGGTGGTTTTGATATTCTGAAATGTTGATTTACCTTCTTTAGTCTAGCTGAAGATGGTCTTCCCTTTCATCATGTTCACAATGTGTCTAGTCTTCTCAGCAAATTTGGGGATGAATCTCCATAAGAAATTCACCATTATGAAGAAAGAATGAACATCATTCTTACTTGTATGCAAATTAAGCTCTTGAATAGACTTGACTCTGTCTGAGTCAATCTTTATGCCTTCTTTGGACACAATGTGTCCAAGGACATTCCCCTCTGTTACTCCAAAAATAGACTTTTTAGGATTTAAGGAAATACCATTCTGGTAGTAACGCTCTAGCACTGGTTGTAGGTGGCATACATGATCAGATCAATGCTTTGAAAAGACAGTCAAATCATCATGGTATAACACTATGAATTTACCAATCTCATCTTTGAAAGCCACATCCATAGCTCTCTAAAAAGTAACACTAGCATTTATTAGACCAAAAGGCATTCTCCTATATGCAAATGTGCCCCAAGGCATGGTGAATGTAGTCTTGTGTTGGTCTGCTTCACCAACTTCAACTTGATTATAACTTGAGAAGCCATCTAGCATTGATAACATCTCTACACCTATCACTGTTTGAAGCACTTGATCCATAATTGGCAAAGGATAATTATCCTTTAAAGATGCTTGATTCAAAATTTTGAAATCTACACAAATGCAAATTTTGCCATTCCTCTTCCTTACAAGCACTATTTTTACAATCCATGTCGAATGATGAATTGGGAAGATGATTATAGTATTTAACAATTTTTGTATCTCAGACAGATTAGTACTTGATATTTTCATATTATATTGTCTAGATTTTTGCTTGTATGGCATTGAGTTGGCCTTGAGAGGAATGTTATGGCAGATTTCATTTGGTCTAAGAGACTTCAAGTATTTATAAGAATATGCTAAGACATCCATGTATCGATAGAGTAAAGAGGTGAACTTGAATATTTTTTCAGGGGTACATCACTTACCAATATTGATCATCTTGGGATTTTATTTAGTAGACAAATTCACTTGATCAAATCTTTGAGAGAAACTCGAGTCTATGTTTTTGCTGTTTAATGAATCTATCATGTTTGTCAAACAACTTTTCAAGAGAAACTAGGCTTTTGATAATTTTTTTTCCTTTCAGCTACAAGAATTTTTCATTTATATCTGGGTTGGATTAAGACATAGATTCATTCTTTTGAGATTCATTACCTTCAAAACATAGTTCTTCAAAATTGTCTTTCCATTATAAGAAGGAAATGATTTGATGATCATCATTGAATACTTGCCAATGATCAGCATTGTCAAGAACACTTGGTCTATACACCAACTCAATGGTATACATGTCTTCTTTGATATTAGAATGAGGAACTAAGAGAGTTTTTGAAACAACAAGTGCATCAGCTCTATCATTAGACTCTTTGGGTATGGTAGAAATGTTGAAAGCATCAAAACTTTCAATTTGGACCCAAACCAAGTTACGGTAGTGGCGTAATCTTTCATTCTTAGTTTTGTATAATTTCCTCACTTGACAAACTATTAATTCAGCATCTCCTTTGGTATGAAGAAACTTGATGCCTTTTTCTTGAACAACCTTCATGCCTAACAACAGAGATTCGTATTCAGTTGTATTGTTAGTGTTGCTAAACTATAATTTTTAAGATGAAGGGAACATATTTCCTTGAGGAGATATCAAAACAATCCCAGCTCATGAACATGTAGAGGAAGAGCTGCCATCAAATTCCAAAGTCCATATTTCATCTGATACTAACTTTTCTTTAGACTTTCCTTCATCAAAAATGGAGAATCCTTCTTAGTCTGTGCTATAGCCTACTAATTTTTTTTTGTTCTTGTTGAACTGATTTATTAGTTGATACTTTCAGGTGTTTCATGCACTTCATCTGTAGATAGAAAATAGTTACCCATACCTGTGGATTCAAAACAAATTTGAGCTTCAGGGGTGAATGTCTGGGTGACCACATATTTTGCTTCTTTTTTAGGGAGCAATCTCTTCATCATGCCTTAAACAGGGATCCTTGCCTCATATAGATCCATGATTAATTCTCCTCCCATGTATTTTCAAAAAATTTATCCAAGCAAAATGCCATAAGATGTTGGGACATAAGTCACCAAGACAGTCATCATGATTCTCTTATTTGGGAAGGCTGTAAATGCAAATTGGGCATCTTTAATTTTCCCAAGCAATGATACTTGCTTATTCTCATGGAAAAACATCTCCCAAATTTTTTGATTAGTGTGAGACCAAGGGATTTAGCCACTTTAGCAGGCATGACATTGTCTGAAGCTCCAAAATCAATGATACAATTATTCAGCTGATGTCCATTTATCAGCAATGAGACATAAAAAGGTTCAGTCCTGCCAGGAGCAGTAGGGGGAGCGATGACAAGGTTGTTCCTGGTGGGTGCATTTTTGGTAGCATCATGTGTCACTATGGGAATCATTCGTTCAACAAGTATGTTCTAGTTTTTAACACATTAAACCAGTCTGTCTAATTGCTTGAGATGGTACTACAAAAATTCAAATTTAGACATTTGAATTTTGGTTCTCTTTATATGGTCAATGATATCAAATGTTTGGAATGAGCTAGGAGCAGAGGATGGTAGTTCATCCTTTTGATTTTTGAAAGGGGGAAGATTGGACTACAAAATTGAAGTAGGAGTAGGGGCATTTGGGGTACTTACCTTTCTTAAAACCACTGGGTCCTTTGGCTGGAAAGGAAGAGTGGATCCCCACTTAGCAATTGAAACTACTGGTTGAGGTTGCTCCTCTACTTTCTCTTTATTAGCTTGTTGAGCTGATTGATTCTTAGATCGGGTGAATACAACATACAACCCCTCAATTGCATGACCTTCACTTCTAGGTTCATCCTGATAGTTCAGGAAACCAATATGGGAGTTGCCAGCGAATTCTTCTTCTTCCTCAGTAAAGAGATTAGCATCATCTTCAGGATTTAACTTAGACTGGAATGAAAAAATTTCTTCAGCTTCAAGATATTCAATTGCTGAGTTGTTTGGAGGTGCTTCAAGGGTGAGGTTCTTCTATGGGGGAGGAAGGTGACTTTTTTGTCCTTGATTCCTGGCAGCATTGCCTTAGTACGCCTGATTCTAGAATGTACTCTTGGACATATCTTTGTATGCAGGAGTAGATGACATCCCTTGTGCCATATGCTTTCTAAGAGCTAGCATTTCATTTGCTAGCTTTTTTACCATTGGGTCAGTGGTTACTATAGGGAAGTACTCAGAAGATGAAGAGGATTTACCTTTATTAGGGTCTCTCCTTATCTTTCTTGCCAATATAAGGTCATGTTCTACCTCAGTAGCCAAGTCTTTTGTCCTAGCAAGGTCTACATGTTTGGCCCGTCTCAGCAAGAAACTCACTTCTTGCAGTTGTGAGTTGATGAAGAAGTATTTGAGGTTTTGAGGTGTTAGCTGGGTGACCATGGGAATCCTATGCCTCAGCTTGTTGAACCTGGCAATAAAATCCCTCATAGGCTCATGAGGCTCTTTCTTCATCTGAGTGATTTGGGACAGCAAGGCATGTACATTTTTTGTAGTCTTAAACATGGCTTCAAATTTGTCTTTCAGAGCATTCCAATTAGTCACTGACCCAGCCTATAGGTGGTGGAACCATTCTGTAGCAGTGCCTTGTAGTGTCTCCACAAACAACCTGACCGCTATGTCTTCAAATTCCACCCCTATTACACTGCAGGCTATACTGAAAGCTATAATGTGTTCATTAGGATGAACCTTCCCATGACTGAAGAATTTGGGGAAATTATTCTTTGAACTACATGGAAGCTCATGTAGAGGTGGAATCAAATTTAGGGGACCAAAAGAATTACCCCAAGGTCCTTAAGCCATGATTTGATTATGCAAAAGTGGGATCACTAATCTAGGTGGAGTGTGGGCAGGCAAGGCTCAGCCAGCAGTAGAAAAAGAAGCTCTACCTTGTGTTGGTTACCTGGTAGGGCTAGGAGGAAGACTCCTAGTTCATCTAAGGTGAGGTTTTGGAGGAAACAACTCAAAATTACTCTGCGACACCAACTCAAAAGTAGGGTCGACAACACCTTGGGTTTTCTAGCCTCTGGTATAACATAGATTTGCCAGATTCTAGAACAAAAATTGGAAAAGAGTAGGATCTACTTCAACTTGAAGTTTTAGACTTTCAACTATACACTCTTCCCCAGTGAAGTCACCAAAAATTGTTGGTTGAATATTTTGTCCATCAACGTACTGATAAACAAAATAGGTCAAATTAGCCAAAGTTGGAAGATTAGTCATTCAAATGTGTAGGTTTACCACATCAAAAGGACACTGATCTCTCCTCTCATCAAGGGGAGGTTCCTTGTAGATATATATATATATATATATATATATATATATATATATATATATATATATATATATATATATATATAGAAAATAGTACTCAAGGGTAGGACAAACCATACATCTCTCTTTCTTTAGAGATGATGCGTACAAATCAAAGGAAAAAATTAATGAAAATAACAGACAACACTCCTCTTCTTTCAGAAGTACTATTCAATAAACCACAAGAATACTCCTGGTAGTAAAAGCAAAAGGTAACAAAGGATGTAATAACTAGCAAATCAAAATGCAGCACAAAGTCTTCACCTAGATTGTTCAAGAGTAAGATACGAAGGACAATGAGGGCACAAAGTCATCCCAAAGTCCTTTACACAGAAATGAAAAGTAAACACACTAAAGGCAATTATAGAGGCACAAAGTCTCTCCACACTTGACTCTTCAGGACACCTTTCTGACTGTTGTCACTAATTTTGCTTATTGAATTAAAGGAACAAAAGATATATTGAAGAAAAAGACATAAGAATAGTTTCCTCAACAACAAATATATTACAACACAAAGTCTAAAAAACCACTTGCTTTCTTATTCCAATAACAAAATATGATCGACAATTTGAGCTCAAAGTCTCAGTAATGCCTTACAATTTAGGTAGAGTTTTGTTCTAATTGTCAAAAAAGAGATCCTATTTACAATAGAAGAGAGTTCCTTAAATAGCTTCTTCAAGAAGGACTGGGGACCAGTAATACATCATGTTGCATTGGAATTTGTTAAGAAGATAGGCTGGAACTTATGGGCATTTTACCCATTTGATTTTATCAATGCATGGAAACAAGTCATGCTTATTGAAAGTTTGCAACTTTTAATGTCCACCTGGTGATCTGATCTTACATTCATCGTTCCTCCTTTTCTAGTTAGTTGAATTAGGTCTTGGATTCAGTTTGATGTTCTATTCCTTCCCCACTTTTTGTTGGTCTTGGCCTTGAAATCTATGAATGCATTCTGGTCGATATGTTTAAAGGATCAACGGCTAGTTCATTGTGTTGAATTTAACATTTTTGGGCACGCCATCTCTTTGTCCTCTTTCAGCTTTTCTATTTGGCACTTTTATGGATTGAACTTGCCCTTTTGGGCCTTAAGAAATGACTTGTGTTGAGTCAGGAAGAGCCTCTCTCAAGGGTATCTACCCTTCAGGCATTCTTTGAATGGCCTTCAGGCTTCTTCAAATTGGTAGCTGAGAGTCCCCCACAAGGGCACCTACCCTTCGAGGTCCTTTGGGAAGCTCTTTGAACTTTGGCAAGGAACCAACAATTGAATCATTCCATTGAACCATAGCTTTAAACCATTCTATTGAACCAAGGCTTTGAACCTCTTGTTGAACTTGCATTTGAACCATGTGTTTGAACTAATCATTGAACCAAGTTTTGGTTTAACGATTCAAACAAAGCCTTGAACTGATTGATGAATTGTTTGATTGAACCAAAGGATGAACCAAAGTCTTGAACCTCTTTGTTGAACTGAGACATTGAACCATTCCTTTGATTGAACCCGCTGTTGAACCGAAAGCATTAAATAGATTGAACCTAGAACTTTTTGAACTTGTAGAATTGAGCCTATTTGCAAAGTCCATAGAAACCAAGTCCGTAGTTTTCTCTAACCTTGAAAGAGTCCATAGATTACAACCTATAGAATCCCATTGAACTTGACCTGCTGAGTCTGTAGATTTCCTCTTCTTGCTGAGTCTGTAGATCTAAGCCTGTAGAGTCTGTAGATTTATGAGAAGCTTGAAAAATGAGGAATTTGAATGGCTAGGAAAATTTTTGAAAAGGGAAGAGACAATTTTGGTTTGTAGGACCAAAATAGTTCAAATGTTGTCCTAAAAATGAGTGATATTTTTTGGGGACAACACTATTTACATTAAGAAAGCAAGTCCATGCCATCCCTCATAAGGCCTCCAGTAGATCTTATATGTCTATGGAAGTTTTTAATTGATGGTTCAAGGAGAAATCATAGAGTAGGTGTAGAGTTTATGCTGATATCCCCTTCAAATGATAAGTACTTCTCTTCATATAAGTTCCAATTTAGATACTTATACAATGTAGTAAAATATGAGGGTCTTATCCATGGCCTTTAATGGGATAGTAAGAGAGGGATTAAGTTGTTCCAAGTGGTGATAGTGAATTGGTTTTGCACCAAGTTAGAGGCTAGAACATCACTAGGAACACCTTAATGAAGTACTACAATCATAGAGTGTGAGACCTAATTGAGGAATTCGAGGCCTTTAACATATAATCAGTCCTAAGAAGCAAAAATGAACATGCTTGTAGGCTAGAAGCTATGGGGGATCATTTTTATGTCCCTAATGAATTGGAAAGGACCAAGATGCAAAGACATGTCAAAATGGTAATAAGACCATTAGTTCTAGATAATGAAGTTCATTGGCATGTCTTTAAAAATTGTAAAGAGATTACATGTTTCTTATAGCAAGAAGTAGAGTTTTCCTCCATCAACCTAGGAAAATTGTAGCAGTAGTATGAAGAGAAGATTATTCAATTAAGGTACAATAAGATTATTAAATGGTTAGTTACCCTATAAGGTCTATTTTATGAAGGGGACCATATGAGGAAGGACAAAATAGTAATATGAACAAGTGAAGAGAACTATGAAAGAGTCCTTATCTTCAAGGATAGATATCAAGCTTGGGAAGGTGAATAGTAAGGATGAAAAGGATGATTTCATATAGTTTTATAAGGAATATGGAGACATATCTTCTTGGAAATATAATGAGTTACATGGATTTGATCATAACTTTTCCCAACATAGTATAAAAGTAGAGGCTAATGCCACTCCTATTAGGTAGAAGTAGAGGCCCATAAACCCCAAAATTGAGGAGCTCATAAGGAAGGAATTGACCAAGATGATTGAGTCCAAGATCAACTTTCTAATTAATCACTCCTCATGGGTATCTAATTTGGTTCTTGTAATAAAAAATAATTGGGATATTAGGTTATGTGTGGACTTCATACATCTGAATAGAGTATCTTTAAAGGATCACTATCATGTACCATCTATGGAGAAACTCCTTCAAGTAGTTACTAGTTTATAACATTTATCTCTCTTAGATGGGTATTTAGGTTATAACCAAGTGATAGTGAGAGAAGAGAACAATTACAAGATTGCCTTCACCACCAAGTAGGGAACTTTCACTTACTAGAAGATGCCTTTTGGATTTTCTAATGATAGGGAAACCTTTCAAAGAGAAATTAACTTGTCCTTCTAAGGGATACTAAATTAAATGGTACTGTTCTACTTTTATGACATCACAGTCTTCTCCAAGAAAGCTAGTGAGCACATGGACCATCTGAGGCTAATATTCTAGAGATGTAAGGAGTATGGGATCTTTTCAAATCCCAAGAAATGTGTGTTCTGTATGCATGAAGGTAATTTTTTGGATAACATAGTTTCAAAATAAGGATTATCCATTGAACCTGATAGACTAAGTGATATCTTAGCCTTATCCTTGCCAAAGCAAAAGAAAGGGATCTAGAGCTTTCTTGGAAAGATTAACTTTGTGAGAAGGTTCATACCTATTTTTGTAAACCTAGTCAAACCTATCACCACCATGATAAATAAAAACCAAGTGTTTACTTGGTTGAATGAAGGTAAGGCAAATTTTGAGGCCATCAAATAGGTCATTTCCCATGCCCCCTGACTCATAAATATTGATTTCTTAAAGCAATTCATCTTGTACACCTTTACTAATGTTGACAACATATCATCTATACTGATACATAAGAATGGTGAAGGGATAGAGCAACCAATTACCTTTTTTAGTTAAGGGATGGAAGGATATGAGGCGAGGTACACTTTCATTGAAAAATAAGTTCTTATAGCCTTGAGGAGTCTTAATAAGTTCAGGCCAATGCTCTCCAATAATAGGATTCATCTTATGGTGTCTCATCTTAGATTTAGGGACTTCCTCACTAACAAGTATTTGAATGAGAAGAGAGAAGGTTGGATCACAAAAGTCATGGAATATGATGTGGATATCAAGGTCACCAAGCTAGTTAGAGGTAAGGGCTTGTGTGAACATATGGTAAATGACGTCTGACAAGATAAATAAGATGTTTTGGTGACCTGAGACAACTCACAATTAGGTGAATCTCCACATCAAAAGAGCTAGATTCAAGGCATGACTCACTTCTTAACAATAGGAGGATGCCCCCAAGGTTTAGACAGAGTCAAAATAAGGTATTTCATGATCCAATCCATACATTATGTATTAGTTGATGGGGTTATTTTAATAAGGGACCTCAATGGGGTACTCTTTAGGTGCATAGATAATAACTAGGTGACTAAACTCTTGGAGCATTTCCATGATGGACTTATAGGAGGTCATGTTATACCTAGAACAATAGTAAAAAAGGTAATGAAGGATGGTTATTAATGGCCCAAGAATTTCAAATATTCTCATACATAGGTTATAAAATGCTAGAAGTGTGCTCTCTTCATAGTAAAATAGAAACTAACATCCCTTCTACTTAATCCAATTCAAGTGGAGCAACCCTTCATACAATAGGGGTTAGACTTCATAGGGATGGTCAATCAACCATCAAGTAAAGGGAATAAATGGTTGCTCACTATAACTGACTACTTCACCAAGTTGGTGGAAGCCATTTATTTGAAAAAGGCTAATGAGGGTGCATTTATGGACTTATATGATATCCTTGTGACTATATTTGGTGTCCTAGCCACTATAATTCTAGATAATGCATTGGCATTCCTTGGTATGAATACAAGTGAGTGTACCCTCAAACTGGGCATCTACCTCAGCACCTTTTCTAACTACTATCCGCAAGGAAATGGACTAACAAAGTCCAAAAATAAGAATTTTTTAATGATAATTAGGAGGGCCATGGAAAAGAGCCAAATAATATGGCACACCAAGCTAAGGATGACCTTATGGGATGATATAGTGACTCCTAAAACTACCATTGGTAATTCTATATATGATCTTGTGTATGGAAAGTAAGCTAAATTTCATATCTCCCTTGATATACCTACATTAGAGTTATCCCATTAGCTTGAGTTGATGGAGGATGAGCCCATGAATGTGAGGATCATAGAGCTTATGGAGATAGAATAAACTAAGGACCTTGCTATGAATTTTTTTGAGTCACATCAAAAGCAAGTTAGAAAATCCTTTGACAAGAGAGATAAAACAAAGAAATTTAAGGAAGGGGACCTAATCCTCAAATGGGACTCAAACAAGGCCAAACTAAGGAACCATAACAAGTTTGATAGCATGTGGAGTGGTCCTTATTTGATCTATAGATGCAAGGAACATAATGCCTTTAAACTTTCCCAAATAGATGGAGAAGTATTACCCATCATCATTAATGACATTCATTTGAATCCTTGTTATTAGAATCATTACATCCATTATAATATATTTTACATATTAGAATAGTTTTTTATGTTTTCCTCTAAGTGCCTTGTGTACATTTTATTTTTTTATTATGTGTTTCCTTTTGAATAAGTGCCTTGTGTACTTTGTTGTTCTATTTTATTATTTTCTTAATATTTTAAAGATGTTCTAGATAAGGATAGACTTGTGTTATCTTCATGATCAGTTGAGAGAAGGCTTGGGACTCCATATAACCAATGGACTAGTTTAAAGCCACTGATCTTGCATAACATGCATACAACCCCTAGATGTCACCAAAAATGTTGGTCCACATACAAAACTTAACATTGTAATAAATATTTCATTGGTATTGGTGTGGATCAGGGAGCTGAGAAGAGTCCATATTGAACAAAGAACCCAATAGGTAGGAGAAGATATATCATGCCACCTGCAAATATTTTGAAACACTTTAAGTTAACTCAAAGTATAGAGTATCTAAATTTTAAAAAGTATGTTTTATGGTGTTCAAGTAGTTCAGTGTCATGGATAAATCTACATAAAGCCTTAAGAGTTCATTCAGATCTTAGAGATTCTTGTAAAAGGTTGGGCATAAGCCTAAGTGACTCACACCCTCCTTAGGATTCCATAGAGAAATGAATGGACCAATTATCTTGTGAATTTTATAAGTCTACTAAAAAAGTATCACCAATAAATATATTATAGTGACATGGAATTATTCATGCTAGGAACATGCTCTACAAGTTTCATTTTCATGTGAGATTCCTTTCTCAAAATCTAAACTTTCCAAGCTTAAATTACCCAGTCTAAATGGATAGGCCATCCTACACATCACATAGGAATGAATGAATCAGCTCATTTGTGCATTTTATCTTAACTCATAAGGTCTCATGAGTAATAGGATTACATTTCCATGAAGTACCTTGTGCTAAGAACATATCTTGCAAGTTTCAAGTCCGCATGAGCTTCCTAGATTAAGTTATGGAGTTGTAAAGTTGGTCGTGTAAGAAAGATGGTCAAGCAAGTATCAAATTTAGGCTTCAATGAATAGCCATTAATATTTAAATGATCAATGATGATCTCACAAACATCATGTAAAAACACATAAACTAGCTCATTTGAGCATTTTTATCTCTACATAGAAATATCCAAGAACCAGTGGATCAATTAAGAAAAATCCTTTTAACATCAAGAACATCTCCTACAAATTTGGTGCCTCTATAACCTTTTCTCTTCCAAATCCAAACCTTTAAAATTGGTCAAAAAATGAGAGACATTTGTGTACACATCGACTTTAAGCTATGGTAAAAAACCATTTGGGTCTCAAATTTGATGGTTGTACAAATGTTAATGATAGTTACATAGACATCATTTGATGGGAGTCCAAATGTCTATTTTGATCTCATGGAGTATCCATTTGATTCCAAATAGTGGATCCCAATGAGATCTAATGACTCTCTTTGTTTCACACATCTTGATCCAATGGTGCATTAGTAGGTCAACTTGTTAAAGGATATTTGTGGAAAGAAATCAAGGGATTGTGTTCATTTGTGTAGCATGATCCTACATTGCATAAGAGGTAAAAATTCTCAATATATGATAGTAGGGATATACGAGGCTAATTGGTGGGAATGAAGAAAAACTAGATCATTTTGATTGGCTTGAACAATATTCAATAGATAAATTTGAATGAAAGGAACCATTTTTTACCAAAAGAAAATAGTGTCTTACAAGGTCATCCCATGACCAATAGATCTTGATCAAACACCATTAGAATTAAATGTCAATGTAGTTAGTTATTAATAACATAAAATTCACCATTAAAGTTAAAAATAGACCTTCGGTTTTAATTTTGATGGCATACAGGGTTCATTCTGTAACTATATTTGCCATTATTTAAATAAGGATCCTTGTACATGATGAGCTCTTAGTTATATAGATGCTAAAAGGAAAAAATAGGTATTTTAGACCTAATGAAGATCAAAAGAGGCTATGTAGTCTATAGTTTTGCATCAATATTTTTGGCTAAAGGAAAACCTATAAATGAGATTATTTTTCCATCTATAGAAGGGATCTGGGCCAGATTTGATCAAAATTTGTCTTTGATTATTAAGGAAGTTTCTTATCCTTTAGTATGTATGTATTTTTTAGAACCACGCAAGATTCATAAAGTCATGTTTCTATTAGACCCATGAGAAAAAGGTTTTGTTCTGAAGTGAGAGATGGTGTGAAGGATCAAAGAAAAGGTCTAGTATTAAGAACTACAGCTAGGTGCATTCAATGAAATCTTAGGGCCTTATGGGACTTTTCAACTTGGTAAGCCACAAATAGTGTCTTGATTGATCAAAAAGGTGGTAGGATGTTCATTGGAGAAAAAAGAGGTGATATTTCAAGCTTAATTAATTATCTAGGATGGTGTGTTCCCTCTTCGATGGCATGATCCCACTTTCTTTCTCTCTCCCCCCTTCTCCTATATATCCTAGTCTCATTCCCATTATGAGGGTTCTTAGATCCTAGAATTATTCATTCTTTTTTGGGAAAAGGATACTCATTGAGACTCTTAGAAAAGTGTGTGCATTTGATATGGTTAAACCCTATGAAAATATTATAAGAACTACCTTTTGAAGTAATAGGATCAACTCTTTGCCTATATCATCTTCAATCAGTGCTTAGTATGCTTATATATGGTGAATTTGTGAAGGAGAATATTCCTAGTTTATTATCCTTATTCTTGCCTCTTTGAAGGTGTTTTTTAGCTAACTTTTAGGTCTAGATTAGTGTTCTACTTGGACCTTTTCTATTAAATATTCATGTAATTAGTGAGATTGTAAGGTTGTGTAAGCTAATAGTTGTCCTATACTGATCTATTGTGTTTTAAAGATTATATGAGTGTCCATTTAACTTCGGTGCATCACCCTCTTATCCCTCTTAGGATATTTTATGCTCTTTCTAACTATTTTACCTATTAATCATTATTTTATCATTAGTTTAGGTGAGCATCAAGAGAAAGCTAGCCTTATCTATAGGTCTAACCCTAACATAGGTGACCCACAGCCTGGGGCTTTTCTCATTATGTAGCTCAAATTGGAAAAGTCATGAATAACCCTATCCAAGGTTAAATATTTGAGCTATAACAAGAACTAAGAGTCTAGGTTATAAATAAAGGTAATATCATGGATACTATGAGTTAGGCATTAAATAATATGCACTAGTTGTTTATATAATTTTGGATCAACTAGAGGATTCATCTAACTAGTAGATAGACTAAAAACTAACTAAAAAATGTAATTAGGCTAGGCCTACAATCAACCATGTTGAACTGATGAATCAAATCATGTGCCTACTTATCCTAACCAATGGATATAATTTTAAAATATGTATGAATATAATTGAGTAGAAAGTAATGTAGAATTCATAAATCAATCATGTCAAACTATTGCATCAACTTGTGATTAACATCCTAAATTAAGGGTTATAAACTACCTATGAGAATGAGATTATCAACACATATAAATAGTATTGAAATATCATCCCCATGCTTATGTATTTAAATATTTGGGTCAGAATAGCATCGTGTCAAATAGAAACCCAAAAAAACCTTTGTATCTTCTCATACCAAGATCGATGAAATTATTTGAGACCATCAAGAGAATGAAAAATATCACATATAAGTGAAGAGTCCTTTAAAAATACTAGTAACTATTCCATATAGATCTCTTATTTAATATAACCATTTATAAATTCACTCTTCATGTCCATTTGGTATGTAGACCATCTATGGGTTACATCAAGGGAATGTACAAGATAAATATAATCCATCTTGGCAATATAGGCAAAGGTTTTAGAGTAATCAACTCCTTCAACCTATGATAAACCCTTTTCTACCAAGTATGATTTATACATATTCAACATATATGGTGTTATATACCAATTTACATCATACAATTTTATTCCCTTAGAAAGGGATACAAAGTCCCATGTGTGATTTTCATGAGTGAAGAATATTATTCATGCATATAATCATCCCTTTCTTGTTTCCTTATCACCTTATAAACAACATTAGATCATCTATAGTTCCATGGATTATAATAGGAAAACCACAATTTTTTGAGTGAGTGTGGTGAGTATTTGAAAGATCACCAACTAAGGAACTAGCTACTTATAAAGTAATGTGGGCTCACTTAGGTAGAGAATGATAAGGGAGTGGTAGTGGTGGTGGTGTATGGGTATTATTAGTGGCATCATCATTATCAATAAGTAGGTCCTTCCAATCCATTATAGTGGGATTACAAATTGGAAATGATGGTAACTCATGTGGACTTAGTTGTTCATCAACTCTAACATCTTTTAAAAATAATAATTATTTTATGATAGGGTCAATAAGTTGATAATATTCTATATGTTCAAAATAACTAACAAAGGTTAGTTTTTGGCTCTTCTTCTCCAATGATTTACGCTTTCATCAATAAGAAGTGACAATGTGTTACTTTTATAAACATGAAATTTATATATATCAGGCTTGATGCTTGAGAAATATTATTTAGGTTTATTATTATGCATAACCTTGTGTGGCATTAAGTTATGGATGTAATTATCACAATTAATTTCCAAAGTCCAATATTTTAGTTCCAAGATCTTAGACTGAATTATACAATTTTCCATCTCATTCAAAGTTATATCATTCCACTCAGCTATGAAATTTTGTTGTGGAGTGTATGCCAAAGTGAATTGATGGTATATTCCATGCTTAATATAAAATTATTTGAATATTTTTCTATCATATTTCCCTATCCCATTATCAATGTGTATCTTATTGATTGAAAGTGATGATTGTTTTTTTGAAAAGGATTTTAAATCCTTTAATGTTTCAAAAACTTAATTTATAAACACGATAAATTTATCCCAATTTGTATGTTATAATTTTCAATTAGATTGAGTGCATACTTTGGTCCTAAAATAATATGAGTTGGAAATGTCCTCAAATCACTATGTATGAACTCTATAGGTGTTTGGGCATGTGTGGCCTTTCTTGATAAAAATGGATCCCGATGTTGTTTTAAAGTAGACATATAAGGCACACTCCATAAATAAAAGAGACCTTTAGAAGGCAATTTATAAGATTTTTATCACTTAGTTGTTACATATTATGAAATTTCATGTGTCCTAGTCTCTCATGCCACAATTTTCTCATTTAGTCACAATGAATGGTAAGAGATAAACTAAAAGATTAAAACTCAAACTTATAAAAATGTAGAGCTTTAAACTATGATATACTAGACCTATAGGTACTACCAATATAGTATATTTACATTCTATTTCTAAAACATTATTTGGAGTAAACACTATAGTTTTTATAGTACCAAAATTAAAAATTTGAAGAGGGGAAAAAGTGTAAAAAATTCAAAAATTAGAACCAGGTTTTAGGCACATAAACTAGGATTATGCTAAAGGGAACACATATGCCCCACTAGTGGGTAAGGATATATAAATTTTTAATGTGGTGGGATTTGGAACTATATAACATTAAAATATAATGGTCACACATAATGTGTAATGTGACCATGGTCACCTACAAAAATCCCCCATATTTTAGGTAGACTATGGTTTGGGTAAAAGATCTGTGGATGAAGACTAGCCAAACTTCTAACTAGAGCCTTCAATGGAGAACAATGAGGTGTTTGTCAAATTCCCTAACACCATAGTCAAAAAGCAAAATTCAAAGCTCTTTAATTCCATTCTATAAAGAGTTAATATATTTAGACCACATAGATTATTTTAGGAAGTGGGAAAACCAAAGGGGGAAACCCAAGGACCAGCTAGAGGTGGTATCCATAGAATAAAATGTATTTCTAATTAAATTCACAAAATTAGATGATTATTTCAAAATCCTATTCAAGTGATGTGGTTCATGGGTAAATAAAACATGAGTATCAAAATATAAAAAACTAAAACCAACTTAAACAGTTCAACCATTTAGGACATTTTCATGTGAGTGTAACTTCTTAAGTTACCCCTATAATACTAGAATCCTAAGGTGATAATAGGTATTTAATAATAATTAGGCCAACACATTTAAATTGACCCAATTATGTGAGTGTTCATCATAGAAAACAAGTGTCTCTACACTTGATCAAAATCAAATCCAAATATGGTGAGTGGTCCCAAGCCATTGAATATGATAATGCCTCTAAAATATTCAATAAATGTAATACCCTATGTCATTTGGAAAAATATTTCCCCAAGGCCTTCCAAAAAAGAGTAGATATGAATTTGGTCTAGACCAAGAAAGTTATAAGTCTACAAGTGCACATAATAACCCCTTATAAAAAGGTTTATGGTCATTGTTTAGAGATCACTCCCCCCAAAGTTTTTATTATAAATAATTAATTACCTCAGCTGAGTGTTGAAAGTCTAAATTCAAGCCCAAAGGGGATTGGTCTTTCCTCTGATCACTATGTGTTGAATCCAATGCAGGTAGCCTACCTCTTTGTTGAGCTAGGGATAAAATCCCCCACCCTAATTAGGGTCAACAATAGGAAGAAACTTGGTAGGGATGTCATAGTAAATAGTCCTACCTAAATTATTTTAGAATCACCTATACTTCAATATTTCTTGGCTACAAGAATCCTTAGAAGTCTCGACCCAAACTGGTTAAGTCACAAAAATGGATAAGTAAAGGATTCTAGAAGTGTTAAGAGATAAGTTCTTCAAAGTATCCTCTAGAATGTGGATCAAGGATAAATCAATAAAAATTTGAACCCTCTCAAGGTGATTCATATAAACCCAACTCCTAAGGATTTTATGGATAAAAAAAAAAGAAAAAACAAATAGGCCAATGTTCCATCTCAACCAATCATAAGGAGGATCTAGTGATATAAGATGCTACGCCCCTAAATTATCACATGTATGAAGATAGGTTTAGCCAACTTGTGGATTACTTATCCCTCTTTATGTTATATCACATTTATCTATGCTTTCTTTTGGTTAGTAGGTCGGCCTATGGAGTAGCCATGGCCTAGATAGACTATATATAGGAGGTAGTGGGTAATTGTTTATCATCATATATTGTGAAGTCTGTTCTTATTGAAGCTTGTGGAGGTTTCCCCCTCAAAGTGGCTTGTCTATTATAATATATTCAGATATATTACAATCATATTTGGATCTATTTATTCTATTCTAATTTATTGTTGATGTAATTTCATTACAAGTGGTATCAGAGCTGTGATTTGGGCAATCTTGTGGGCAAAACACCAATTTTTAAAATTTTTCAATATATAAAAAATGGTTGCTAATTTCTCTGCAATTTTTTTACTGGGGTGATAAATAATAAAATTAAGCTTCCATTAAAATTTTAGATCATTTGGATCTATTTTTCAAAAGTTATCTCCATTTTATTTTTTTCCATTAAATTTCTCTACAGTGCACAATTCAAAGAAGTTTTCTAAGTTATTTACGTTTTTGGAAAGATTAGAAAAATTTGGCTAGGGTATGTTCTTTGTATGTTTTTATTTGAGGCCGAAATAAGTCTAAAATCACTTGGTCAAATTTGGGTCAAAAGTGCCAATCAGGGTCAACATCGTAAAGCCCTTTTATGGTAGGTCCACAAACTCGAGCCAAAGGAAAGTGTGCTGAAACTCTAGGTAAAACTCCTAAAAAGGAAGAGATGGATTTATAAGGGGGATGTACTAGATCCTTTGTACCAGGGTTTTTTGGCATAGATCACAAAGTGAGCCAGCTTGACTATTGTGTGTAAGGCATTCAAAGTGAGGTGCAAGGAATACAATCTACTATGAAATACATACAAGATAGTTTGTTAGATATCATAATGAATTTGAAAAATAATTAGTCAAATCATACACCTATCTCTATTACATAACCCCACTAGGGTGGTTCTTCCAACTAGTCTACTTCAAATCCAACTACATGGCCACAGAGGAACCTATTACCAAAGGTGGATATGCACAAATTTGATGGAAAATATCCACTCAATTGGATCAACCAAATGGAGATTTTTTTAATCTGCATTAGATCCTAAGTGGATAGAAGGTTACCATGGCATCTTTGTATCTTGAACCATATCAATTCATTTCGTATCGATGGTTGTGTGCTCAAAAGGAAAAGATGACTCTCAGTGTCACCTGGTCAGTTTTTATAGATGAGCTACAATTACACTATGGCAATAGTGTGACAGAGAATTACTTTAGCCAACTGGCAAAATTATGATAGACTAGTTATATCAAGGATTATATTCATCATTTTCAGAGCCTATCCTTACGTGTGGAGACAATTTTTGAGGAGAACTTGAATGGCCTATTTTTGGGTGGACTCAAGGACCACATTCAACATGAGGTACACATGTTTAAACCACTTAAGATTTCTGATTCTATTATCATGGCACATAGAGCTAATGAAAAATTATTAGCCAATGAGAAGCATCCATTAACTCAATTCAAAGATCATAGCATATTGAAACCAACATTTTCTCTACCTACCAGATTGACCCCTCAACAAATTGAAGAGAAGTGTGAAAAAGGATTATGTTTTGGTTGTGACAACAAGTGGAGAAAAGGAAATAGATGTGTTAATAAGAAGTTACTCTACATTGAGGGATCCAATGAAGATAAAGAAGAATATGATGCCTCCAATGATGTTGAAGAAGAGATAGAGGAGGTACCTGAAGATTCCCAACCTATAATCTCTTGTCATGCACTTGTAGGTATTAACACTCCACAAACTCTTTAGGTGGTGGGTTTTCTTAAAAAATAGAAGGTGATAGTGTTGATTGATTTAGGAGCACACATAACTTCATCAACCATAAGTTGGCCACTTGATTGAACTATTTCATCTACCCAGCACTAGAATTTTAGGTCATGATTGCATATGGTGGCATAATTAATTGTTCAGGCAAATTCCATAGTATTAAGCTTGCTATGGGTGAGTACAATCTCAATTCTCCTATGTTTTCTATTCCCATGGGTAGAAAAGACATTATTTTGGGAGTCTAATAGCTCACAACCTTGGGTACCATTGAGATGAAATTCCATGAACTATTCATGAGATTTCATTCTGATGGTAGGAAAATTGAACTAGGTGGATTATAGGCAAAATATCCATAATTGATTAGTTCACATCAGATGACCAAGATGCTAAAAAAGGGGACAAAGGGAAATATTTCATGATTATGTTCCATAGAAGCTCAACCCACACAGGTATCTACACATCTTGATTTATAGATGATTCTTGATGTGGAGGAGCACATTCAGCATCAACAAGAGGTTTTGGTTAGTTTGAGAGAGAATTTGGCCTTGGCACAAAATATGATGAAGAAAAAAGTATATCAACACCGTAGTGAGCAAAATTTTGAGTTGGGTGACTGGGTATTTGCTCATTTGTAGCCTTATAAGTAGATGTCATTGAAGAAACCTAAAAAGATAACAAAATTGCTCCTAAGTATTATGGCCCTTATTAGGTTCTAGAAAAAAATTGGAAGTGTGGATTACAAGATTGAGTTACCTCATTCATCTCACATACACCTAGTATTTCATGTGTCATATTTGAAGAAGGTCATTGCACAGAAAGTTTCAGCCCAGACAGAGCTCCCAGAACTAGATGAAGAAAGACGAGTCATTTTGGAACCAGAGAATATCCTTCAAACACATAATAAGAGGTTAAGAACTAGAGAGATTAGGGAATATATGATCAAGTGGAAGAACTAGAGTAGTGAAGATGCAACTTGGGAAGGTGAAGATTATTTGCAATAACATCCAGAGTTGTTCAACATTGAGGACAACATTGGTTTGAAGGGGAAGGGCATGCTAGACCCCTAACCTATCACATGTATGAGGATAAGTTTAGCTGAATTATGGCTTACTTATCCCTCTTTGATGTTATATCACATTTCTATATGCTTTCTTTTGGTTATTAGGTCGGCCTATGGAATAACCATGGCCTAGATAGACTATATATATGAGGTAGTGGGTAATTGTTTATCATCATATATTGTGAAGTCTATTCTTATTGAGGCTTGTGGAGGTTTCCCCCTCGAAGTGGCTTGTCTATTATCATATATTCAGATATATTACAATCATATTTGGATCTATTTCTTCTATTCTAATTTATTATTGAAGTAATTTCTTTAGATAAGAGGATTAGTTGACACTAATAATATAAAAAAGGGAAATAAGAGGACTAATATGGGAGAAGCACCCAAATTTTAATGAAGAGTGTCTAACCAATCAGTTAGAAAGAAGAAAATAGATAATGATATTTCTAAAGGGAATGAAAGAATCCTTAAGAGCCACTTTTCCAAAGTTAAAAAATTAAGCTCATCTATTGCAATATTAGTGGAATCAACAACCCTAGTAAATATAAGTTAGTTAGGAACCTAAGGAAAATAATTAACCCTCTCATTTTGATTATTCAAGAAACTAAAATGTTTGAAGATTCTCTCACTACTTGTTGGTGCTATTGAGCCCTTAATTTATAGATGGAGAGATATTTATCTACAATAATAATTAAACTACAATATTATTGATGGATAATAAAAATAATGAGTGGATTCTCGTAAAATTTTATGCCCCCATTAGAATACATGACAAGAAAAAACTCTAGGAAGATCTGAGAGCCTTTAGGAAACTATGCAAAACTTGGAAATGGTTGACTAATGGAGACTTGAATTCCCCATTAACCTATATGGACATAAAAGGGGGTCTCTAATATTTCACTGACAACATAGAAGACATAAATTATTTCGTTTAAAGAGAATGCCTTATTTATGTAGACCTCCAAGGAAATGCCTTCACTTGGATAAACAAAAGACTTGGGGAGGATTTAATGTAGGTAAGACTTGACTATTTTATGGTTTATTTAAATTTTGATCTTCATCACCACATATCCTTATCATCCCTATCTAGGATTGAGTTAGATCACAACCCAGTCATCTTTGAATGGTAAAATATTTCTAAACACAAAAATCAACCATTTAAATTCAAGGGTACATGGATTCATCATGCAAATATCCATGAGACAATCAAAGACTAGTGGAAGGAACTAGTTTTTAGATCTGATATGTTTATTATGGAAACAATAATCATTCACATCAAGACCAAACGAAAATTTTGGAACAAGGAGGTATTTAAAAATATATTTATCCAAAATAATTCCTTAAAGGAGTTAGGAAAGTTGAAATAATATATGTCTATTAATGGATTGAATGAAATTCTAGCCAACTTTGAAAAATAAATCTTCAACACTTACCACAACCTAGAATCCAAGGATGAATCATTTCAAAAGAAAAAATAAAGATGTCTCTAGTTAAAAAAAGGGGATCAAAACATAATTATGTTTCATAAAAAAAAATTAAGAAATAAGAATTAAAAAAAAAAATTCTATGTTTATCCTAGAAGATGATAGTAAATATAGATTGGAATAAGAGATTAATGAACCGATTACCCTCTATTTTAAGAATCTATGAAGGAAATGGGCATACCTAACAATTAGTTTGAGGAATGATTATTACAAAATATCACTAAGATTGATTCTTAGTTTAATAATGTGTACCAGTATAAGTCCCCTACCTTGAAATAAGTCATATCGATAGTTTCCTCCATGGAAGGAAACAAGCCTTTGGGTTAGAACAAACTTCCTCTACTATTTTTCCAAAAATTTCATGATGTCATCCATGTGAAGGTTAAAGTTATAGTTTGTGAATTATTCAGATATAGAACTATAATAAAATAACTAAATAACACATTCCTTGGTCTCATTCCAAAGAAACCAAGATAAAACTAATTAAAGGACTTTAGGCATGTCAGCGTATGCTCCACTATCTACAATATATGTAATAAAACTATAGTCACATGAATTCAAACCCTCATGACTAGGGTTATTTCTAATTATCAAGGAACCTTCATGTTTGAATGTCAGATTACTAATGGGATCATAATTTTCCATAAATCCCTACACTCAGTTTTGAATTGTACTAACATGGTATGTTCTTAAAGATAGACATGAAAAAATCATATGATAGGGTCTCATGGAGATTATTAGATAATGTGTTGGCCAGGTTTGGGTTTGATTCTGAGTTCAAGGGTCTAATTAGTAGTTCTATTTCCACTACCATGTTCTAATCCTAGTCAATGGTACCACAAAAGGATTATTTTTAGCTAGTAGAGGGATTAGACAAAGGAATTCCCTTACCATTTTATCATGATAATTAATACCTTTGAAATAATTTTATAGGATATAAGAGAGTAATGGAATATCAAATGTCAAAGGTATTAATACCTCTCCTATCACTCAAAATACCTCAAAATAATCTCCTATCAAGGATTATGGTTTCTTCTAGACCATTATTTTAAGGAAGTATGTAGTATGGTTTCTATAACCAATTAGTGGAAAAAATTTAGAAGAAATTTTTAGGGTGTAAACACTTAATTTCATCCTAGATATGAATACTTAAACTTCTCAAAATTTATCTACAAAGCATCCTAATATATTTTAGTCTCTCTTCTATATCCTTCATAAAATAATGAAGAAAATAGAACAATTCCAATGCAACTTCATATAGATAGGATTATAAGATAGATTTATATTTCCTCTTATAACATGGGAAAATATTATCTCCCCAATACCAATGGGGGTATTGGGATTAGGTATTTAAAAAGCATGAACCAAACCATCATAGTAAAATTCTAATGGAAGTTAATAAAGGATGTGAACCATTGGACCTAGATTATAAAAGTGAAGTATGTATAGGAAAGAGAAGAAGATAATCTTGTTTAGGGGGTAGGACCTAATGATTGTTTTCACTTATAGAATGCCATCTTGAGTAATAAGAGTCTCTTATAGAAATTAATTAGATGTTAGGTAGGCAATATGGAAAAGGTTGAGTTCTAGGATGAGACCTGACTCTCACAACCACAATTAGAATTGAAGACCTAATGGATTGATCTTATCAAGATTTTCATAGCCTTTATAGGATCCAAGGTCAAGTATTATTATTCAAGGATACAAGGTATCATCAAATGGAATACAATAACTTTATATTAAAATAACATGGAAGTCCTCTAGGAAATACACGCTCTAAACTCTATCCTTCAAGAAACCCATATAAATATCTTCCCCAAATATGAATCTCTTGTTTGGTCATCTGAAGATAGTGGGGACTACTCTTTGAAATCTAGTTTCCTGATTAATATTGATTTGTACTATGATTGGGTCCATTGGAAATATCTCTAGATCAAACATATTACTTAGAAAATCAACATATTCTTTTGGATGGTAACGTAGAATATATATTTTTTGTAAATAACCTATTAAAGTATTGTACGAATATCTGTAATCGACACATCCTCTAAAAATCCAATGAGGAGTTAGTTATCCATATATTCTTGGAGTGTTATTTTGGCTCTAAAATGTTGGACCTAATTCTTCATAAATTTAATGTTTCGTGGGCCAAACCCAATTTATCCTTGATCTCATTTTACATTAGAAAACTCCCTAGAAATTTCCTTACTTACCTTTCTTATGGTTCCTAGATTTCACCCACTTTTTAAAAAATACGAAAAACTAAAATTTATGTCTCTTTGATAATCAAAAGGGAAATATTAGGAATAAATTCCATAAATTATGTGTCATTATTTCATAGAATTGGAAGGTTATTATCCCCAAATACAAAGATATTACCTCAGAGGATAAACTACCATCCTCCACATGTGAAATATTACTCCCATTGTATTAACCATAAAGTATAAACCTAATTAAAGTCTTACCAAATGGTTTTATACCCAAATAGTTTAGTTGAATTTGAATTTTCGTGGGGCTACCAAAGGTCTAGGTAAGGTAGGGGGTGGTAGAATTATTAGGAATGAAATTAGTGTCATTGTTACTCCTTATGTGGGCCTTATGGGATCTTACACTAATCACATGGTGGATGCCAAGTCATCCCTTTGGGGCATGTAGCTAGATGTTAACTAACTACCAATAAACAAGTCATCGAGGGTGATTCCATCAATATAATAAATGATCTATCAAGTAAGGCCTCCTTAATTATTTTGATGAAAATTTTATTATCCATATTTATCAGGAGGGTAACTCTATAGAAAATGGGTTGGCCAAATTTAGGGTCTTAAATAGAGACTTATTCACATGACATCAGGCTAACAATTTACCACCTCAAATTTCCATCTTCTTAATAGTGATTTTAAATCTCTGAATAATCCCACAAGGGAATGTGTCACATATGAAAGCAATGTTAAAATATAATCTCAACTCATATAATACCAAGTTCAATGATGATTTTACTTATAATAATATGGAAAACCTGAGGTCATCAATCAATGTTTCATACCAACAACAACATCTCATTTCAATAAAATTATAGTTAAAGGGTATTTTCATTGAGTCTCTACAAACCAATCCAAAATCTGACCAAGGAGGTTGAGGCCATGGGTAGAGATAGGGATATGAATGAAACCATCTCATTTTCTAAGATACAAATAAATCTAATGGTATGGAAAAAGTTTCAATAAGGGTGAAATCACCATATTTATGATGAGAATTGTGGGACTTGAAGATAAGCTTTCCAAATATTTTTACCTCAGATGGAGCCAAAGAAGGGTGCATTTTAGAGGCTTAAGGATTGGATTCTCTAGAGTTAGCCTAAGAGTTCACACCAATCCTTACTAGTTACACTTATCAATTTCTTGCTAACAAACATTGTCTAAACAAGTATCAACTATAAAAGGGTGAGTCAAGATATCATTTGGGATAACTTGGAAGGCAAATGACCTTTAAAAAAGTTTAGACTATATGATGAGACTCTATTAAAATGTATATTTAAGAGAGATATCTAATATTTTAAAGAGATAGTTGGAGCTATGAGGAATCCATGGTTGTAAAGGGTATGAGTGATCTATTATAAAATTTCAGAAGCTAAGAATATCCTATACTTTATAGTTTAGTAATCAAACTAGTTTGGAAATATGTTATGTAACTATGATGGTTACATGGTTGAAGATGACCATTCATTGAAAACCCTAACCATAATTGTACCATATTATATAAGATAAAGGTTTAAAACATTGAAGATATGTTGGGGATAATAGTCTATAAGTGAAGTGTTGTTGCAGGTTGGTAGACTATCAAATGAGAGGTAGTTGTTAGAGTGTTGCAAAGTGTTGTAGAACAATATAAAATCATCAATTTTTAGGAAAATTTTAGAGTGTTATGGGAAGTTGACAGACTACTAAATGAGAGAAATATATAAATATTTTATAATATTAGGGTTTTAATATTTATACATATGAGCTATATAGCATAAATTATAATTCTATAAGGATAAGGTGTCTAAAGAGTAAACAAGTGCAAGGGAGAAAATAATAGTGGTGAGCTATGTAAGATTGCAAGAAAGATTATAATATTGGTTCACGTATTCAATAATTCCTAATAATAACTATGATATGTAATGTAATAGTAGGTGGAATGAGAGGTTATGAGGTTTTAAACAACTTACATGAATTAAGTACTAAAAATAATTGACTATGAGTTACTCATTATACTAGAGAGATTAGTATAGCATTGGCCAATAACCAAATGAAATTTATTTGATGTGATGAGATTTTAATATATGGATATAACCAATGATATGAGGAATTATATGATTATATAAGGAGAGGTAAAATACCAACATATCACTAATAGTTAAGAAGTCAAATACAAGTGTGAAGTATCACTAACTGAATCATTTAAATGGGGTAACTAAGTGTAGAAAAGAGAGATAGGCATGAAAAAACTAAAAGGAGGAAATCAAGAATATGAAGGATAGTGAGGGTTAAGGTATAATGTATTATATGATGTATCTAGTGTGTGTAAAATTGAATTTATTAGGGGCCTTAAAAATTCACTAAATGTGAGATAGTTAGGGTGTGAAAGCATCATCCAATTAGTGTATTGGGTATAAGGTGCCAAGATTAATTTTATACATAAAACACATATGTGTAGATAATTATAAGTGAAATAAGTAACATGGTGAGGATCCAAGATGAGACATGAACCAAAGTCATATATCTCAAAGAATATGGATGAAATATCCTTCATGTTAAATACATAAAAAACAGGACAATGTAGGGAGAAAGAGAATATACCAAAAAGAGAGATTCCATAGGGGAGTATAAAGGGACATTTGAGAGAGAATAGTTAATTGGTTGGGAGTTAATGCATGAAAGTTAACTTGTTTATAAGGATCACTTAAAATGTTGGAATGGGTTATGGATGTTGAGTATAGTTTCATGTTGATAATGTATTAGAATTTGATAGAGTGGAGTGTGCATGGAGAGGGATATATGGAAACACAATATGGGGATGGAGAAACATAAAAAAGAATAAGACATAGAAAGGTATGTAAATGGAAAGAAATTATTTATTATAATAAGGTACCAAGTAATACATTCAAAATTACACCTCAACTAGATCACCACATCAAGGGAGCTTTGAATCCCAACCATCAAAGCAAAGAATATATGGTAGTAATAAATGGTGACATGTGGGAGAAATTGACATTAGAATAGCATACAAGATTTAAAAAACCCATGAGATGATGGAAATAACCTATGAAGTAAATGTGGATATCCTTCTATCAATCTAAAAAAAGCATCAAATAATGTATGAGGTTTATAATTATCCTACACAAGAGGCATGGATGCAGGGAGGAAAACACAGAGAAGCACAATTTTTATTATGTGTGGTCTAAATAATTCATTAAATGATGAGTGAAAGAGCACAAGTGTTCTTGTGCATGATGTTGAGGATGTGTTAAAGGAATAAGTTATCAAGAGTGCAACTAAGAGCTATCGATTATAGTGAGATCTTGGGTAAGACACATACACCCAAATATACATATGTAGATTTGATGGTAGTTGATGAAAAGTAACTTGTGAGTGTTACAAGGGTGGATAATTAGAAGATGGAAAAATTCAATCCACATGAGTTATTTGTTTGAATCCTAAGGGAAATAAGTTGGAGACATCATCTTGCATCTAAATCTGAGTTATGCTAGAGATAACTGATCATCATGTTAGGAGGCAAGGTGCAAGAGGATAAATAATGAAAATTTGGAAAAATCCTATAAAAATTTTAATAGGTAGGATTTAAACTATGGGGAGGATCATTTACATGATAAATTATGGTAAGGCATACATGTATTCTCACTAGAGGCAACACAAAGATAATAGTGATTTCCCTAGAGGGGATGGAAAGTGTAGAGA
This sequence comes from Torreya grandis, assembly GCA_037957365.1. Lineage (NCBI taxonomy): Eukaryota > Viridiplantae > Streptophyta > Pinopsida > Cupressales > Taxaceae > Torreya > Torreya grandis. Next base: position 3,329,223 of record JARHVA010000628.1, read on the forward strand.
TGTGTGGTGGAAGAAGTGGTGCTAGCTTATAGATGAGATTGGTAAAAACCTATTTTCATAAAACAAAGAGATATACTAAAGGTAGTGGGCCAATATCAACCCATATCTAATATGGAAGGTGAAATATTTATTCAATGGGAGTTAGGAAATCCACAATAGGAGAAGGCATTATCCCAAATCTTATTCAAGAGGAATAACTCATATTGTGAAAAAACTTGGATTTATTTTCTATTAAGGATAGGACAAGATGTGTTAAAAGGTGACTGAAGTAGATGTCAATCCAAGTGCATAAAACTAGAGTCATAAAAATAGGAAGGAAATAATTGGAATGGTTGTATCCCATGAAGACTTGAATTATACAAATATCTTGAATTAAAAAGAGATATAAAATAAGGTTCTATGAGACCCACATAAGCATACACCATGAGAAAAATATGAAACAAAAGAATGCAAAAAAATTTACCTTGCACGAAGGATCAAATATATGTGCCTAGCATTAAATTAATTACATATAGACAAAACATATAGAGGTGTTATAAAATGGGTTGTCTTCTACACAATCAAAATATGTTGTGTGAAATAAGTGAGAAGGAAATTATAATTCATTTGAATACATGATTGGAGAAGAGTGGAACCAATGTTGGACAAGGGAAGTGCTAGGAACTTGAACGTTATGTAAGTAGTATATGATTATAATATAGTTTCCTATTATAATGTGCAACAATGTAGATAGAGTGGAAGAGAAAAATGTTTTAATAGAAGGCATGAGTCTAATAAATAATGGGAAAGGAATGAAGAGAATTTATCTAGTATCTAAATATTGATCCTAAAAAGGACTGAGTTTTACATTAGACGAGGGATATGCATAAAAAAAGTTGCAACTATGTGTGTGAGGAATTAATACAAATGGATGAACATGAAAACATGTATTAGAGAATTCAAAGGAGAAATAGGTGAAATGTGTATAAATATTAGTGCACATAAATTATAAATCCTCCAAATAAATGAAAAATAGAAAAAGAAGAGTGAGATGGTAACTTGAGATTACCATTAGAAAAAACATTATTTTGAAGTAGTGACAATAGAGGAATACCAAGAGGAACACATAAAATAGGAAATGGAAGGAATGAAATACTCTTTTTGGAGGTGGATTGAAGTAGGTAGGCACAAACTCATAAAGAAAGCAGTTGGGTGTAGACTCATAAGGAGATCAATTGGGCATAGACCCATAAGAGATGAAGGTATGCACAAAACATTAAAAGAAGAAATAAAACATGTATGGGGTGAAGTGAGGTTCACAAAAGGGTGGAAGTGTTGAATACACTTGGGTAAGGTGGATAAATAGAGGAGGAAAAATATCCATGAGAGGGAGGAAAATAATGAAGGGGATGAAAAGGTGTAGACACCTAAATCTGGCCATTGATAACCTCCAACTAGGATTTTGACCAATTTCCACCAAAAAACACAATTTGGCATTAAAAACAATAAAAAACATTAAATGATATGAAACTGACATATTTAAATGCCAATTTTGGATACGGTATTCCTAAATAGGGCAATGTAATTTATGGGTCAGCTAACTTTGATCATATCATTTCGAGTCAAAATGTTAATTTTACATCTAGGTGCTATGGATTGATATTTTCTATCAAATATCTTACACAAGATATTTTCCTTCATTATTTATTGTTTGTAACATCCTAAATGGGATAATGTATCCAATTCATCTAACATCACCTTCCAATTCTAATCCAGTCAAATTTTAGACTAATAACAAGGCATTCTAATCAATTTGAGTAATTTGTGCACAAAGTGCTTAAACATGCTTAAAATATAATTAGAACAAATCAAACCTAATTAATAATTCCATGGAAACTTGTTGAATACTTTTTTTTAGAAATAAATATTGAATATCTACATCATCAAGTGACATCATTTCTTGGGAAGACATCCCTAGGCCATAAATGCCACAAATATCAAGATTCATGCCCTCCATGCCTCATCAATGCCTTTCATGATGCCCTCCATGCCTCTTAATTTCCACATGATGAGGATAATTAAAAACTTAATTACAAAAATTAAATTAATGCTTAACCACACATCTCAATATTGAGATGGATAGTTTAGGTTGATTCTAGACATTTGTTAAAAGCTATAAATAGGAGGCCTTACCACATAATTTTTAAGATATCCAATGAAATTAGTGTTAACATGCCAAATTTATTCCAAGCCAAGCCAATCCAAAGCCAAATGTGTCAAGGATAGATGGAGGTAGCCAATCTTCCATTACCAAGGACTTCATGAGCACAAGCTGAGCAAGCCACTATAACAAGCATTTTGGAGCATCCAAGGGAGGAATTTTAGCTGTGTGTTTTATTCATGTTTGTTAGCTAAGCTCTCCCTAGTGTCTAGGCCTAGAGATGTTATGGTATTTATTGTGTTTCTTTAATTTTGTTTTCATTTTGGAGCTAACACCATACTAACCATCCTCTCTTGAGTCAAATTCATAGATCACATAATCGCACACTTTGTGGGACTAGATGCATCCCACACATTAATAAGATCATTTTATAGCTTTAAAATATTCATTTGGACCATTAAAAATCTTAAAAATTGATTTTATAACTTTGTTTTTCCATTTTTATTTGTCATAGGTTTACATAGTAACCAAAATCGGTTAGTAAAAACCAACATCAGTTGGATAGCTATCATTGGTTAGATTGGTATAACAAATGTTGGTTAGATAACCATCATCAATTATAAAATGTAACCATCATCAGTTATATAACCAATGTCTGTCACTATATTTTTCTTAAAACATAGACCTGAGAGCTCTTTTTTTAAAGTTCATTATTTCAAACCTAAAAGAGTTTCAAGGCTAAAGGACATGCTAACATTTTTGTTGCAGGACCAAGCCTGACATTTGCTAAAAACATGTTTTAAATCACCTTTTGCATTCTTAAAAATAAATTGGGAACATTGTTTTGGTGTTTAACAAAAAAAAAATTAGATGTTTATGGTGAATGTTTTCAAAGTTTGCAACTAAGACCAAGGGGTCAAATGAACACCACCTCATTTTCTATTTGGGCTTAAAAATGAACTCACCTTTTCAAAGCTTTTTGTATTTACTTAGTTTTTTAGATTAAATTTTTGTTTGGTAAAATGAGGGATGTTGTATGTATGCTCTTCCATTTTTCCCCTTTAGGGAACCCTTGGAATCAAAAGTGCCATTATTATTTCAATTAGCCTAGTCCAAGGCTTAGAAATAAAGTCATCTAAAGCACTCCCCAAAAACTTGTCAATGTTTGGGTGACCTTAAAAATGACCCTAAAGTAGTTCTTTTTATGTATTTTATTTCATTGTAACTTGTCTTATGAGAAAGATGTCATTACCTCTCAAGAGTTATTTAAGGAATATTTGACCTAGGGTTTCATCTCCAGACATTGACTTCACTTACTCTTTTGGAGCTGTACATGGGACACATCTGCATTTGGACATCTCACTACACTGAGTGAACAACAGGATGTATTGGTTGTAAAAAGGACTATACCTTTTTAAAACTAGCTAATGCGATGGTTACCCAATTTTGTGATTTTATTTTGAATTTTTGATGTGAAAGTCATCTTGTAATTGATTCCACTAGAGATGTTTAAAAGCTTAATTGTTTAGTCAACCCCACATTGCCATACCCTTGCTAGGATTTAGATGATTATACTTAGTGTATTTTGGTCATTTTTACTTGGTATGTTTTGAGACTAAAACTTATTTGTTTGTTCATAAAGCCATGTCAAAACCAATTTGTTTATATGTCATTCTTTTATCTAAAGAGGCATTATGCTGGCCATTTTACACCCAACTTATGCCTTGAAATTTTTGCTAAACTTGTTTGTGTGTGTGTCATTTGAGTTGTAAAGGGTAGTGTTATGCTACCCAAAACATGTTAAAACCATTTTCCTTTGAGTCTTTTGAAGCATCACATAAATAAAATCATTCAAGCATGCTTACAGCCTTAGGCTACTCAATTTGATTCAAGACTAGTTTACTTTGTGATGAAAACCATTTGTTTCAAACCATGCCATGTATACCATTTAAACCTTTGTTTTGTGTCATCATGATGTCCAATCTTGTCTAGCTTGTTTGGTCAAATCCTAATTTTCAAAGTTTATTTTTCAATTAACCTTATTAATTTTGGATCTAAACATTGATTGATTTGTAGTTAGGCCTTAATTCATGGGGCATATACACATATCTTTCTCTTTTGAGTTATATAATTTTGGTTAATCGATTACCCAAATTTGAAAACTATTGATGGTTTGTTTGTTTGGTACCTATCTTTATCATTATTTGTACCTTTATTTGGGAAAACATAGTTTTTCTTCAAAGATCATTTTATCTTATGCCTTATGCTAACTAATCATGTTTATGTTTGATTCCATGTGTCGGGTCTATGTCAAAGTTGTTTCCAAACTTGTTAAATTAAATCAAATCACATCAGCCTTTGTTTCACATCTAGATTTTGATGAAATTTGGCCAAAATTCATAGCATATGCCTATTTGTTTTAGCCTAGATTTTGAATCTATATTTGGACAAAAGACCTAGTAACTTAACTTTTCCCTTTCCTAGTTTAGACCTTGTTTGGAACACTTTGGCCTAGACCTTTGACATGTCAATTTTTATTCAGATGCTTGACCTTTTGTGCATATGACATTAGACATTTGATGTTAGATTATTTTATACCAAGTATTAGCACAAATCATTTTAGAGATACAGATCCACTTTTAGACCATATTTAAGATATATCTCCACCCCTTAGACCAAGTTAGACCAAGCTTAAACCATTTGTCCTTTAGACATAGTTTTTCAGAGTTTGTAGAAATCTAAGCCTTGTTATTTTTGGAGATTTCATCATTTATGAATATATGTCTAGCTAAAATTATGTTGGAGTTATGTACAATCCAACTTATGTAAGAATGGCCACAAAAAATGACTTGTATGGCTTTAGTCAAGACCCTAATGATGATAATATGGTTTGTGAGATAGATTTCTCTCCACCTCATAATAATCATTCATGGGAACAAAGTCATGAACCATGTCATGATCTAACTAAAGACCTAGATTTTTATGAAGAGGCTTATGAGGAGGAATTTTAAGATGATCCATACCTTCTTTCTAATAATCAGTACATAGAACGTAGTCAAGAACCGACTAATAAGCCAACTCATGACTGGGATGATATGGTTTATGAGGAAGACTTGGATGGTTTGGCTTGTGTAAGTAACCTAGTTCCACAACATCCTTTTTTTATCCAATCATTGACTACCCCTAACCCTATTTTATATTATATGAGCTATCAAGATCTACAATATCCAATGAATACCATTACCATTCCTAGACCTAATCCTTTGGCTTGTGCTATCAACTAGGCTCCAAAACACCCTTTCATCATTATAGGACCTATTTTTTTGGCTTGTGTAAGTAATCAAGCCCTACACCACCCTATTTTTATCATTTTAGGAATTCATCATTTAGCTTATGTGATAAATCATGCTCCCCAAGGTCCTACCATTATCCAATCATAGCCTATTCCTCATCTAGTGCCAATCCCATTCAAACCTCAACTGATTCAATAATTCAAAGACCAAGCTATGTTCAAAATTGGTATTTTATAACTCATTAAAAACCAAATCCAAGATAGCCAACCAATCCAAGATGTTTTAGTTGAATCACCCATTTGTGATAAGTCAAACTATGATGAACTGCCTATTGATCATAGACTAGTTATCAAAGAGTCTCACACTAATGAGCTAGTCTTTACTAAGACACTTCTTAATGATTTTAAATACCTTTTGGAAAATCATTACCTCAACCATGTGACTATTTTTCAAGAACCTCTTATTGACAATCTAGTCTCTAAGGAGTTGTCTCTTGACCTAGTTCCCATTCTAGAGGAGTCTCACTTTGACAAACCAGTTCTTGTGGAGACCATTATGCCATCATAGGATATTACTTGTCCAATACCAAATATTCAACAAGACATAATTATAATAGAGTACCCATTATATTAATAATTAGAGTTAGAGTTAGGTTCTATTCTTGAACTAACATCAAATTTACCCTCAAAATCATAATCAACATTAGTCTTGACCTCAGATTTAGAGTCCCTAGAGTTAGAATCAGATTCAAAAGAATAATATGTTCATGGTTGTTACAAAATTTGTTATGCATGCCTCATAGATCAATTTTAATACATTTGTGATCATTCTATGATTTTTGAGGATGAGTAATTTAGCTTTGACATAATTTATCCTAGTATCTTCTATGAAGATTGTGTAACCTCTCCCCGTTCCATTACCATTCTGTAAGCCATTACCATAAACCAAAATAGCCATATCATTGACATTCCATCTCACAAAAGTGATGATTGGGATCAATAGAATCACACTTTTTAAAACTAAACCAATGGTGATATAGTAGTTGATGAAGAGAAAGGAGGCTAAGACAACATTTATGTAGTAGAAGAACACTCTCGTAGTGAAACTTTTTTAGAAGTGCTAGAAGACAATAAAAAAAATCAAAATTTCTTAGTGTAACCTTCTTGAAGGTGGTAAAGGACAATCAAGATAACTTCATTGATGAAAACCTCTTTGAGGAACCAATAGCTAACCACAAAATTTCTTCACTACTTGATGAAGACAAAATCAAAGGTCAAATCAAAATAGCTTCCTATCTACAACCTAATCAAATGGTAGCTGCTCTCAAGATCAAACAAAAAACTTTGGTGGTCCTATTAAGATAAAAATTATTCAACCCGATCACAACCAAAGTTAAGTTGAAACCAGCATCAACAACATTACGTGTGACTCAAAGTATTGATCTTCATTTGTTTCCCTACCATTTGCCATTCCATTATCATTTGCCATTCCATTTCACAATGAAACCTACCATCCATTATTTGTCCTTGTTTACTATCCATAGCCACACTTTTATTTATAGAGGATGTAAGGATACCTTGTCTCAATGTTTTAAGGAATCAAAATAAATGAACAATGAAGATCATAATAATATTCTTAGAATCACATTTTGCAGGCAATTCTTAACAGAGTAATTATTTAGATGAGGTGTGGGATATAAATTAACATGATAAAATATTTTTTTTGTATCATTTGTTGATTATGACATGTATCTCCCCATCAATAGGAACAACATAATCAAAAAATATACGTAGGCCAAAAACATTTACCATACCATTTCACAATGCCATGCCATTGCCATTGTTATATATGCCTATTTACCATTATTGTATATCTCAACTATTTACCCCATCATTTAGGGGTAACCCTATTACCATTTTATCCAATTTATAAAACCATCATTAGCCTTATTAAATTCCATTCCATCTTATCATTCCATTCCTATCTAGTCTGAAGCCTATTTTTAGTCATCCTACCTAATTCGATTTTGATCTTGCTTCATTTGGTTCTTCCCACACCTTTTGTGAAGGGATTTCAATCACATTTCAAAAATAAATCCAATTAATGTTAAAATGATAGTATATTAATTTAGTGTGATAGTTGATATGGGAAATATATCTTTCATTTTTCATCTTGTATCAGGTTTGTTTATGTAAGCCTGATTACAGCCGCCCATGGGCAAATCACTGTCTCACCAATCTTGCTAATAATTATAACCACCTATGGGAAAATTAGTATCATTAACCTATGCCATTTTATCCTAGTTATAAAAACCTATAGGAAAACTAGGGGTAACACTTGTTTACCATGTATTGCTGCATCACCTTTCCATTACTATTTTCATTTGACTAGCCATTTGCCAAATTTGAGAACTTGTTAGGATCTAGTTGGTTTTTTCTTGCCTTTTGTGTGGATTGAATCACTATGAATTGAGGTAATTTTAGGAATATTTGGGTCATGATTAATTCATGTTAAGGTTACCTCAGTCCCCCTTTCCATACACTCTCATCATTTTGTGAGCAACCTAAGCCAAACACTCTCACCATTTTATGAGTAGGTATCTTGTGATTCTCTAACAAGTTAAGATACCTCAAAATGCAAAAAACATTCATAACATTTAAAAAATACAAAAAAAATTATCTTATCTAATCTTAGTTAATTATCCTTGATCTACCTTATTAAGGCATTGTCATTATTAGGATGCTTTAATTTACTTTTGTTTTCAGGCTTTCTATTTGTTTGTTTATTTCAAGTTATTTATTTGTTTTTATATTTGTTTGATTTTAGCACTATTGCCTTGACTCAGTCTATATGAATTCATTAGGTGATTCTTCAAGCACATTATTCTTGAGTCTATCCATATTCATATGTAAACATTATTATCATGGTTTTTATCATTGGTGTATTGTTTTTGAGTATTTATTAGATATCAAGAGTCAGTCTTTATGCATATTTTGGGATAGTCTTCATGGTGTTCTATCATGAATCCTAGCATCATTGTTATATAAAAAATTAGCTTCAAGAAGGTCTACAATCAATGGAGCCATAGAATTTTCTCCTTGGCACCTTGACAAATCATCCCATCCCACCCTTGATCAAATCAACCCATTAACCTTTCTAGTTATATCATTGTAAATTAGGATGATCATCTCCTCATTGGTAGGTATAAATAAATCATTCACACTAATCAATCTTATTATTCTATTCATCTATTTCATCACTTTTCACCTGCTCATATTTAATTTGTATTTTAGATTATATACTTGAGTTATGCTTGCTAATCAACCCTAACTAGGGCACAATCATCTTTAGCCAATCTAAGTCCTCTTAATGATTATAATTGCCTATGGTCAAGTCATTACTTTGAATTTTAATCCTAATTATAACCACCTTTAGGAAAATCAATATCTTTTCTACATCAATGCATGCAAGAATTTTCTCATTTGGATTAATCTCAACCATGGGTTAATTACACATTTCTTCTTATTTCTTTTTAATGGACCATCCATCAACAAATGTAACGACCACTCCCTTAAGGGGGAATCATCCTAGGCTTCCCAAAACCATTTACAACTTTTTTCTTCAGTCATCTTCTTTTTCACATACATGCCATCTCTCATTATTTGAGAAGACATTGCTTTGCCTATGGTTTTCAACATCTTCCCAAATAGGGGCAAACTATAGACACCTAAATCTAGCCATCGATAACCTCCAACTAGGCTTTTGGCCAATTTCCACCAAAATAAACAATTTGGTGTAAAAAACACTAAACATTAAATGATATGAAATTGACATGTTAAAATTCCAATTTTGGGTATGACATCCCTAAATGGGGTAATGCAATTTATGGGCCAGCTAACTTTGATCAAATCATTTCAAGTCAAAATGCCAATTTTGCACCTAGGTGCTCTGGATTGATCTTTCTTATCAAATCTCTTGCACAAGACATGTGCCTTCATTATTTTTTTTTGGTAATATCCTAAATGGGATAATGGATCCAATGCATCTGACATCACCTTTCAATCTAGTTGAATTTTAGACCAATAACAAGGCATTCCGATCACTTTGAGTAATTTGTGCACAAAGTGCTTAAACATGCTTAAGAGCTAATTAGACCAAATCAAGGATTAATTAATAATTACATGGAAACTTTTTAAATACTTATTTCTAAAAATGAATATAGAATATCTACATCATCAAGTGACTTCATTTCTTGGGAAGACTTTCCTAGGCCATAAATGCCACAAATATTAGGATTCATGCCCTCCATGCCTCATCAATGCCTTCCATTATGCCCTCCATGCCTCTTAATTTTGCATTCTTCCAATGATAGGATGAGGATAATTATAAACTTAATCCAAAAACTTGAATTAATCCTCAACCACACATCTCAATCTTGAGATGGATGGTTCAAGTTGATTCTAGACATTTACAAAAATCTATAAATAGGAGGCCTTACCACTTCATTTCTAAGCTATTTTAGTGAAAATTAATAATTCAAAAATATATTCAAGAAGCCATTGAAATTAGTTTTACGATGCCAAATTGATTCCAAGCTATCCAAACCAAAGCCAAAGGTGTCAAGGAGAGATGGGGGTAGCTAAGCTTCCATTACTAAAGAATTCATGAGCACAAGCTGAGCAAGCCAATACAACAAGAATTTTGGAGCATCTAAGGGAGGTAAAATAAATTTTATTTTTCATTTTAGTTGTGTATTTTATTCATGTTTGTTAACAAAGGTCTCCCTAGTGTCTAGACCTAGAGATGTTATGCTAGTTAGTGTTTTTCTTTCATTTTGTTTTCATTTTTTAAATAACACCATACTAACCATCCTCTCTTGATTCAAATTATTCATCATAAGAGGAAGATAATGGTATTGGAGTTATATGGAGCAGGATGATTCATAACCCAAGGAATGTCTAGAGGAGGAAACATACAGAAGGCCTACTTAGATAACACACCAAGTTAAAGGGAACACTATGGATTTGGTAGCCAACCTAATGGGTGGTTCTAACACTAAACCCTAATTGTAAGCATGGTTTTATAATTTAATTATTATCAGAGTTTGATGTAGGATAATCCAAAAAGAGATTCAGTTAGATGCTGAATAAAAACCAAATTTTATAGGAGGTGGTCATGTGACACAATCTTTTAGAATGATTCTAGATGACATAATATTCTACTTTGATACATGATGTATGGTAAAGTTTTTCATAATGTTGGATAATAAAGTGATAAAATTATTGGATCATAAGGAAACACAAGTTTGTGTATACATAGGCTAATAGGAATCCATAAAAAAGTGTAAATAAGTAATTATGAAACAACACATGGAATTTGGCCTTTAGGAGGTTTGAAGTGATGTCTAATTAAGGCATGATAGATAAATAAACTAATCCTAGACTTATGTGTTCAAGGTCAAAAGTAAAAATGTAATGTGTATGATAATTTATGGGTGTGTTGATGTGAATAAAGGGATAAATCCCAAAAAATCTAGGATATGGGACCATAAATGCTATGAATAGATCACATGACCTTAGATTGAGAGAGATATGACTAGTTAGTTGAAAAGACTAACATCTGGCCCTTTATATATGGATGTTGTAGCTAATACAATGGTGAAGTACAATGATATTTTCTAGCACATTTAAGATCTGGAAACTATAATATACATGTGGCTTAAAGTCTATAAAGAATAAATATACCCTTAGAGTATTCTTGTAGGTTTATTTCAAGCTTTACAAGTTATAGTTATCCATTTTATGGCTAACATGACATTGATTGAACAATACATGACTACAAAAGGGGAAGTTATGATAGCATTTGAGAAAAATTGGAAGCTGAAGGACCTTTATAAAGGTTAATACTAGAAGGAGAACTGCCAAAATGGAAATTTAGAGAGAGTGAGAGAGATATAATGGATCAAAGGCCTTTAGCCTTAATAAAAATAGAACTTTGAGCAATACATTTTTATAAAGGGATTAATTTATCCATTATAACATATAGGAAGTGATAAATATCCTATAATTTATGGCCTATTAATGAACCTATTTTGGTAATCCACTATGTGATTATGATGGTTATGTTGTCATGGCATCCATTCATTTTGAACCCAAATTATGACTACATAAATTGCCAATTTAGACTAGGTTTGAAAGTGGTAGCATCTACTTTTGGGTACAAAAGTGATAGTTTAGGTTGAAATTATTTATAAAGGTACAAAAAAATTTCCATTTGTCCACATGGTTCAAAAAAGTTTAGAACCCTTTCACCAATAGAAAAAATCCAAAATTATGTATTCACTAAGTATAATTAATATTCACAATTTTTTGAATCTCTTTTCCTTTGATGCAACCATAATTTTTCCTCAAAACCTATAAACAGATCCAAGACAAATAAATTTGTGAAAATTAAATTGGCTTGGCCCCACTTAAGGGTTGTAGCTACATATGTGTGTTGAATTAATGATTAATCTACTTTCTATGTATGTAAGTAACTCAACCCAAATTAGATAATACTCTACCGTTTTTAACCTAAGATAATCAATGATACTATATGATGTTCAATGCAAACTTTTTTTAGTACAAGTGTGAAACCCATAAAATTTAATTAATAAATAATGGAATAAAAATAAGCTCCTTGACAAGTGTGTGATAGATAGACTCAATTCATATCTCAATAGCTTAATTTCTTACTGGTAAATGACTTAGGTAATTTACGTATATATATGTTCCTTTTAATTTGAATTGGGACACATTCATGAGTATGATGACCATATAAATGAGTGAAATCCAATAATAAAATATTGATAAATCAACACATTATGGCACAATAAACCCACAAGGCACATGAAATTTTTTAGTCTAACTTCAAAAGTGGTCAAACCACTTTTAGGGTGACTATGAAAATGGTCAACTCATAAAAAGACCATTAAACAAAGATCAAGCTAAATTTTAAGATTATTAGTTTAATATTGTTGTAGATAATTGACATATCTATACATGATCATGATGAAATGTGGATGAAACAATACCATGAATGGCTTAGTGTGAAGCAAAGGTGTGCTAAAAGGATATTAAAGTAATATAATAAACCAAATGTATAAAGGCATTAAAAGTTCTTATAATCACATGACTTGTACTAAAATTAAGTTTCTACACAATGATACCTTCCCATATACTTATATAATGTAATCTAATTCTTAAATTAAATGATTTTTAATTAGTAAAATAAACAAAATAATATCCATCTTGGATTGTAACTTATCTATGCAAATTAATATTGCATATGATTTTTTGGCCTCCTTTTCCATTCCTCTATAATGGAAGGAAACAAATCTACAAAATAAATCCTCTATTTTTATATCCTTACAAAATTCCTTAGGATTTTACTAATCTATCTATCCATTATCATTAAGGATTATAATAATCTTTCTATCCAGTCTTATAAAGTCATGAATTATATTTCTATTGAATACTTCAAACTCTAGTATACCCATGTTATTTTACTTATTTAATTATTTATTTTTATTTTTTGTTGATTAGATAAAGTCAAGGCCATCTAATATGGTATTTGGAGTTGTCTACTCTAACATAGGGTTAGCCTCAATATAAATATCTAGGTGGTGTCAAATAGATCCTTTATTACACACCATGAGTAAATCAAGAATTAGCATATGACTAGGGATATCTCTACACACTGCCAAGACCAAGTTAGCTAACTTTGAGGCCCTATTTATCAATATCCTAATGTTATTAATCCATGTTGAACCACATACTTATTTATTGAGTTGGACATATATTTTAATAGTTTAACATATTCCAATCAATAAAAAAAACTCAATTGAATATTATTATTTTTGTATTTACAAAATTTTGATTTTTTTAATTTATCATTATCATAAAATATCATAATAAGATATTTTTTTATCAATTTATATATCATTATAATATACAATTTGATATACATTTACAATTAAATGTGTTTACATTTTTCCATGTGTACCTCATTTTAAAGTTTGGTGGCATGTAATATTATTCAATAAAACCTATATACTATAGGAAAACATTTAAAATCCATGACATTTTTTGATATGGATAATGACGGCGTAGCAAGTCGTGATTAAAAAAATGGGAAGAACATGAAACTTCATTTTTTTGATCCAATGCCTAAGCATTACATGGAATCACTGAATTACATAGAATGTTAGCATCTCTAACCATATTTATGGATTAAAAATATATAAAATTACAATGTTGAGTAAGCATGTGTATAAATCAGTGAGATCCTTCGGTAAGAAACCACTAATAAAGGGCATACCAGGTGGATAACAAACACTAAATAATCACAACTTACCATCCCAAACTAATGGGAAAATAGAATTTGAAAATATTAATTTGGTACAGGTGATAATGAGTTACAATAACAACTACCTACGGACTTGGGAAGGGCATATATCCAACACTTATACAATAGGGAAGTGCACACAAACACTAATGAATGACCTTTTGAAGAATATGTAGGTTATTTTTTAATTATCCCAATAATGTTACACTGATATATAGATAACAAGTAGAACTAGACTCATAGATGATAAGAGTAGTAATATTCATTGAGAGGGTTAGAAAAATCCACATTATAGCGAAGGAAAAATTAGATAATTTTTAAGCTAATCATGATCAACACCAAAAGGGACATATTGTCAAATTTGGAGACAAAGTGTGGCTATATTTGAGAAAAGAATGACTTGAAATATAAGTTATGAAGATGAAACCTATAAGGTATGGGTTTTTCACCATCTTAGAGCATATTATAGAAAATACTTTCAAGGTTGATCTATCCCCTTTGATGAATATGTAATTAGTAGAATTGTGAGAACTTGCACTTGTATGATTCATACATGTTTGATGACAAAGAAGAATAAAAATTATAGCTAATCTCTATAGAGTACTTAATTTTTGATGCAAAAGGGGAGTTAAAGGATGATGTATTATTGTAACAAAACTTAAATTAAGACAGGAGAGAGACACACTGATAGTGGATAGTCATTGTCTAAGGTATTGTAAATATTTTACATAGTTTAAATTATTTACACTCTACTAGAATGTAGATGCATAAATGGAATCTTTGCATAAAAATAAGACATGTGACTTGGTGATATTCACACCTAGATGAACACCTATTGGCTAAAAAATGGGTATTGAAGAAGAAGTAGAATGTAGATGTGAAAATGAATAAGTATAAATATTAACCATTGGGAAATGGATTATCTTGGGTATAGAGAATTTATTTCAGTGATATTTGTTTAGTTGTTTCTAATTTACATTAATTATATGTATTTTATCTATTATTTTTTATTTCAACCTAAAAATAGAATAGATGGATGTAAAGACAAATTTTATACCCAGTGAGTTTGAAGAGGAAATATACATGACATAGCTATAAATATTTAATATAAAGGTAATGGAAGATTTGGTGTGGAGGATAAAAAATCCTCTATACAACATGAATTAATCACCAAGAATGTATAACTATAAATTTGACATGTATATGTTTGGATTTGGGCTTGGAAGAATCAAAGTTAATCCATGTGTTTATTTTGAACATAAAGGTAAAAAAAATGTTATCATGGTATCGTATGTGGATGACATGATATTCATTTGTAATAATAAGGAAATGAGTATCCAATCTAATTCTCAATTATCATCTCAATTTGATATAGAGGATATTAGTGCTACAAAATATATTTTTGGCATGGAAATTAAAAAAGATCAGGTAAATAGAAAATAATGGTTAAATCAAAGTATGTATGTTAAAAAGTTAACGAAAATATTTAAGATGAATTGAATAAAACCTACCTATACTCGCTTTCTTATTGGTCAAAATTTATTTGATGAATAATTTCCTAAAATAAAATAATACATTGACGAGATGTCTCTAGTTTTGTATGTTAGTGGTTTTGGTAGCATTATGTATTCAATGATATCTACTACAACTTACATTACTCATGTAGTGGGAGTACTGAGACAATTTATGTCAAATTGAGGAAAGGAACATTGGACTCTGGTGAAAAGGATATTGAAGTTTTTTTTGGGATCTCTAACCTATAAAATATGTTTTTAGGGTAATCATGATAAAATATAACTATTAAATCTACATGGTTTTTTTGGATTAAACTTACACTAAAGATCTTCATTTTTGAAGATACACCAGTGGGTATGTTTTAAAATTGATTTGGTGGAACAATAATTTGGATGAAAAATATATATGCTAGTGTTGCAATATACACCACAAAGGCTTGGTACATGGCATATACTCAAGAAAGTAAGGAAGTGGTTTGGAATTAAAGGTTATTGTCCATTGTTGGGTTTGTTCAAAAGGTTTTCAAGATAGATTGTAACTTTTAAATTGAAAATAGTATGCAAAAAAACCCTAAATGTTACTCTAGAATGAAACACATTGATGTGAAATACCATTTTTGAAGGGAAATAGTGAAGGAAAATAAAATATTTTTGGAGAAGGTGGATACATGTGAAAACATTATTGATTCATTAACAAAGGCTATGAGTACTAAGAAATTTTCATGGTGTAGAAAATCAATGGATATAGCTGCACTTAGTTTCTAAAAAAATGTATGTATGGTCCCATATAGAAAGTACTCAAAAAGTGGGATATTTCTTGAAATTTACTATATACTTTCCATGATCTACACTCGATTAGATTGTAGAGATAGAATGGGGAATTTGGATAGATATTGGTATATATTTTTTGGTTTTAGCCCATGGTAATATAATACTACCTTGGCAGTTTCTTATTGGTGTACCTATTTATGCTCACACATATAGTAGGGGAAATAGAGTTGAGAAGTACTTTATTGTATTATAAGATGATCTATTTAATATAATAGAAAATGAGGTTATTGTGTTCATGTTTTTTGAAAAGGTTTCCTATGTGAAATATTATGTAGTGTGTAATATTGTGTGTATTCCATTTATCTTATTTTTTTATAGCTTAAAGATTTTATTAGTATTTCTTCTCTCATTTTTATTTTCTCTTCAGAAGGGAAGATTCCAAGGTAGGTGAGATGGTATTTTAAGGAGAAATTAAAAGATATATTCTTACATATCCTTAATTGATATGTTTTTATAGGACCAAAATCCTCTCAAAATGGATGTATGGTCCATAAGGACCAATAAAAATAAACCTCTTCATCTCTATCTAAAAAACAACTAGTTTTACATAACAAATAGGGCTAAAGAGGAGTGTTTATTATATAGATAGATTATAGGTTTGAATGGATTCCATTTATTAATATAACCATCTCCTCAGCTTTAGTTTAAAATTTCCTTCTTGTAAAACATCCTTATTTTGTAAATTATCCTTTCATACATCTCTTTTTTCACATTTAGGGGTTGTTATTATAAATTAGTGGATTATATGGGTATTGAAGAAAAAAATATATGTTTATTTTAAGAGTTATCATTTAACTAGTGATAAGGGTTATATTTAATTATTAGAATAATATGTTTTTTTACCATTCACTATTAAATATATTTAGATATATGATACATAGAGTTAAATGTATATGAATAAGATCATTCATTAGGTGAATTTCACATATTATATACCCCCCAATCTTGGCTTCTTAACTTAAGGAAAGATCTAATTTAAATATCTATGTATTTAATAATTGTAATAAATTATATCTAATCTAAAACATGAACATAAATATCGATATCTATGTAATTATGAGAACACTTGCATTTGTGTATGCACACACACACACACACACACACACACACACACACACACATGAATTAAAATGTGTATTCTCATTGTATAACTATTTTTATAATCAATAATCACCTATACAAATATTAATTTGCTATATAAATGTCTTGATACTTCAACTTAATACAAATACATAGTACACTAAATTATATTCTTGTAACATATAATGTTACCTCAAAATAAATTATATATATATATATATATATATATATATATATATATATATATATATATATATATATATATATATGAAAATATTTTTGACCAAGAAAAAGTTCTTAAAAATATACAAATCTGCTATTGCACAAATGTAAGTTCCATTATTAATTCTATTTGGTTATTTTCCAAGCACGGGTAGTGACAATAACATGTGGATATAAAATGGTTTCCATTAAGATTTTTTCAATGTAACAGGGTTGGACACAAAATTTATGTTTCTTCCATCCCCAAATATCATGGGTAGTTTCTTTCAAACCTTAAAAAATGGTTTCCAAAATTAAGTAATGTAGATCCAAATCTCAACCATTCTTCACCTTTGGTTGCTTAGTGTTACATGTTCGAAGTATGTTTCACCTACTCCTATGATATATATTGTGGAGGTGTTGATTTGTGGAGCATGCCAAATGAAAGAAGTTTAATCATAGGGGATTTTGATTAATGTTACATGTTCAAAGTATGTTTCACCTACTCCTATGATTTACAATGTGTAGTCATTGATTTATGGAGCATGTCAATTGAAATCACCCCTCTAGGTAGAAGTATTGGTTTTGACACCCACAGATTCTTAGGTCCTTTCTTTAGTATGAATAAGAATGGATTTTGTTACCCAATCTTGGGAGCAAAAGAGATTAGATTACTTAACATATAAGTTGGAGTATTTTTATTTTTAGGAGTATGAAAAATTTATTGCATCCAAGGATATCCCCACCATAAATCTATCATATTATGTTTTGACAAAACCTAACTATGCAAAGAAAATATAAAGAGGAATAAAGTCAGGTTTACAAATGGTACGTCGATAATCTATGATATTCATTGATGAGGTCACTCACTAGACCATGGAGGAACTTATATCTCACATCCGAAGGAGGGATCGTGCTTTTCAAACTTGATTGTCCTTACCTTGGTGGGTTGGTGATTTTTAGAATCACAGTGTTCATTGTTATTAGGTTTGGGTTAATTTATTTTCTTGGTTATTTGCATATATTTGGTTCACTAATTTTCATGTCTATTTTTTTGTGGTTTTTCATTATAAGTATTTCATTAATTTGGAGTTGGATTTATAATATTTTTTTGGTGGATAATATTTTTGTTGCTTTTTGGTTTATGGGGACTAGGTCCCTATTATATCATATATTTAGTTTTAAATCTAGCCAGAACTGAGTATAAATAAAAAAATGTAAGTTACATTATCATTTTAAAAGTAATATCCACTCTCAAAGTTCCCATATTTATTCAAAATATTGAAAAAAATGAGAATGAAACCTTTAAATCCTAACATCAAATATTTTTATATTATATAAATTTATAGAATTCATTATAATAAAAAATATAATTAGATTAAAATATTATACTATACTTATTGAAATGAAATTATATATTTTATAAACTAATCTTAGTCTCAAATATAAATAATAAATTTATCCAATTAATTATTCTCATAATTATTTTATCTAAATTAATTTATATATCAAAAATTTTCCCCATAATTTAAATTTTTCTTTCAACTCTACTCAAAGATTAGTTTTTTTAAATATCTCCAAATATTATCCCCTATAAGACCATAAATGACTTGTTTATACTACAAGAATGGTCCATATCAAATTGGAATTGTTTTCAAAATCTTATTTTAGTTGTAACATATTTTTTTGGTTATTTATAATTAAAATAGGGAAAAGTAAATAAATAAATAAAATAGAAAATTATAAATTTATTAATATTTTTAATTATTTTTTGAATGAAATATAATATATAAATGTGAAGTATTACAAAAGATTTTATGTGGATTATTGTAGGCTTGGGCATGAGTTATGGAAGGAATGAATACATATTCTCAATTTATGGTGGGTTCAATAATAGGTTTTATCATGGCCATTATTTGGAAATACATATGGAAATTCATTGAATTAAATTATTTACCATATTTTAATAGAGTTAGCATACTTCTCCACATTGCTACAATTGTTAGCCTCTTTAAAATGACATTTTGAGGCAATAAACAAGATCACATATAAGAATTGTTTAACATACCATTTATATTTTTATTCTATAAATCATATTGATTTATAATACCATTTATATTTTATGATGATGTAGGTTTATGGTCATTATAATATGCATGACAAAATAACTATCCATTTGTTATATTTAAATATTTGTTTATTTAATTTGATTTTTCAATTAAATATTAAAATTTTATAGCATGAAAGATGAAAGTATCTTTTATTAAATATGCTTGGATCCACAATTATATTTATTTTTATGGATTTTAATTATCTATAAAGACATTTTGATATGTATGTTTTATAATAAATACATATTTTTAGGACATTATGTAAGGATATCATGTTTTCTACATTTATTATAGTTCATAAATATTTTAGATAATGACATCACAATATCACATTATACAAGTTATAATTGAGTTAATTAACTATTACATTTAAATATATATATATATATATATATATATATATATATATATATATATATATAGACACACACTCACTCTATATAGTATGGGTATTATTTGGATGGTTAATGTATAAACTAAAATACCCTATTCTAGCTTATACAAATATGGCATGTGCACTTGAATTAATTTAATTGAAGACACATTAAAATAAATGTGATTATTTTTACATTCTGGTAACATCAAAGGACAAGTAATTGATATACTTCACATGTAAGTTTATTGTCAAGCTTTATTTTAATTCCTAGTTTGTTTATGGGGCTAAAATTTGGGTAATATACTTTAAAAAATCCATGAAATGGTTAATATTTGGTAGTTTCTTTGCATTATTTTTAATTATGTGTGTGATTATGTGTTGGGGTATACTTTTTTGAATATATTTACAAACATAAAATTTATTAAAAAAATAAACATAAAAATCAGTTAAAAAAGAATGATTGTGAAGTATAAATAAAGTCATAACATGCTAAAAAATTGCATGTAGTCCCAAACTATGATAAAATAAAATATTTAAATTAGTTTTTGAGGGTATTTAAATTTCATTCAAATAAGATTAAATATTTAAATTTTTAAGATGAATAATTAAATAAAGTGAGCCTAATGCAATCAATATTTTTTTGAATAACATGTAATTGTATCAATATCTTAATGTATGTCATTAATGATCATATGGAATCAAGAACAAGACATATTATCCCTTAAACTATAAACTATTAATAATACTGCAACATGGTGTCTTTTCCAATCTATAGTTAGACATTATAAATGAAGAGGTAATCATGAATTCTTCAATATCAATTTGAAAATATTTTAATATAAATGAAGATCATGAAAATTATATAAATAGTAAATAAAATGTAAAAATAATGAATAAAATAAAGATGGGTTCTAATTTGTGAATAAAAAAGCATTTTATTTACTATAAAAAGGGTGAAAACCTGTGAATGGGAAAATGTAGTTTCATATCCAAAAAATGATTATTTTTTTTTCGTGGTGGACAAGAACTAGAGAAAAAAATATGTGCATAAATTAAAATGATAAAAAAATTAAACAATGAATAATATATGCTACTAAGTCATATTATGAGATTTCGATAATTATAGTCTATAAACTATAGTTTAGGATATTTCCCAATTTTTATTAAAATTATGTTTAATTGATAATTGGATTTATTTTTGTGTTTAAATATATATAATATGTTTTTCAAACATGATTTTTATTCATATAGTTTAACTTTCAAAATTATATATTCTTATTGATACTATAAACATCTCTTAGAGATGGAACTTAGGAAGGGTGGAATTTATTTGGGTATGTTATATTTTTACAATATTAACTAAAAATGTTGGCACTTTTTTGTTATTAAAATTAGTTTCCATCCCTATTGTAAAACATATAATAATAATGGAGAAGGCTTGTGGTTAAAATTAGTGAAAATAAAAACTGTAGAATAGAAACATTGATGCCAAAGTAATGCCAAGATTATTAAATAATCACCCAAAAATTAAGTAAAAATAAATTTAAAGTCATCTAAAATGGGAACATGAAGAAAACTATAATAATTATAATTTATATTAAAATAATAAAACTAAGATAAATATAATTCTACAAATTAATTTATATTTACATGTACAATGACAAGATCCTAAATATAAGATTCAATTTTATAGTGGGAAACTAAAGGCTAGTAAATGAATTGCATGGGCTCTATTGTAACTAATATTTGAAATACAATAAATTAAAATAAAATTTATATATTGTGATATAAATTCTATATATTTATATAAATCCTACAATCAAAAAAATTTAATGTCTCAATCCCATAAGCTAGAAATAAATTTGTATTCCAAACCAAAAGTTAATTTAAATAATTCCTATGAAAACTCAAATTTGATGAAATATTAAATCTTGAGCACCTATCTTAAAGGTCTTACCTAAATATGAAAAGAATAAAACCCCTTCAATTCTCTTCTCAATAATCCATCAATAATAGTTTTGGTGCATTAACAAATTAGTAAGTTGCAAAGAAAAATAGTAAGGGCAACTATCTTACCTAAAATATGAAAATAATGAAACCCTTTTAATGATCTTTTCAAGAATCCATCAATAATAGTTTTGGTGCACTATAAAATTAGTAAATTACAAATCAAAATTGTAACGACAATCACATGATAAATAATAAAATTAGTTTATAATTAAATATGAGTTGCATAACTGTTAAATGCACTATAATTATGAGTACCTCACAAAGGGAATGCTCTATAACTTGTGATATATGTCCCATTTGTGCTAGTTCTATAAGAAAATTGTAAACTTTTAGGGCTGATTTCAATGTCTAGGAATCTTAACTAATCATTTGGTAATGTAACCTTGAAAAAAATGAATAATAAAATCAAAAAATGTGTATATCCAACCATATAAAAGATTTTTTTTTTTTTTTAAAAGTATGACAATACAATAAGTCCATCAAATAAGAAATAACATTAACCTATTTTAGTTCAATTAGAGTATAAGTTTATGATGGATGAAACTAAAAAAAATGTATATTTGCTATTTACAAAGGAAGATGACAACTAATATAAGTGGTAGGCACAAAACATTGTTAATACATTCTTCAATGGGAAATTAAAGTGGGGAAAGGTCATTGGTAACAACTATTGCCTATTGATTGATAATGTTATTAAAAATTACCCAACTAAATTGATGTGTGAGGATGATTTTCCCTCATGTGGATGCATATTTTATACTAAATAAGCTATAAAATAATATTTAAAAACATGATACATGTTAATAATATTTGAAAATAAATATGTCAGAAATTACTAGAGCCACTTTAGACACTTATTCACCTCAAATACTCATGCCATATTACCTTAATTATTATTAGTTCCCAAAAATGGAAGAATTATAGACAAGTACAATAATAGGAAACTCAATGGATAAAAAGAGATCAGGATGTAGGGAAATGACAAAGATAAATAAGAAAATCTATCAAAGAATTAAAATGAAGGGAAAAAATCTATATTTTGAAAGGATATGGTAAATAAACTAAGGGAAAACACATTCAATATTTTAAAAAAATATCAAATAATGTAGATGACTGGAAAAAATTCTATATTTCTAAAGGATAAGTTAAATAAATAAAGTGAAAATAAATTTCATAATTCTAAATGATATGGAAATTAAATTATGGGAAAAATCAAAAATTTAAACCATAAGATATTCAAAAAAATAAATAAACCCTACTTAATAAAATATATACATTCAAAAATAAATTACGAACTAGGTATGATATCATCACCTAGGATCGATTCCTTCACATAGCTCTATGATGACCCTACGTTTGAATGTGTAAATAAGGATTCATTTATCATCATATCTCCTTTTGATATCTATCTCCATTTCTACCATTCATTTCATGTTATTTATTTATTATTTCAAATACCACATCCTAGGTTTATAAACTAAGTCAACATATTAAAAAGTAGTGTAATGTATAATTATTTCCATTTATGAATTATAAATGATTGTATAATAAATATTTAGATAAAATAAATTAATTAAATTGGATAAAAACTAGTTGAATCTAAAATTATTTGTGGAATAACCCTAATTACAAAAGATCACGTATTATGGTTACTTCCATTTGTAGATAGAGATATTTCTCATAATTTAATTGAATCATAAGAATGCAAAGTTTCATGACATTAATAATGAAATAATAGAATTCATACATAACCCTATAAAATGACACTGATAAATATCAAGGTTGTATACATTAAATAAAGAAGGAAAAAACTAGATGAATTTAAATTTAGTGGTGGAAATAACCCTAATTATAGAAGAGTACATGTTTTGGTTGATTCTATTCACATCTATAAATATTTCATAAAATTTCATTGGATCATAACAATTTAATGTTTTACTTCCTAAAAAGTGTATTAATAAAATGTAGTTACAACCTTGCATATTGAACCTTTTCGCTATCTCTATTGGCTCAATCTATGCATCCCAATGACGGTAAATATTGTTTTTTTTACTTTTCCTTATATGTGGTGATTATTTTTGGTTGGATTCATTTAGTCAATAATTATTTTATAAACCCTAGTTTTTGTATAAGTTAATTATGATTTTAATAATA
Source organism: Torreya grandis (assembly GCA_037957365.1). NCBI lineage: Eukaryota > Viridiplantae > Streptophyta > Pinopsida > Cupressales > Taxaceae > Torreya > Torreya grandis. The sequence continues at coordinate 3,353,318 of JARHVA010000628.1, forward strand.
TTTAAATTAATATAAAAATATATATTTAATACATGTGCATGAGTAGTGTCCATGGATTAGTAGTAAAAACTAGTTAAAATTTGTGTCCAATAAACATCCAAAAAACATAGATTGATCAAAATGAAAATTAAATTCAGCAACAAAACATAAGACAAAACCAAAATATATAAAATAACTATATGAAAGCTAAAATCAAACATTATTAAAAAATTAAAAACAATTTTGAACTTTTTCTTACTTTTCTGTAATCTATCAAAATAAGTACATATAAAATCATTCCCTATGAATGCAATGCATGACCCTACATGTCCATAAATACACTAAAACACAATGTATCTTTCATGCGACACATTTATGAATTAACACCACAATACAATTTAATTTATATTACTTTATATGATATATTTTCATTAACTATATAAAGAACATTTTAAAATGAAGGTGCAATAAATCTCTAGGAAGCACCCACTAACTAAAAAGATCAAATTTTTTTAACAATAAACTATAGAGCAAAACCCAAATATATGTAATATTCATCAACAATGTGATAATAAATATTTCATAAATAATAGATATCAAATTTTATATAATTAAAACTCAAATGTAATAGGAATGCATGTAACAAACTACTTAAAAAATAAATCCTATTAACTCCTATAGTACGTAATATGGCAACTATAGTAAAACTAGTGATTTTACCAACCAAATATTTTGAAATTAAAGTTATAAAGTGATTATAAATGTTTTTTTAATAAGTAAATTATTTTATACATTTTTTTTTAGTTTTAAACACCTTTAAATATCCCTTTAGCCTTTATTTAGTTTTATTTAATGAGTGCTAGTGTCTTAATCTGTGTATCAGTAGTCTTGTTGAAATTAAACATTATTCCATAATTTGTCAAATTTTGTGGTATAAAACCCTCTTGTTAAATCCATGTGCTATTAGTCCTAATCTATTTTAAATTTTTATTATCTCATGTTATAGATTTAATAACTCTTAATGCCTTTCTTGAGTGTTTGTATGATCTTGTCACTTTGCTTTTTATCTTTCCTTTTAGTTGGAAGGTAACATATATCCCTTTACACATTTACCTTTTATAGCTATAAAAAAATAAAAAAATAAAAATAAATAAATAAAAAATAAATAAAAAATGATTTTAAGTCATCTATAAATATGAAATTTCTTAGGTTCATTTGATAATCAATCAAATATAATCATTTTTTTAGTCATCACTTTATTAGAGACCAATTTTGCATGATTGCTAGATTATTTATTTTATGATTTTTTCATTAACATATTTATTCCAATCTAAGGGGTGTAATAAACTAGAGTATTCATCTAACAGAGACAAATAATTTTATTTTCCTTAATAGTCTAGGTTAACCATATTTATATCACTTTTGGAAGATAATATTCAAAACACATAAAATTAGGGTAAGAGTCGATGAAATAAAAGCATAAAAATAGGTATTACATATAATTTTAAAAGTGGTAGGCACTAAATAATAATGTTTGTATGATGTAGGTAGTAGTCTCATAATACTTTTAAATTTGAGTGAAAAATTGGCCATAACTTCAGATGTGCATTTATATGTTTAAATTATGATGAAATATTTAATGTCATTTCATAAATTTGATAAGAGAATTTAATTTCCCTTATGTCCTTATATGTTTGATTCAACATTTAATTAGGGATTATTTCACAATGTTCTTATATGTTATATGATAACTAATTAGAGGTAGTACATTTTTATATTATATTTTGGTGAGCTTAAACTATATTACACCTCCTACGGTTTCATTTTATGATGAATATCATACCTCCTAGGGTTTCATTATTATGAATTCTCCTAGATCTAAATATTTTATTTTTCCCTCATTTTTTATTGTTCCCAAATCCTAGGTCATTTTCAATTTAAAGAAACCTTAAAATCTTTGGTATTTTGTGGTATGTTTTATTTTGTGTTCAAATAAATTTAATGTTACACATTATTAGAGCAAATAATTCAGGTTAAAAGTAACTTGGGATTAACCTATATAACCTGGGTATTAACCAAGGATGCTTAACCTAGGTGAGTTAGACTCATATGGGGTTGAAACTTGCACACTCAAATGTCTAATTATATATTCAACATGTTAGGTTTAAATATTGATAATAGTTCAAAATTTAGGTATAGATTTTTGTATATGGTAGGACTATTCATTTGGCAACTAGATGGTTTCATATTGTTAAATGTATTTCTCTTATCTACCCTCAACTATTATAAATACAAGGGTAGGATATAGCATAATAATGTAAGATAAGTTGAATATTTTACAATTATAATATCTTCATGAGAGTAATATATAGAGTGTGTTTATTCTTGAGGATTAGAATTTTCTTTTCTGTGGTTGTGATCTCTCAGATAGATCTTTATGATCTGTTATGTATCCTTTCTCAACCCTAATATGATATAATATCTTTAAGATATTTTTCGAATCCATTTACCCATAGATTATTTACCTTACTCTATTAATATCCTACCTTGAAATTTTCCATGATCTAGCCCTATAGCTCTTATAATATTATTATTTTTGTAAAGTTCATCTTGAATAACTAGTTTTGTCTTTGACATATCCAAGTCTTTTCCATTTTTTCAAGGAAAAAAATTTATTGGCTTTGGAATAATTTTTGGAATTTTGAGGATCTATTTATTACATATAAGCTTTTTATCCTTAGTTTATCTTTTGGGCTTGGTTATAGAGTTTGTTATTCATTTCTTAAATACATCATGTTTAGTTTGGCATAAGTAATAGATTTACTCCTAGTTCAAATCTCTTTTTGACCTAAATTCTTATTTACTAGATCTCATTTCTACCTCATCCTTTATATCTAGATCATTAGCTAAGGCATTGGAGAGAAGAGGTAGAGTTGAGGAGTTGGAAAAAGAAGAGGCATAACACTTAGAGGAGAGAAGTGAAGGAAACATATCTTGAGGCATTCTTATAAGGGGATGATACATGGAGGATATTCTATGTGGAGAGAAGGTGGAGATTGAAAAACAAGATTTTTTGAAGCATTAGAAGGAAGGAAGAGATGAAGGGGTGTTAGACTAAATAGCTTTATTTATTTATTGTTTTATGATGAAGTTTGGTGTCATACTAATTTAGAAGGACTGCTTACTAGTTGGAGCCTTTTAAAAAACATTATACCTAATGCTATGAAGCTACTATGTGGAGGATATAAGTTGGAGCTAAGTGGACTTTTCTTCTCATTAGACTAATGTTCCATTTCTTTTTTTGTCTTATGTGTTGAATTAATCACTTTTACACTACACTTTGGTTTGTGCCATTTACAGGTGTGTTGATCAAATTTTATTGATTCCTAGAGGGATCTAAGTGATTTGGTTTATGTGGAATCTTTTATAGTAAGGAAGGAAGGAATTAGAGCTTTTAATATCGTCTGGTGCATAAATTTTTATTGTATAAGTGCATTGGAATCTATACCTAAGTGGTCTTTGGCATGTTATTTACCTTCATAGATCCTCAAAGTAGACTTATACCCAGTGTTGGGTTCCTTGAAAGCACCCTTCATAGTAAAATATTAATATAATCCACCATATCTCCTCTCAAAAATGTCTTGTTAATTTATTCCTTTCTTTTACAAGCTATATTTTATTAAACAAAATCACTTGCATGCACATCGAGGTCAATAGCAAGGTCATTTTTCACTTTGGTTGGATTTTTAATTATATGGTTCATTTTGAGTTCCAATGAGTGGTTGGAAGCCTACCTTCATTTCTATTTTTGTCATTGAAATCCATTTATGGTGTCTTTTTTAATGTTTTTGACCCATTTAGAAGAATTCATAGAGCTTATAACTTTTGAACTATAACTCAAAATTGAGTTCAATTTTTTTCCAAAAGTGTATTATTTTTTATTATCTATCCATTTTTGTCATTACTTTATAAAATATCACTAATTTTATAAAATGTCAAATCTTGGAGGAGTACCTTAATACAATGTTTTGGGGGTTGTCCCAATGTTGATTTCTGGACCCTTTTAAATTCTTTATGCTCTATAGTTATTCACTAGAATGTATTCTACATCTAGTATTGATTATTATGAGCCTTTGACTACACACAATTACCATACATGGAGACCTAGAATGGAAACAATCATAAAATACAAAGGATTATGGTCCCTAATGAATGAAACTCAACCATATTTCACATGATATTATGAAATGTTTTAGCACTAATGTAATTTCTATGAGTGGTTGAGTCTAATAGGGACTTAATATGAGCGATAGTTTGTCATTTAATTTTTATTGGTGTGATACTCCCTTCAAAATCGGGTCTAAGTTAAAGGGTTTATTTGAGAAATTAGATCACATGAGATCCATGCAACTTTAAGTGGAGCTAACTTCACTCAATCTCGATGACTTTCACTTTATTGTAGACTATATCACTAATTTTAATCTTTTTTTGACATAGTTGAAGGGGAGTGGATGAGATAAGAAAGATGAAGAGTGTGGGTACCTGATTCTATCAAAGTTGATTGGTTCATTCCAAATCTTTTCTTATACATTTTTCTCTAGCAGGGATGCCTTAGGTTATGCATTCAAAATTCCTAATTTGGATTTTTTTATTATAGACTTACTAGGGGTGAATCTAAAATGTTTCACCTTGATTCTTCCACCTCTTAAAAATAATTAGTAGCATCACATCCTAATAACAAGGGAAACACACAAAGTAATAAAAGAATACTCCTCCTCCATCTCAAAATGTACCTAAGCCAAACACCAACACATTTAAACCCAAATCATCTTCAAAATTCAAGAATAAGTTTCACCTACCATGCTCCTATTGTGGGTGGATTGGTCATGAATATTCTATGTGTTTTAATAAAATGCAAGCCCTAGAGGATGTCATCAAGAAACACAAGATTTATATCTCCACTCCTCCATCTAATGAGCATGAAAGAAAAGTTAATGTTATTCTGATCTTGTTTGAAATAGTTGGGTTGTAGATTTTGGTGTTTCTCACCATATGACTTATTCCAAGGAGTCCTTTCTATCTCTTAGTTTGAGTTTTACTTCTAACATTGAGGCTGGATATTCTTCCTTTATTTATGTGACATACAACTAGATGATGGTCTCATCAAGGATGCATTATATGTTATAAACATCACTAAAAATCTACTTTTAGTTCATCATATTTACCATTTTGGTTAGGGAAAAATAGTGACTTTCACACCATAGGTGATGAAGTTTGAGCTTTGTTAGAGCCACACACACTTATTTCATGTGGTGTTATTGATCATAGTTTTAAATTTATTACTTTTATGGTTTTTATGATACTCATCGTCTAGGGATATGTTTGATTTCTCATGTATATTATGAGAGTAGGCTTTGGCATGAGATATTTGGACATCTCAATTATAGATATTTGAAGGAGTTGGTTACTTATAATATGATAGAGGGTCTTCATATAGTTTCATGTCTTGATGGAGTTTTCCCTGGTTGTACATTAGGTAAAAAACACCATAATCTATTTTTTAAGGATTTTTCATAGAGAGATTCTCCACCACTTGAGCTTGTACATAGTAATTTTATGGTCTTTCCTACATGTATAGTTTGTTTAGTGATTCACAACTTTTGATTCTTCATCTTCATCCATGCCTCATTCTTATTATTTTATTATTTTGTCACCTCCTATTAAGTACTCATTATTTGAGGATAGAGCTTATAAGGTCCCTGAGGAAGTTATATATACTGAGTTTCTTACTCACATTGATGTTTACACTATGCCTAAGTGGGCATGCACTATAGTTTCTAAGGCAACACCTTTCATATAGGATATTCCACCCACTTGACATTGTCATTTACATTTTATAGGTATTATAATTTTGTGTTATGGATTCTCTATGGATCCACAATATTTATCATAGGCTCATGGGATACACAATTGGGATGATGTGATGAGAAATGAGTATTATTATTTGATGAAGAATCATACTTGGGATTTGGTCAGTCTTCCTAAATGAGGAAAGTTGGTTAGGTGAAAGTGGATTTACCACACCATTATGTATATAATAGGTCCATTGACAAGTATAAGTCCTATTTTTTAGCAAAGGGTTTCTCACAAGTTGAAGGTGTTGACTACTCTGAGACTTTTACACCCATTACTAAGATGGATTTTGTATGCCTTGTAATTTCTATTGCTACATAAAAGAGTTGGACAGTATATCATATGGATGTTAAGAGTGCCTTCTTATATAGAGACTTACATGAGGAATTATATATGGAGTAGCTTACTAGGTTTTTTCATGATTCTTTTCTTGTTTGTCAACTTCAGAGGTCTCTTTATGGTCTTAAATAGGCCCCTCAGGCTTGGTATGAGAAAATGAATTAATTTTTTCTCTCCATTAGCTTTATTCTCTATTAGTTGGATCCCACAATATATATTAAATGTATTTGTAAGGATATTATTATACTTGTCTTGCACATTGATGATCTACTTCTCATAAGCACCTCCTCTTTTCATATTTAGGCCATTCAACAGGAACTTTTAACATAGTTTGATATGACAAATCTTGGTCTTTTGCACTTCTTCCTTGGTTTATAGATTTCAAAATCAGATATATGGATTTATTTGAGTTAGTAGATGTACACCCTTGATCATTTTCATCATTTCAGCATAAATGATTTCAAACAATGTCCTAATTTTTAGTCTGGAGTGACTTTCACTACCAGTTGTACTACTCTTTGTGATACTACATTATATAGACAACTGTTTGAGAGTATTATGTATTTAACCCATAATCACTATGAAATTTCATTTCTAGTTGGGTTTGTATCTAGGTTTTCACATGACCCTGATGACATTCATTGGTAAGATGCCAAGAGGATTTTACAATATATGTGAGGCATTACTTAATTTGGATTACACTACACCAAGGGTTCTACTCAATTGGTTGGGTATAGAGATTAAAATTGGGTAGGTTATCTTGATGACATGTATTTCACTTCTAGATACATATTTCATCTTTGTTCTTCACCTATTGCTTGGTTGTGTAAAAAATAACATGCTATTTAACTTTCATTTATAGAGGTTGAGTACAAGGTAGCAATTATAATGATTCAGTAGGTTGTTTGTAATATCCCTTCGGATATCAAAACAAAAGCTCTGAATTGATTATCTAAATTTTTTCAAAATATCTTCAAATAGATAAATAAATCATAGTATAATCTCTTATTTATTTGCTCATAAGCTTACAATAGAGGTCCTCTGTCAAGTATACAAAGAATATTGAAAGTACAACCTTAATACCCTGAATATTCCACAAACTGGGGAAAAAATCTGAATCTGGTACGTCTCGGCCTGCTGTGTGAAAACACAATCACCAACGTCGGTTATACTGCCATCGTCAGTCGACTTGTAGTCGTTAACTTGCTGACACCAGTGATATGTCGACTGATGTCGGTCTTTGTAGGTCTCTGCTTGCCAATGTCAGTGCCTGAACTTTCTGTCGATGCGTACGGATTTTCACGGATCTGTATGAACTTTTTACGGCTACCAATATAGCACACCCTGAATGCTTAACCTGATCTGTAGAATTATGGGCTAATACAAAAGATCTATATCTGGATAATTCTTGAATCAAAACCTAAAACAATGAAATACCTGTAAACCCTTGTGACAGCTTCTGTGTGAAGTTATCTCTCAAACTTGTAAACACCTGTGATAACTTCTATATGAATTTATCTCTCAATTTGGTAATAAATCGTCTGATCTCTCATAACCTCTAAATCAAACACAATGAAGAGTTGACATTCTTCAATGCAAATGGAATCCTGGAACCCTTGGCTCAGTCTTCACAGAAGAATTTCTTAACAAGAATCAATATCAATAATAATAATTGGCTAATCCATAATGGCCTCCATGAGAAACCCTTATACCCTCAAAAAGATATGCTTGCCCTAATTAGGGTTTCTTAAATTAGAATTAGGGTTTCTAATTAAAAATAGGCTTAATAATTAATATTTGATTAAATCAATCAAATATTAATATCTCCCTCAATACATGTCAGATCCTTGAACTGTTCAAAGCTGGTGAACCAGGGAGTGATTTCACACATGACCATACCAAAATAAAGGTGCTCCACTGCATGTAAAATATCCCTAAATAATAGGAACTCAAGCCAAATGTGTCTAAAATAACCTAAATGAAAGCCAACTATAGAAATTCTATGAATCAAAGTCAAGCCAAGCTCCATTATGACCCTCTATCCATCCTATCAGCCTACGAGGGTTGCATGATAGGCTAATCATAAACTCTGAGAAGTGTCACCTAAAAAGGGGACATGACAATCCGCCCCTCCTGAAATTGCTTGTCCCCAAGCAATGTCAGAACAAGGAACCACTCGATCCACCTGGATCCCAAGGAAAAAGTTGTGTAACATCCATCATGTCACAAATCAATCCCTGTGGAGAAATCATCAACATCAATAGCATCAATGGTATCAAAATCAACAATTGAAAAATTGCACTCTACACCCACACAACTATCTGAAGACCAACTGTAGATGCCGGTAGAAGAAACCACTCTATGGAACTCAAGCCAACTAAAACATCAACCCTATCAAAATTCAAGTCCCTGTCTAACTGATACTCACACCCAACTAGACCATGGATATGACAATCATCGGTACCTGAGTCACTGACACCAAAACTAATCTCTGGATGCAAAGAAAAATAATGAGCATACCTCACCGTATGATGCTGGTAAGAACCCCCAACCTCTGCTACTGGCTCACTATTGCCAAACTGGGACTCAATGGATGGCTCCAATCTCGGCTCAACAAACCCCACCTCAACATCCCTGTAAGGTAACATAGTAGATAGGGCCACTAAAATCTCCTCACCCAATCTGCTAATAGCACTAGTACCTCGGACGAGAACACCTTCTGTCATCTTATGTGAGTCCAGACAAACACCTGCACTATCCAGCAAATACTCCATGAATGATTCAGTTCAGTAAAAATTATATGTGGAAGCATCAACATACTCCCCCACACACCCCAACTGATCTCTCTGTAAAGGTGGCACAACCAACTGTACCACACTGTCATCTGTGTGAGAATAATCAATCTGGAGACTCGACTCCACTAGTATCCCAAACGCATCAAGACCAGGTACTCCCAAATCTTGAACATGTGTGTCAGCCTCAACAACATGTTCCTTAGTAACAACTATAGGAATGTACTCACCACCAACCACCTCAATATACAAATGACCATCCATACTCTATGAATCAACTCCAAAGCTCATATCAACATACAGAGTATCAACAACTATAGCATCACTTTCTAACTCTTCCATACTGAAAGAAACTACCGGTGAAACTAAGTCCTCAAAATTGTCCACTACATTCTCCTGGGTGTCATCTGCAATAATCAGATCTTGGGACTCTTCTACAATCTCTGCCATAGCTGAGAGATCATCAACCCTCAGTGCACTAACATCTGAGCACACCTCTACACTCTGAGTGCAAGCATCAAACTCATCCTCATCTTCACTATCTCCTATCTCATAATAATCATAATAATCATGGGACATGCTACTCTCTTGTCTAAGTGATCTGTAGTGCTCTCTCCTCAACTTAACAAAGTGATCCAAAGGCAACAACTCCCAAACTCGAGGTGATACTAACTCCCACTCCTCATTCGTTGTCATATACCGTGTGGATTTGTCTTTGAATGTAGGGTATGAAAGGATTTCTTTCATCCTCTTCTGGGTTTCATCCAACTGTTTAAAACTTTGCTTCAGCTTCTCCATATCCTTGTCCCACTGTTTCTGAGTATATGAAGTCATCATGGATACTTCGTTGATTCAACCTACCCAAGCTACCCAACAAGATGGCAATACATTAGCTCTGATACCACTGTAATATCCCTTCGGATATGAAAACAAAAGCTCTGAATTGCTTATCTAAATTTCTGCAAAATATCTTCAAATAGATAAATAAATCACAGTATAATCTCTTATTTATTTGCTCATAAGCTTACAATAGAGGTCCTCTGTCAAGTATACAAAGAATATTGAAAGTACGGCCTTAATAGCTTGAATATTTTGCAAACTAGGAAAGAAATATGAATCTGGTACATCTCAGCCTGCTGTGTAAAAACATAGTCACCGACGTCGGTTATACTGCTATCGTCGGTCGACCTGTAGTCGTTAACTTGCCGATGTCGGTGATATGTCAACTGATGTCGGTGCCTAAACTTTCTGTCGATGCGTACGGATTTTCACAGATCTGTACGGACTTTGTATGACCGCCGATATAGCACAACCTGAATGCTTAATCCTGATTTGTAGAATTATGGGATAATACAAAAGATCTATATCTAGATAATTCTTGAATCAAAACCTAAAATAATGAAATACATGTAAACCCTTGTGATAGCTTCTGTGTGAAGTTATCTCTCAAACTTGTAAACACTTGTGATAACTTTTGTATGAAGTTATCTCTCAATTTGGCAATAGATCGGCTGATCTCTCACAACCTTTGAATCGCACACAATGAAGAGTTGACATTCTTCAATGCAAATGGAATCCTGGAACCCTTGGCTCAGTCTTCACAGAAGAATTTCTTAATAAGAATCAATATCAATAATAATCATGAATACAAACTCTCTCCCATGAGAGATTCTTATACCCCTCCAAAGGGTTTCTTCCTAAAATTAGATTCCCTTAAATTAGACTTAGGGCTTCCTTAAATTAGAACTAGGGTCTTAAAATTAGACCAATTCTTAAATTAGAATTAGGACCCTAAAATTAGACCCAATAATTAATAATTAATAATTAATTAATAATTAATTAAAATTAGACCAAATAATTAATATTTGATTAAATCAATCAAATATTAATATCTCCCTTAATTCATGTCCGAAAGAGCCCGAACGAAAGCTAAGCCCAACTCCATCAAGACCCTTTATCCATCCCATCAGCCTACGAGGATCGCATAATAGGATAATCATCAACTCTGGACATGTCAACTAAAAAAGGGGACATGACATTGTTTAGCTTCATAAATTATTGACAGAGTTTGGATTCACATAGGATTCACCTAATCTAATTTTTTGTGACAACTATATTACACTTCACATATCCTATAACTTAGTTGAGGATCAACATACCAAGCACATTGAGATACATGTGTACTTCATTTTTTAGCACATTTAGAATGGATTTATTATCTTGGATTACACTCCAAATCAGTAGCAAGTTGCTGACATCTTTATGAATCCTTTTACTTCACCTTGTTAATTTAGTTGAATCATATGCTTGGGATTTCAAAATTTATCATTGGGGGTGTTCATGAGGGCATATTTCTTATTTATTTTTATTGTATATTGGTATCTCATTAGGGTTATTGTTGGAACCCATTTTAATATATTTTTTTCTCCCCCCCCCAAAATTTAATCTTAAGGGAGGGTGTTAGAGTAAATAATTTGAGTTGATATTATCTTTATATTAACCTATGTAACTTAGGTATTGACAAAGGATTCATAACCTATGTTACTTAGACTTGTGTGGGGTTTAAACTTACACACCCACATGTCTAATTACATAGTCAACATGTTAGGTTTGAATGTTGATAATATTTCAAAATGTAGGTATATTTTTGTGCAAATGGTAATAATATTCATTTGGTAACTATTTGGTTTCACATTACCAAATTTATTCCTCTCACCTACCCTCAATTATTATAAATACAAGGGTAAGGTGTAACATAAGAATGTGATAGAATCTAAAGATTTCACAATTGTAATAGCTCCATGAGAGAAATAGATAGAGTTTGTTTTATGTGGTTTTAGTCTCTCAGATAGATATTGGTGATATATTATGTATCCTTTCTCAACCCTAACACACATGTTGAAATAATATGATTTTAACAAGAATAAGTGATATGTTTAATATCAAAATGGTACATTTAAAGTCATTTTTATGGTTTGATCTAAGTTAGGCTTTAAAAATAAAATGAAATCTAAAATTTTTAATGTATAGTTTCAAAATTATAGTATGGTTGAACCTTTGAAATTATATATTCATGTGTAAAAAACATATATTCTTTTAATCATAAAAAAATGTCTTTGAATAATAAGAATCTATATTAAAATACCTTTTAAATGCCAATTTATAAAATAATTTTGAATATGATGGAAATATAAATGTTCATGTGAATAAAAATTCTAATAATAGTCAAAATACTTTAGAATACATTAGATAAATATTAAACATTATAAACCTTAAATGTCCAATTTAATAAGTTTCTCTTAGAAAATCATCAATAGATTACAAGTTTTTTGAATATAATAAAATACATTTTTGTATAGGTTTGCATCACAATGTGGTCATTTCCCAGTCATCTCATAATCCAAGCTCACTTATCAATCTAATCTTCATATTTCATAATAATATTTTATTCCTCATATTTTTATTAATTGTATTTTATCACACCTAAATTATAAGATTCCATACCACCCATTACTACTACTCCTATTATTATTAGAGTGACTTCTCACACAAATCTCTTTTCATAGGCTAATTCATCTCACCAAATCTCATATTCATAATCATTTCAAAAACTTATGTCAATAGGTGCATGGATTTAAGGGTATAATTACATGGAAATTTTATCATAATGTATATGTGGTATTTCATGACATGTAGGCATTATATAAATAAATTTTATTCATTAATTTTTCTAGAATCAATAAACACTAAGCCTAGAATGTATACATGCTATAAAAATATGCATTTTCTTCCAAACCAAATTTGACTTGACAAAATTGCACATGCTTGGAATCAAAATAAACCATGGCTCACATGTTTAATAATGCGTACAATATATAGTGTGTATTAATTATAGTTTGTGAATGTTACTTTCACATTTTTCCAACTAAACATAAAATATCTTCTAGAAGGGGTAGATGGTTTAATAAAATAAACGTTAAGTAAATATAATAAATTAGGTTTAGTCTACATCTGATAGAATTATTATCACATCTACACAACTTATGATTAGTATATATTTTAACCAAATCCAATGTATCTAGTACTTAGTCATTTTTAGGTTTTTACTATTAAACATAGGAATTTTAGGGCATAAATTTTCTAATTGATGTCTATTCTAGGTAATCATATAGTCAATTTTAATGTTTTATTAATTTCTAGATTGAATTTTTGAATTTATAGGATTCCTACATTTTAAAAAATTTATGTTTATAAACCAATCACTTAGAATTCAATCAAAAGTGGTGTGATTAGGGAATCATAGGTCACATTGATGACCTAAACACATCAAACAACCACGTTGTGTTAATATTAATTATTCATCATTCCTCCATCATCCCTAATAACTTAATCATCATCCCTCATCACTCCTAATAACTATTTACTCATTCTAAATTATCCCTAAGGATTTGATCATTGACTTTCACCATCCATCATCATATCTAATCACTTCCTCATTGTCCCTCATCAACCCCTCATTGACCCTCAATATCTCTCATCATCCTTAATGACTCCATCATTCCTCATCATCCATATTCACTCCTTCCTCATCCCTAATTGTCTCTAAATACTCCCTCATTGATTATCACCATCTACCATCATCCCTAATCTCTCCTTTATTGACCCTCACTCTCCATCATCATCCATAACCACTCCTTCATTGTCCCTCATCATCTTTAATCACTCCCCCTTCGTCCATTATAATATAAAATCAGTCCCTCCTCATTGTCATTGACCCTCACATCCCTCATTATCCCTAATCACTCCCTCATTGACCTTCATTATCTCTTATGATACCTATGATTCCTTCATCATCCCTCATAATCCCTACTCACTGCCTCATCCTCACTCTTCATCCCTAATAAATTCCTCTAATACCTTATTTATGGGTGAAGTGAATTCATGCTTGTGCCCAATTGGCTTATGTTCTAATTTGAATTTTTTCTCACTCAAATAAGGCCCAAACAAACTCTTCTTTCATTCATCATATTTCACTCAAATAAATAACTCTAAGATATCATCTAATTTTTTAGTGGGATTGATATATATATGGATATGGCAATCCATGATAACATCACTGAGAGAGTGTTTATCCAAAGCCCCAATCTAGAAGAAATAGTCAAGTGAGAAAAGGGTGGGATGAAACTATATTACTTATATATATATATATATATATATATATATATATATATATATATATATATATATATATATATATATATATATATATATATATATATATATATATATATATATATATATATATACATATATATGTGTGTGTGTGTGTGTGTGTGTGTGTGTGTGTGTGTGTGTATGTGTGTGTATATATATATATATATATATATGTGTGTGTGTGTGTGTGTGTGTGTGTGTGTGTGTGTGTGTGTGTGTGTGTGTGTGTGTGTGTGTGTGTGTGTGTGTGTGTGTGTGTGTGTGTATATGTATATATATATATGTATATATATATATATGTATATATATATATATGTATGTATATATATATGTATATATATATATATGTGTATATATATATATGTATATATATATATATATAAATATTTAGGAATATAATACACCCCTGCATGTCAATTTGACATTATGATTAGGTCCCTTATAGGTTGAAAGTGACAAAAAACCATAGCCACTTATGATCAAGGTAAATAAAAAAAATGGGCCAACTAAACTATTATAATCCATACATAGTCATGTTGATTCAATGATGTCAAGTAATTAAAACCAACTATTATATTAATAAGATAGGAATTAACCATCACATTATGTTAAACACACTTGGATTTCATTATTTATCTCATCAACGTCATGAAATATGTATAAACATGACATGAATATATTATATGATATGGATATATACCGTTACTCATCTAAAATGTCACTTGAGTTCCAAGAGTGTTACTTGTGACCACCCATCCCTAGCTTAACTCTATACCTATATTAAAGCCTATTTAGACACTTATTTAGGTTTCATGTGGAACTTACACATATGTATACATATCAAACACAATGTTAGATCCTTATTTAGGCATCTAAGTCCCTAGTGTCTTAGGTTATACCACCTGGACATTAGAATCATAATTGGACACGGGCACCTCCACTAGTGTCCCAATTTGGTGCTAGTGTCCTTACCCCTTTTTCCCTAATAGATATATTTTCAATTCAAAAGGAACCTAGAGTCATATTAGACCTATTTAAATCCTTACACAATCACCAAATTAGTTTAAATACATGACTTTTATCCTTTTATCCACTAAATGGAAATCAGATACAAATACACACAAACAAGATCAAAACAAGTTATGCAAAATAAATTTTATTAATCCCTATTATACAATACTTATATATATTATCATTTACATCCATGTTAATATTATAATACATAGATTTATAGTCTTAATCCTAACTCAAAGAACTCAAATTTGCATTTATAATAGCTTCACTTGTGCTTGAAATAACACGTAGGTGGGGATAACTACATCTAGTTTGATCTATCTTCAGAGTATTGGTATGTATTCAAATATCATCGAGTGGGGTGTTGAGGATATCTAGCCTACCCAACTAACACCACATGTTTAATAATTTTTCTAATAAAATGCCCTAATCACATACATGTTTAGGGTTTGCATAAAAAATTATTCAAAATAGGTCATAGATAATAAAGTAGGGTTTATCTGCATAGGAATAAGCTTGGTAGACTTAGACCAAAGGGCTCCCAAAGTACAGATCAGTTCTTATATAGATGACATTAGTGTCAAAATTGGAAACTAGTGTAATAGTGTTACTAAGGTAGGGTTCTATTTTCTAGGAGGGTTTTTGACACTTGATCCTATTTGAGACACTCAATCCAATTCTTTTACCAGTTTTTAGCTTTCATATCCTTCATCTTAGGTAAATTTTAGCTAAGTATTCATTTGTGTCATTCCTTTCTATTCTTAAAAAAATCAAATTAGCTAAGTTATTAGATAAATTAATGTATCTATTTATTACATATTTTATACACTAATTTATCTTACTCGGACCTTTTCAACAACCTAGGGCTTAAAATCTATAACCCTTAAAATTTAAATCATTTGCTGAGCCTGATTTACTTTGAACATAATTATTAAAACCCTAGGTTACCTTTAGGGTTTCTATTTCTAACATTATATCACTCATATTTATATTTTAAATTCATATAACTTCTAATTTCTATTTTTTATAATCACGATAATAATGATAGAAGAAGTTTATCACTTTTTAATGAAAAGTCTAATACTTTCATTTGCATGCTTGTTTCCTTTAATTTGGAATAAACTAAAAAAAAATGTATACATGATGCTTTATATTAGTTGAATTGTATGTCATGTTTCATTATGTATCTAGCATTTTATTTTTGTATTATATAGAATTTGATTAAGAATAAAATCTTTAAACATATAGAGCATATATTACATAAGATACCAAAGACATTACCTTAAATTAACAAGTCTCCTTTAGATATTTTCTTGCTCTTTGGCTCACTTTGATTCATTACCCATCACTACTATACATAATATAAAATTAGTAGTCTCACTTTCCCCCATACTTTTAAAACATACATATCTAACTATTATCCCACATCTACTACCAACTCTATGTTTGTAATAGACCCTGTTATCCATGATATGATGTCCACATGTGGTCTAAAATAATGGAAGGTTAGCAAAACCCATGGATATATATTTATCAACCAAATTAGTGTTTTATCAACCACATTTTACATGTTATATCTCCTACAACATTCTAACATATACAAATAAGTTTTGTATGCAACACTTTATGATATTAAACTACCTCACATAACAGAGCCAACTTATGTTACTTCTATACTAAATACCATAAAATATATTGAATAATATATTTAACTTGAAAAATAATATCTCCCACCTCAACACATCATAGATGTACACTTACCTATTTACATTGCATTTTGAATTAATTTGGTAGGTGTCAAATGCGTGTTAGTAGATAATGGATACAATTTGAAATTTTTTAATATATCTTTTCTCCTAATTCTTAATATACATGTTAAGGATTTATGTCCTTCTAATATGAAAATTTGAGGCTTTGATAATATTACATTTAAATCTTTGCATCAAATCACTCTAAACCTTGCATTGGGACCTAGAACACTACATACAACATGTCTGGTTATGTCTAATGATAGTAATTACAATATATTACTCAAAAGACCTTAGATTCATGATATGCATGTAGTTATATCCAATTTACATGAATTTTTAAAATTCATCTACAAATTTAATATCTTCACATGCCATATATATCAATAACCATTCAAATATTTTCAACATATATAGCCTTCCCACAATTATATTCATCATGTGGATTTTTCTAAAACACCCCTCTAATCTATTATTTAGAGTTCACGTATAACTCCCCAAGACATGATATGAGAGGATTTCTAATAGTGACCAAATTTGACTATTTGTTAACCAATATTTGTGGTATTTAAAATTATCCCCCCACTTATCCCATATATATGGGATTCACCATTACCTATGCCTTTAAATATGGCTCATATGTGGGATGAGGGAAATAATAATTTATTTATTTGTTTATTTATTTAAAGGCTCCACATTTGACTAGTCTATGCCATGTGTCACCTATAAAGTTTTCCACATTTCATTAGGTTATTTTTAGACTTATTGGCTTATTTTGATCTTCAATTTGTAGTTTTCAATTGTGTTAGAAGTATAGGTTGTTTGCAGAAAACCATGGGGAAATACTTGAAGAGAAAAAGTATAGAATATCTAGAATGTATCAATAAGAAAATTCAAGAAGACAATGCTTTCCTGAGATGTAAGCTCTATTCCCTCAAAGAATAAATTGCATTTTTGAGATCCAAGATAAAATCCAAGGATGAAATCTTAATCAGATTGTTGTATGGTGCGATAAAGAAGGATTTAACTTCCACTTCAAATGCAAAAACACTAACTGATGAGTGTACTATAAGTTATTCACCACATAATTATTCTTCCTCCTATTAATATTCAAATTTAGGTAATGATTCTTTTTTTATATATGAAAAACACAATAAAGGCATTGGATCTTGATTACTATTTAAAATGGGATATGATGGAAAAGGACTTGGTAATAATGGTGAAGGTTTGATTAACCTAATATAGGTAGAGGATTTCCCTCATTTTGTATCTTTGGGTTATTCTAGTAAAGAGATGGAAAATGGAGAGAGTTCTAGAACTGTTGAAGAAAGACAAGCTTACAATAGCCATGTGTTCACACCACTAGCTTTGTAGTGTTCTTCCATGTAGAGGAATGTAACATAATGATAGGGTGATGAGAAGGTGTGTAATAAAGTAGAGAAAAGAGATAATGCAATACCACCTCCTTGTACTTACACAAACCATAACACTAAACAAAATGGAAATTGTAAAAAAATTTAATGTTCTCTTTTATTTTAAACAATATGGCTATGACATAAAGAAAATGTGGAATGCATTCCCATGTAATTTTTATGGGTTAATTAATCATTATGTGGTTAATTATTAGAATATGAAATATTTTATGAAGAATTTTTTACCTTTTATGACAAACAAGGAAGGTGATAAAGATCAATCTCATAATCCAAAAGTGAGAAATGACAAATATGTTTCTTCATCCAAAAATAAAGACAAAATGAACTATTACACTCATTATCATATAAGTGGGTACATGGTTGAAACTTGTTGGAAAATTCATCCATCATGCCATATTAAATATGGTAAGAAGAATATGGTTTATGATCCTATTAAAAATGTAACAAATAATGAAGTTGTTAATTCAAAATTAGCCCACTATCCAAAGAAGATTACATCAAGACGAAATAGCCATTAGATTGGATTGGTAAGTAATGAATATAATTTTTACATAACTAAGTTTTGTTTAGCATGGTTAAAAACACTTTAAATTCACTGATTTGGTTTCCATTTTTTATATTCATTAAATAAACTAACCATTTATATGATCAAGTTTGGAGATAGATCACTCATTGATAATGAATATGGAGAAACCATCTAAGTTAAGAAGTATGCATGAGCATCCTGATACAATATATTTGGAGTAGGATAGAAATAGACATGTTGATATGCATCATTAGCATGCCCATGAGTCAAGGTGTACTTTCAAGAGGGAGACAAAGTGGCATCAATAATAAAGGTGATTCCATGGTGAGTAGCACTCAATTAAATCGTTGTTTTTTTATGGATTTATGTGGCCATCCATTTTAAAGTGTTTTATTTTGATGTATGTATATAATCATAGTATGTAAATCTATAAAAGACCCAAATTAGGAAATGTTTGTAATAATTGTAACATTTATGAAACATGTATGTTGCATATAAGATCCTAAGAAGGGTAATTTTTGTAACACATGTGCATTGTATGTAAGATTCCAAGAAAGGCAATACATCAGTCGTATGTAAAACCCCAAGAATGGAAAAAATGTTAAAATGATGCCCTGTTATAACATCACTTAAGATGAAACATAGTTTTATATCCTTTTGTTAATATTGAACATTAAGTAGATTTAAAAAATTATCCTTCAAAGGATAAATTCATACAAGACAAACACAAATAGAAACTAGAAGGTAAAGAAGTGATACATTCACTTATTTCCAAGAATAAGTAAAATTTTGGTGGACCAAAAGTTATTCAATGGAGAGGTGTGATATATGAGGATTTATAATATTTAAAAAATAATATGGTCTCAAATTTTCCATAAACTATCCTCATAGTGAATATCTCATCAAGAGTTTTCCAATACATTTTACGGTTTGAAAAACAAACTATTTATGTAGAAATTATGGCCTGTTGAAGTTTTTAGCTAACAAGGAAAACATGTGTAGGTATGGTGAGTGGACATACACATGGTAAAATATATTATTGACACTTTTACCAATTAAATCCTCATATTTTGAGTTTTCACAATAGCCCCAAAATATTCTCCAAGAATTTAGATAAACCCCGCTTCCTAAGGCTTGAGAAATGGGATTAACTCCATGAATATATTTTTCCCCATAAATGTGGTATATTTTACATATAAATTGGGATATATCCCATATAAATTCATGGGAGGTTTATCCAAATATAAAGATATGAAGGGTGGTTTGACATATTGACCCTCATCAACTTACCACACCCCATTTTGGGAGATAACGGTAAGAATATTAAATAAAGGCTTGTACATGGGGATGGATAATGAAGAAATATAGAATTTGTGGGTTTTCAAAAAATATATAAACCCATGAACCTAATTTTTAAACTCATTCCAAGATAATTCCAAGAGCACTCCAAGCTCTCACTTACATTACAAGTATTTGACAAGCAAGCTCTGAAACTCTTTCATTCTGAGGTTTTAGAGCATCGGAGGAGCATTTTATGAGAATAAACAAGATCTAATTATTTATTATTTTTAGGGTGTTATTAATCTTATTATTGTAATAATATATCTATTGGAAGAGCTAGCACTACTTAGAGGAAGTGAAGGAGGATCATTTTATGGAGTCGATTACTGATGCCTATTCCTATTTAGCTCTATGTATAGGATCTTGGAGGTTGTGTAATAGAGGAGACATCAATAAGAAGGTTTGAAGTATGGATTCCATGCCAAAACATTATGTAAGCCTTTCAAGACTATTTTGGGTATCTGTAAGATTGATAGGCACTTGAGTTTATGATGTATTCATTATAGTTTGTAAGTTTCAAATTTGTACTTTCAAATGGATTTGTATAATGAATAAATTCATCATTTAGAGAACCTAAATATATATGCATATTCCAAACTCAATTATCAACTTGTGTGCAATGTTCATGATTACTTACATTGCATTCTTGTCAGTTGATTTTATTTATAGAGTTGAATTTTAACATTAAAACTAATCCACCTATAAAGATCCAATGAGTAAAAAATTTAGATTAGGTAATCTACCTATTTACAAATAAAGACACCTCAATAACACATGATAAAAGATTCACTTCTCACATTTCATTGAGATATTTCCAAAAAATTGGTTACATAAGATAGGGCCTTGAAAAACATGATTAGGGAATTCTTAATCCTATTGATGCATATGATCAATAAGGTAGGCAAGGGCCTAGATATAAAATATCACATATAATTCCAAGTTTTCTCACCAATATTTATATCATATAGTATTTTTTCCACCCATTCCACAAGTGTATAGTATAGTAAATAATGTTTCTTCACTTTCAGTTGTTTACCCTAATTTCATTGATGATATCATTTCTATGGATTTACCTACTTTCACTAAATTTTATAATGATGAGGCTATGTTATAATTCTTGGGGGAATATGAATATCTCCCTTCCTTCTCTCATAAGAAAATGTTTTCTCATTCCACAAATTCCCATATATACTTTGGTGAGTACTCAAACAATTCATATGACATTTCACCCAACATAGATGATACAATCCCTATGACACCATAACTATTGAAATAAAATTATTTAATGAAGATATAATTAATTTAAATAATGGTACCAATACTAACCCTCACATCATATTATTGGTTGTTTCCTTATGTAAATAATAAAATACTTATAGTCAACATATCTTAAAGGAATTCCCTAATGTTTTCACATGGGCATATTTCGATATGCTTGGCATTGATACTTCAAATAATTATATACATGATTACAATCTATCTTGATGAAAATATGATTTTAAAAAAAATTAAAAAATACATCTTAAGGTAGATCTTTTAGTCAATGATGATATCTAATGGCTCCTTGACACCATCTTCATTTGACCAATTGTTCATACCTAATGGGTTGCTAGAATTGTCCCAGTTATTAAACCTAATGGTCAATTCCAATGTTGTTGTGATTATATAGACTTAAAAAAAGCATGTATTAAGGATGATTTTACTTTTCCCAACATTATTATATTGGAATCCATGACAATATATGAAATTCTTTATTTCATGGATGGTTTCATCAATTATAATCAAATCAGGATCATTAAGGAAGACCAAGAAGAAACATCTTTTACCACACCATGGGGTATTTTATTATATGTAATATTTCCTTTTGGATCAAAAAACACATGATCAACACATCAAATAAAAATTATCCATTTATTTCATGATTTCATTCATAAGATAGTTGAATATTATGTCAATGTCTTGCTTACAAAATCAAAAGAGTGATAACAGCATGTAGTAGATTTATGACAAATTTTTGAAACATTGAGAAAATGCAATGTATGATTAAATCCAAAGAAATGCTTCTTTGAGTTTCATATGGTAAAATATTTGGGTTTATAATATACCAACATGACATTGAGATTTATGCAAATAAAGTTAAATCTATAATGTACATTCCTCCTACAAATTTAAAGTAACTTCACTCACTACAAGGTAATATTTAGGTAATACACCACTTTATGGAATAACTCATATATAAGACTCAATAGTTCACTAGATTACTTAAGGATATGAAATTCAAATAGGATATCACATGTCAAGAAATATTTGACACACTAAAATAATACTTTTTGAACCCACTTGTATTGGTACCACTAACACATGATAGGTTGCTTATCCTTTACCTCTTAGTGATAGATCATGTACTTGGTGAACAACATGATGATCCACATAAAGATAATTCTATTCACTACATTAGTTGTACACTTGTTGACTATGAATGAAATTCTAAAAAATATAAAAACTGCATTTTGCACTTGTATTTGCTACTCACAAGCTTTGTCACTATATGATTAATAACGAGACATAAGTTATTAAAATTGTTGATCCTTTAAATTTTATTATGTCAAAACCACATATCTTGATCCATATCATAAAATGGGACTTTTTACTCATAGAATTAAACCTAAATATTAGGTTATAAAAATTAGTAAAAGGTTATATAATCACATATCAATTACCAGTAGCCACATTATTAGACACAAATCCTATCAATGATGATTTTTGTGATGAATTCACAACTTATAATACCAATTCAAACATATGGAAAATTTTCTTTTATAGTTTTATATTTGCATTTGGTATTAGGGCATTAATTATTTTCATTGACCCACTTGGGCACATAGTACCCCTTGCCTACTGACTCAGTTTTTCATGTACAAATAATATCATAGAATATGAGGTCCTTATCTTTGGCCTTCAAGATTCTTAATCTCTCCAGATAAAATCAATTAATATTTATGGGGATTAATAATTGGTTGTCAATTAGCTTATGTATATATACTTAACTAAAGAATAACATCTCATTGCCCAATGTAGTTCAATGTCTACGAGCTTGGTTTGAAAAATATCATAGATTATAAGGCCCTTTCCTAGGCCTTCAAGTTGTTTAGTCTCTCCAAATAAAATAATTTAATATCTATGGGGATTCATAATTTGTTTTAAATCAGGTTGCATATATCTACCAAAATAAATAATAACATATAATTCCCTATAAAAATATGGTTCAATGTCTACACGCTTGGTTTGAAAACTGCTCTATGAAAACCATTCCTCATAAAAGCAATCATCATGTCGATGAAAGGGCCAATGCAACACCTTTAATCCCCATTGACATCAATGATTAAAATGCTATCTTCATCGATATCTCATACTTACCTTATATACTTAATAGTTCTAGTCACCATGTGTAGTACAATAACATCCAAATGTTTTTTAGATATATACAACTTTCTACATAAATATATTACACTAGACACTTTCACAAGGAATGATAAGTGAAAACTATAGATAAATTCCCTATGATATGTCATTATTATTAGGGGATTATTAAAATGATCTTTTAAGTCACACTTACTCTAATGTTTGACATTTGAGGAGGCAAAATTAGCCATTATCTATGTACATCATAGTGAATGTGGTGGCCATTTCAGCAGTAAAGTAATGTCACACAAGTTACTTAGACAAGGTTACTATTAGCTAACAATGGGACAATAATGTCAATAATATGACAATATATGTGATAAATGTCAACATGATACCAACTTACACTATGTCCCTTCACAAAAATTACAATGCATTGTACCCCCATGGTCATTCATATTATGGGGCTTTGATCTAATTGGTAAGATAAATCTAGAACTAGTAGGAGGTCAAAATTACATCTCTAGAATACTTTAAAAAATGGGTTTAGGACATTATATTACAATACACAAAGGGAGAATATATATGTCATTTTCTCATAACCAACATTATTTCCTATTTTGGCCTCCTATAGGCCATCATTATAGATAATGGAACTTATTTTAAGAATCAAATAGGGAAGACATTTTGTGTTAAATATAATATACAATGTGCATTATCTACTATGTACTACCCATAAGGTAATGGTCAAGTGGAATCTATAAGAAAGACAATTAATAGTATCCTCACCAAATAGTTACCAAATTTTCTGATGATTGGAACAATCATCTTCTCTATGAACTTTTCACCTATCATACCAGTATATGCAAATCTATAAGAGTTCATCCTTATTCACTAGTATATGGAAAAGAAATAGTTATCCTACTAGAAATATTAATCCCATCTTTATGGGTATACCTAAAAGGGATTATCAAAGATGATAAATATGGATAAAGGCATCTCCATTAAATTTTAATAGTTGGATCATAAACACATCCAATCTATAGAACATCACAAATCATATCAGAACCAAATCTAACATGTCTACAATATCCATTTTCACAATAGAGAATTCAAAGTAAATGATTTGGTTTTAAAATAATATATCCAAAATTCTAATCCCAAAGAAGAGAAAAATCAAAATTCAAACCAAATTAGCTTGGCCCATACTTAGTCACAATAAATATTATCCCTAAGGTATACCATTTATCATCACTTGACACCAAGGAAATAAAAAACCCATTGAACATCTTGCATCTAAGGATATATATATATATATATATATATATATATATATATATATATATATATATGATCTACTATTACATAGTTTCATTCATTCTTGTTCCTTGTATATATTTTCATTTTCATGTTGATTTTGCATATCTTATACTAATAAAACAAAAATAAATATAATACATTCAAAAACATAAAATCATTCAAATATTTTTGTCATAAAATAAAAATTATAGATTTTATGCATTACCATGTTTATAATCCTTCTATTTGTAAGGTACTGCATATTCTACTTATGTTAATGTGGTTTAGTTTTCTCATACATACATGTTTCACTTATTAACTTCAAGTTTTTTTAGATTCTTATTATCACAAAATATTTATTCATATAGATGTTTTTTTAATCATAATCTAAGATTTGGGAAACATGGGATTACCTCTAGGCCTGTGGGTTACCTATAGTAGAGGTAAACCTCTAGGTTTAAGGGCTAGCTCCCTAGATTTTTCTTTACTTGCTTATCACCCTCACTACTTTCTTGATTAGATGAAAA
This sequence comes from Torreya grandis, assembly GCA_037957365.1. Taxonomy (NCBI): domain Eukaryota; kingdom Viridiplantae; phylum Streptophyta; class Pinopsida; order Cupressales; family Taxaceae; genus Torreya; species Torreya grandis. The sequence continues at coordinate 3,378,845 of JARHVA010000628.1, forward strand.
GGGATATAATTAAAATTAAAATAAACAAATATAATTATGTAATACACCATAAATATCTCCTCTATACTACCATACAATTTCACTAAGAAACATGACTCAAAACACTAGTCTCAAAATCTTGAATTGCTCTAACATTAGTATTTCAAACATGGACATGATATTCATTAAAATAATCAAGGTGAGTGAACAAGAGGTCATATTTTATTCAATAAGGATACTCCTTACACTTGATTAAACTTCATGTGACCTATTAGAGTGAGAACTACTTTCATTAAACAAAAAAGGATAAAGAAAAGGCAAGGATATATATTTATCACTAGACACTTATATTTATATCACTTTATAAATTTAGAAAAGAAATTTAGGAACTAAAAACTATATTTAAAATTTATAATACAATATCAAACTATCAGGACTTTGTCATACCAGGTGTGGATTCTTTTACAAAAGTCAAAATGTCTTGCATTTATAGAGCATGTTAGAGGAGAGAGAATAATCAAAACTCAAGGGTCAAAATAAAAGTTTTCATGTGATGAGGACAAATTAAATTATATAATAATCAAGTGTATAAAATACCATGAATTTATTATTATAAAAGTGTCCATTTGAAGCATGAAAAACTCCTCGAATTAGCATAGAAACCCTTCAACTACCTTTGTGAAATTGCCTTCATGATGAGGCATATTTTGATTGCTCAAAACTAGGATAGGAAGACTTGACACATATTCACTATCTTAGGAGTACTTATAACAAGGTATAATAGTAATAATGTCTCCCTATCTAATACCCTTCTTCATGACACTTGTACTCACTATCTATAGTCATTCATTGGTCTTTTAGGCCTCATTCTTCACATTTGTCATCCAAGTGGCCTTTAATTTCTCCATAAAATATATGGAATATGTGTTAGGACACATTTATATAGTATATTTATCTCCCACTCCATTAATTAAACCTTAAAAGGATCCTATATCAAACTTGTCATCTTCTCACTAGGCAGTCACTTTATCTTTTCACTACTTGTCGAAGACTGCATGTGATAAATGTTGTATCATAAAAACTTTCATGCATAAATAAAGTTATAAATGGAAATAAGGAGTTTTTATAAGTCTATAAATACCTCCCAAAATTATTATCATTCCTAATTTCCCTTATACACCTATAGAACATTCAAAATCTATAAAAAAAACCCTATTTTTAGTTTATTCATACAAGTAGGGCATAGACCAATTTGATATCAAAAAGCTTGAGAGAGTATAAAATAATTATATAATACTTATAAGGAAAAATTACCCCCTATTATTGCATATCCTTACATACTTTATCCATTATGTCAAAACCATGGTTTTATGAGGGTTTTCGAAGGTTTTGCTTCCTATGGATGATTCATAAAACTTAGATGTCCAAAACCTAAAAAAATGCAACCAAAACTGAGATAGTGACCCCTTAAAAATATCCCCAATTCCTTGGGTCACCATGTAGTCAATCCTTATAGATGTGAGCATTTGAAGTTGGCATGTCGAGCCTTCTCATGTATTATAGGTACCCTTGTCATGGTTTTGGGTCAAAATGACCAACTTGTGTTATGCCTATACAAACTAAATTTTTTGATCCATCCTTAACTTCTTATTGAAGGTAATGATTTGTATTATAATTTTAATTTATTAATTTTAGTGTAGTTTTAATTAATTAGGGTATAGGCCTAGTTGTAGGCCTAAAAACCTAGACTGTTATGACTACATCTATAACCCACTTATAGGTTCCCAATTTTTGTATAGGTTTTCCAACACTTTTTTCATATTAATATGAACCCCCTATATAATTTTAAGATAATTCCAATATTATTTCAATTATATTTTCATCATGAATTTATAGGCCTATAGACTAGCTTGTAATTGGAGTGTACTTTGTCTAAGATAGAACATAGGGCATCTCCACTATTTGTATAGGTTACCTAAAATCATGGAGGGATTATTTGGGTCATGTTGAAACAATTTATAAAGTATCAAATATTTTTAATTCTCATAAATCATTTTACACCTTAAACACCTCAAGATGGGTTTTAGGATCGATGACTATGCAAGGTCTTATATGACTGTGTTTGAACCCTGTTTAACCTACTCTTACCTTATTTACTTTTCTATAAGAATCATATAGTAGTGGTATTATTATGGGGGTGATAAATATTTGGTCCCATTAAATTTATATCTCTACCAAGTCATTATATTTTAATTCTTCTATGGGCTTAGACTAGTATGTGCTACATATGACTGTAGATGTAAGTTAAAAAATATAAGGATTCTTATAGGTGATCATCCTATCTAAGCAAGTATTTTCAAAATTTATGTTCCTTTAGAACATCTCAAGATCATTCCACACCTATATGATTTAATCTAAGTATTAATGGTCAATATTTAATCCTTATTTAGCCTATACTAGTATGTACATTTGACTTTAACTGTAGGTGCACATTCCAAGGTAGTTATGAGACTTGTAAGTGTTTGTTTCATGCATTAAACATTATATCAAACTTCCATCTTAAATTTAGATCATTAAGGAACATTCCACACCTATTGGTCTCACTTCATAACTTATAACCAAGTTTTCACTTAGCATTATGTGTGACTAAAAGTTGGGTTACTCTTAGTCTTCTCAACACAATGCTTTACAAAGTGTTTTAGTTTAGAGCTTGTCTAAGTTAAACCCATTCAAACATCAGTATTTCTTGATCAAAAAACCAAATTATCATGTCAAATAATTGTTTCTATAATTATACTACATGAGGGAAACCATTTAGACTACCCAGACCTCAAGATACTCCACCAAGTGAGGACCAAGTGTATGAGCAAAATGAGATGCAAAGAAGTTAAGTTGTCCTAATTACAACTTACCAAACTTATATACATGGTTACAAGTATGTATATTATCTTATTACTTCAAGATTATCAGAATGGATTTCTCAATTCTCTTAGACCTTGATCAAGGTTTCAAATAAGTTCAATCATCTTTATTTCAATTCTGCTCAAACCTCTATAGATTACACTCATACGCTTACTGGAGCTGCCTATAGGTGTCATCAAATATAGGATTGTGTACTAGGAATTAGTTTTCATAACAAATATCTAACCTTTGGATGGATAAATCTAATATTTTCACTTCATAATCCTCTCAATACCTTGAAACAATTCTTACTTTCATCCATCAGGACTGATCAAAGTTTCTTTTGTGTGACTATAGGTGACAGTCATAGGGTTTCCTAACTATATTTTATTATTTACTATGCTCTTCTGAGCATGAAATTTTTAGATTCAAATTTTAAATGATAGATTTCTCACCATGAAATGGGGGAATGATACACAACACATCATCTTTGTTATAAAGAGCAAAATAGGAAGATAAGCTTTGCCACTATGAAAATAAGGTCTGCAAATTTTAATGGAGTCTTCTAAGAACAAAATGACATAGTATTTCTTGTTCCTCAACCTAAAAATGAGTAAAATGAAATTAAAACTTTTGAAAGGATTATAATTCTTATAAATATCACGTACATAACTTGAATTGAATATAATAATGCAAACATAGAATAAAACTGAAGGCCATAGGGATGTGCAAGAAAAAAAGAGGAACTAGCACTCTTTTAAATGGTTCATTAATATAAAGTCATCAATCCTCTAAATATTTCAATTAATTTTAAGTAAAAAAATATTAATATTACCCCAAAAAAAAATTGCTCTGAATAGACTCCTTCTAGTCATACCAAGTAGAAATTGGTTGACCTTTTTAGTTTATCTAGGAGAGCGATAGGAAAGATATAATGGTTTTGATCAATTTAATACATATAAAAGCTTCTCAATCATGAAATTGAATTTAGGTAATTTAAATAAACACTTTTGGAGTAACCACATGTTCCCAAACTACTATATAGATTGTACAACTTAAAACTTCCACTTTTCTCATTGATCTTCTTATTTGGACGTTGCACCTACATTTTGTCAATTTTAAAATAGTTCCTATGACAAATTATGACATGTAGGAAGTTTAATATGCCTTTGTAACACTTTTCCCCTATGTTAAACCTATACAAATTCAATAAATAACCCAAAATATGACCTTATAATGACTTAGGGAAAACTATAAAAAGATGACAAAGCTAAAATGCATATGTTTGACCTCATTAATAACCATGCTACACATTTTACACCCTATAATAACCATATAACAAGTTTGAATATATAAGGGGTTTACATAATTTAACTTGTCCTAAAATGTTTTAACATTTTATATATTTCTTAGGGGTGGCAAGCCAACTATGCCAAAGACCAATAGCCTTATCCTATCCATTGGGATATGGAGTCACCTATGCATAGTATAGAAACTAAATTTACTATAAAATAACACCAAAATAAACCATTTAATATGAAATAAACACACACAACACAACACACCACATCAAACACACTTATATTCTTAATAACACTTAGGGAGAACACACACAACATAAAAAAATAACACCTATCCTAATATGTACAAGACCTCAATCTCTTAAGGTGAAGGACAATTAAAATTTATTAACCTAGGATCAAATATAATACCTCTTGCATCATTGACGCTCCATGAAAGCAATCCACCATGTGAATCATACTTATCAATAAACACTTTCTTATGTTGATGGTCAAATAACTTACCATCTTTAGCTCTTCTTTTGATTATAAGTTTGTCATTTAGAGATTTTAAGGATACTCATTACTTCCCTCCAATATATTTTTTTGAGCTTGCATCTTAATTGACTTTTGTTATGTCTAATTTACACTTCTCAAACTACAACTTGGGAGTCATCAAAGGTACCCCAACTTTACTCTCTTCTAGGATATGATGTACTTAATGTTTAAAACCATCAATATTATCTTATTTATACTCCAAAAATATGAAAATGTTTCAACTTTAGGTTAAGGTGTTGAATTCTCCTCAAACACAAAATTTCTTACTTCAAATTTACTAGACTCATTCATAACTATAACTTTATTCGAAGTGACTAGACATTTATCCTTATGCTTGATAAGACACTTTCCTTCATGATTATAAGATTCATCTACCACCTTATTATTATATTCATAATTCTTAGGAGGAGGATTTAAATTACTCAGTTGTTCAAATTCTTGAACTATGGCATGAAAATGTTTCTATAAGTCATTTTCTTCCTCATGGTTGTCATGTTGATGGACTCCTCCATCTAGTGTAGGTATAATAGCATTATATTATTCATAATATTGATATATCATGATTTGAAAAATATCATAATCATGTATATGAATAAGCTAATTACCCTCATCATCTTGATGAAAATAACTATCAATTCTTACCTCAGATTATCAATCACCTACCTTATGGATGATGTTTATGCCAAGATCAATCTACTCAAAGAAAGTGTATAGATCATGTCCATAAGTATCAGGACCATATTAACCCAGTAAAAGGTTATATATACCTTCAATTTTAGAGGATAATCCATCATCCATATAAAAATCCTCTTGATCATTGATGACATAATTGAGATTGAATCTTTCTTTCACATAGGTCTCAATATGAAACTTAGCTAGTGATTGAGTTATGATGGTTATATTTTCTTCATACCTTTTCTTGAAGGCTAATAAGGACAAATAATCTAAGAGGTAGCCTCATATCTTGGATTTGAAATCCATTGAAAGGTAGATAGTAAAGTGAGTAGACAAATCAACCACTCAAATCCATTGAAATATCTCAAGCCTTTGACCTGTCCCAATAACTTAGCCTCCTATCTTGGATTTGAAATCCATTGAAATATCTCAAACCTTTGATACCTCCTAATAACTTAGATATTCTCCCATAAATTTTAATCATTCCCTTACTATATGTTTCATATTTCAAACCTGATTTATCTTCCATAAGCTTGGTCATCACTAAGGTACTAGCCCCATTATCCATAACACAATTATGAACAAGCTTGTCTTCAATAATGAGAATGAGGTATAAGTATGGGGGATTTTAATATTTAGAAGAGGTTTGAACAATGTGTGTGGGATAATTGGTAATATAACCATTATAATGGTTTATGGTTGAGGACTGAAGTGGATTTGGGAAATTTATTCTTAAATAATCTCCTTTTGACCAGGCATGTCAAGCACTTCCCAAAGAGAGATAGATGCCTTATCACTTTTTAATGAATATACAACACTCAAAGAAGGATAAATTACCTTTTATTGTGTCCTTGAAGTAAAATTAGTGCCTTGAAATTGAGGCATTGGATCACTTTGAGTAACCTTCCCAACATATTGATTTGAAATAGGAGTAGAAGTTGTAGGGATTACCATACTTGTAGTCATACCTTGTTGCCTTGTAGGAGGGTTACTCAGACTTGGGTCAACACCATTATAATATCCTAAATACCTCCTCTTGGATTTGGTATTATTTTAAACTAAAGTATTTTTGTTGAGAACAAATGTTTCTTCAACTATAAAGTTTTCAAGGTTCATCTTTTAGGGTTGTCATCCTTCATTTTTTTGCTTGTAATTCTCATATTTTACTACCAATTAAGGAATAACTCCTACTTGATATACCAAATCCTATCCTCCATGTTCATTTGCATCCATTAATTTATCTTACTACCATTCTTCTCCTTGGACCAAGATACTATGCACTAGAATGATGGATCTTGTGCTTGAGGTGGAGGTTGGATTGTATGCATTGGATGAAATATTGAATCTAGGTTATCCTTGCCCTCTACCTTGACCATATTGTTGAGGTGGGAACCTATTCCCTTATTAAGGATAGGGTTGGGGGATTTTGTTAACTTTGTACTTAATATTTGGTTTTCTAACTTGAGCTTATAAAGGTTTATATATTTCCTCCCAGTCAATAGTATCTTCTATGTTGAGCATGGTCATTTATATTTAGTTTTCATTTATGTCAAAGAAAGCATGTGATACTAGTGCATTAATGAAAAAGTGATTAAATTAATGTCTTGAAGAGTGTTTATCTTATTGAGGAAATTTATAGATGATATTTACTATATGGTCATGTTTTAAAGACACTATGGGATGTTGTGAGTGATTAGGGTTCTTATGGAAGTGAAATGAATTCATCAAAATAAGTATATGAATGTTTAAGATCAAGTAGTCATCTTGACAAATAACACTAAGGGGTTTAATGGCATCATATTTCACATGTGTGAAGGTTTTTATAATATCTTGATATATGTATAGATTACCCTATGTGATAATATCATATGATTTAAATTTTAGGTCTGGACATGGAGCATAGCAAAAGTTATTAAGGTGCAAAGTTGGCTTCTTAAGTTGAATTTACTAAGTTCCCCTATTTATCAAAATTTGTGATATTAATGATCTATGGTGAGAATTTAATTGGATCATAGATCTAATGATGAAAATTTATTTTGACTAGATAAAGATTTAATGGAGCATGTGATCTTGGTAGATAGAGGTTAACAGTGTCCATAAAGTCAATTTATCAAAGGTTACTTAGATTGTACATGTTAGAAATGTGTGTAAATCTTGTTGTTTTGATAAAAGGTCAATATCATGTGAGTTTTCATATAAATGGAGATAGATGGAGTGAATTGAGTCAAATAGTCAATGTGTGTATAAGGCATATAGAGCTTCCAAATGGCACGATCATGGAAGCGAGGATCTAAGATCAATGGTGAACAATTACATATTAAATTCAAGAGAATTCTAAATATATCGATGGTGCATATTTATTAAAATTTTATAGGGACAAATAGATGATGTCAAAATTTCCAATGTTTAATATTGACATAGTGACTATTGGAATTTGAATATTCAAGTTAACAAAGATAAACTAGTCTATAAATTTTAAGCTAAACCTTTTGATCTAGGATGAATTTCAGAATGGTGTAAAAAGTGAAGTAGAAGAGGACTTTAAGGTGCATCCATAAAAGTTTACTAGAATGTATAAATGTTTGTAAAAGTGTATATATGGAGCTTTATATTTGACTATTTATTTATTCATGGTGTTACTATGTACAAAATATTGTTCAAGCAATTTGTGTTTTAACAGAAGAGTGTTTTGGTGGTAGTATTCATTTAAAGATATCTTATAGGTCATATGGAGTGGACCCATGAATTTTAAATTGATATTTTGTAAATTTTTTTGTTTTATGAAGTTATAAATGGATAATAGGTCTCCATGAGACTTGTAAGGGCTAATAAGGCTGAAATGAAAGGTATAAATGCTTAAGTGTGACCCATAGATGTTATGGCTGACCTATGAGGATGGTATTGATCCATGTGTTAGAATGATAGAAATATTAATGGTTAAGGTAAGTATCATGTCTGACCTATAATTTTATATTAATGAATACTCTATAAAGAGTGGAGACCAAGGTAATTATTTCTAGACATGCATGTTAAATAATTGAGAGAGCAGAAGATAGAGATGAAGGAAAGAGATCAAAGATAGTGTGCTTCATAGATGTAATGATGTATAGAGAAATTAAGGATAAGACAATAATAATAGGGTGGTCTAAAAGGGGTGTTTGGATTCATTATTTGTATGAGCAAGTTTGAGTGTGCATGAAGAGTTGAAAGAGAAGTGTTATATATTTTTCTCTAATTAGATTGAATGTAATCAAAGTTTTGAATTTATTGATTTCATAAGGTGTTGTGTGTGTGATCAACATCTAGAAAAAGTGGTTGCTTGTTTATACTTATGGGTAGGTTCTCTTTATGAAGTGGGTGCTTTAGTAAAATATTTCATGTTTGTGATCATCTTATAGGATAAGTAGTCCATGTGTTTATAGGATTGAGAGTAGTCTTTATTCCCCAAGAGGTTTTCCAACATAGATATTGTGTTATGTTTATGATATTTAATCATATTTATTATTATTTATTATGGACATGTTATATGCTTTATGAATTCTTATGGTCATTGATTAATATTTTGAAAGGATTACAATTTAAGGTTGAAATATCTTGCATCACTGATTTACCCCCACCCCTTAGTGATTATACCTCCATCAATTGGTATCAGAGCAAGACCTTCATTACAAGTTTAACTACTTGAAGGTGATCTAAGGTATAATATGGAAAGTCAATAGAAGTAGGGTTTCTTTATAAATAAAGAACCATTATTTAATGGGTTAAATTATGTTTTTTTGAGTGAAAATGTGAATACATACATCATATATCTAGGGTTTGATACTTGATAATCTATCATAAATGGTTATACTACCTAGCTGCTCTTCTAACTAGTGTTGCTAACAATAATTTGAGTGAGAATAATTATAAATCTATGAATGATAACATTTTTGGTTTATTTAAGGCTACGTTCACCAAATTGATCCATTGAAATTCTACCATGGAAATTTGGGAAAAACTATAGACTATCTATGAAGGAGACTCAAAGTTAAAATTAGATAAGTTAAAAACCTATTGAAGGCAATTTGAAGGTCTCAAAATGAAGGAAGAATATACTATGGAATCCTATATTCGAAGGGTTGATGAGGTATTAAACATGATCAGAGGACTTGGAGAAGTTATTGATGAAGCTACTATAGTACAAAAGGTATTGAGGAATCACACTCATGTTTGATTTAAAAGTTTATGTTATAAAATAAATTCATGATCTCATTTAGTTAAATATGGATTAACTACATGTCATCCTTATTTCTTATGAGATGAGAGTTGATGAGGACAAACTTCCTAAGAAGTAAGTAGCCTTCGAGGTGATCAAGGAGACAAAGGATAATAAGAACAAGTTAAGTCTTGAAGATTTTGACCTTAATAAATACCAACTTGAAGACATAATTGTAATAATATTGAATGTACGATCAGGTAAGTATGAAGGAAAACTTCCTTTCAAATGTTTTTTATGTGTTAAAGTTGGTCATTTTGCATATAAATTTTTAGAAACGTTTGAACTTGAAGAAGATTATAAGGAATCTCATGAGGATAAACACAAGAAATTTGAGGGTCATAGTAAGTATAAAATGTTCTTTAGTAATAAAAATGGAAAAAAGGAATCATACAAAGGTAGTAAGATCCTTTACTTGAAGAAGATAGTATCTCATCTATATAAGAAGAAGTAAACACATTTGATAGTGATGATTCTTTTCATAATGAGGACAAGGAGTTTAGTTATGTTAAAGGTGAATGCTCATTAAGTAGAGATTTCTTTAGCGGAGATAGCTTAGAGGACTAAGATGATAAAATTACTCTTGAAGATAAATATATAGATACTATGGAAGAAATGAAGCTAATAAAAAATAAGGAACAAAAAACAGGATTCCTTGATCAAATCCTATGAGGAGCAAATTGGAATTTTTGAAGGAAGGATGAGTAATGAAGTCAAGGATCATGAAGAGATCATACAATAACTTGAAACATAGGTTTTTACTCTTAATGAAGGGTAAAAAGTAAGGATGAAGAGTGTATCATATATCAATCAAAGTTGGAGTCTGTATAGATGAAACTAAATCAAGCTATGAGCAAGCTTGAAGCATTTCAGAAGTAGAAGCAATCATCTCTATAAGATATGATCTCATGATAAATAAGGATACAACTGATGACTTAGATTATGGAGATGAATTGAAGAATGCTCTTTAACATATAAATATTGAGAATAAAAATAATAATAAAATGTCACAAATAAATAACTAGGAAGTATTGTTCAATGTGTTTGAGGTAATATTTAATTATGACACTAGGAAACATGAAGATACTATCAAGCATCTCAATATTCAATTAGAAACTATGACTACAACACTAAAAGCCAAATAACATGAGTGTTTAAGATATGTGATTGAAATTGAGTCATTAAAAGCTATGTTCGATGTGACATATTGTAAGGTGAAGTCATTTGTGAAATTTGATCAAATGATCTTGACAATATTATGAGTATCCAAAAGCATGCAAGTGATAAAACTAGTCTTGGATACAAAGAAAAATAATAGCATGTAACTCAAGACAAGATGAAAGCTAATGTAAAAAAGGACAATTAAACTTTGAATATCAATCATGAGTCAAGAAATGAAGGTATTGGTAGAATGAAGACAAATCATATTAGACAACCAAATGCTATGAGGTATGCAAATTTCAATGGTCATTGTTACTCTTGTAATTAGTTTGGTCATAGGTCAAAATATTGTAAAATATCCTCAAATAATGAATTTTCATGGAATTATGAGAAAGACACTGTCAAGCATGAAGAGCATCATCACTCAAGACATTCAATAGGTTCATAAGGAAATAATGAAATCTTGTACTACAAGTGTCAAGGGTGTGGTCATATTGTAAGGTTTTGTAATATCTTCATCAGGAGACCAAATGATTAGGTACATGAAAAAATTCTTGAAATCTCAAGGAATAATCATATAGCTCAAATACAAGGTATGTACAATCTAATAAACCTCATTTGTTTCAAATATCATGAGAGAGGTCACATAACAATGATTTGAAAAAATGATCAGTATTCTACTTCAAAAATTGTCAATCATGTCATAAAGAGGAGTCATAATGAAAGGAGTCCTAAATAACTAAATGAAAAATAGGATCAAAGTGGATTATTTTCCTTAAAATAACAAGGAATAAGTACAAGTATTAAATAACAAGCCTTATCTTCCCAAATAGACAAGGAAATCAAGAAAGATCTTGAGTTAAAAGAAAATAATAAGGTTGAGAACTCATTCAAAGTCAACCTAAAGATGAGGAAGGACTAAAACTCAAGTAACATCATGGAGATATGGGAGTATCTTGATTTTTGGAATATTTAGTCCCTCTATGATAAGTGGGTATATTTACCTATGCTTATTAGGAGACATCTTTCATGTGTGGAAGTAAGTGTGTGTGCTCTAGGTAATGATCAAAATCCTAATTAGTTTAAAGGTATGTTTTCTTCAATTTGATAATATGCAAGGTATGCATTGACTAAGGGGGAGCTAACTCAGATAGTTTGAGAGGCTTGAAGAGATCTGCATAATGGTACGGGATGATTTCAAAGATCTATGAGCAGTTTGTTAGGTCCAAGAATCAGAGAAGTCTAGTTTTAGATTGATGCATGTGAAAGGGAAAGAAATTAATTCATATTCTTGAAATTATGTAAGTATATTGAGAATATAAATGGTATTATAATGCATACATGATTTTAAGGAATGATCGTTGGCATGTTGAGGAAGAGATGCTTTATCATTAATGTTAAAGGGAGAGAAAGATCATAATAAAGAAGTTCAAATGAGTAATAATTCATTTTTAGGGTTTTTTACCATTAATTACAAAGGGGGAGATTATTGAGCATGGTCATTGATGTTTCTTTGTCCTTGATGTCAAAAACATCATGTGGTACTAGTCCATTAATGACAAAGTGAACATATTGATGGTTTAGAGAGTGTTTAGCTTAGTGAGGAAATTGATGGATCATATTGATGGTATGGACATGTTTTAGAAACCCTATGGTATGTTATGAGTGATTAGAGTGCTTATTTAAGTGAACAAAATTCATCAAAATAGTCATATGAATGTATAATCTCAAGTAGTCATCTTGATAAATAAGGTTTAGTAAGTAGTTTGATGATGTCATATTTCACACATGTGAAGGTTTAAAGAGTATGTTGATATATGGATAGATTAACCTATGTGAAAATATCACATGGTTCAAATTTCAAGTCTGGGCATAGAGCATAGCAAAATTTATTAAGGTTCAAAGTTGGCTTCTCAAGATAAATTTAATAAGTTTCAATACTTATCCAAATTTATGATATCAAATATATATAGAAATCAGTTAATTGGATTATAGATATAATGCTGAGAATTTATTTTGACTAGATAATAACCCAATGGAGTACGTGATATTGTCAGATAGAGATCAATGATGGATGTGAAGTTAAATTTTTAAAGGTTACTAATATTGTACAAGTTATTGACATGTGTATCAATATCATTATTATTAAATAATATCAATGACACATAGATGTTCGTATATGTAAATATAAATTAAGTGCATTGATTCAAATAGTCAATTTGAGTAGAAAGCACATAGAGTTGCCAAGTGGAACGATCACAGAAGTGAGGATATAAGGATATATGATCAACAGTGAGAAATTATAGGTTAAATTAAGGAGACTTCTGAAGAGATTGATGGTGTGTATTTGTTAAAAGTTTCTAGGGAGCATGAGATGATGTCAAAGTGTCTAATTATTAATATCTACATAGTGACCATTAGAATTTGAATATCTAAATTAATGAGGGAAAACTAGTCTATAGTTTTTGAGCTATATCTTTTGATCCATGATGAATTTCATGATGGTATAAAAATAAAATTTGAAGAGGACTTAAAGGTACATCCATAAAATTTTTATTTATAAGTTTTTAATGTTTTTAAAAGTGAATATAAGGAGCTTAATAGTTTATTATCTGTTCATTCATGGTGTTACTCTATACAAAATATTGTTTAAGCAATTTGTGCTTTAGCAGAAGAGTGTTTTGGTGGGAGTATTAATTTTAAGATGTATTAGAGGTCATATGGAGTGGACCAATGTATTTTAAAGTGATATTTTGTTATTTTTATCTCTCTATGAAATGCTGAAAGGGTAATACAAATTGATGAGACCTCTAAGTACTAATAAGGCCTAATTGAAAGGTGTATCTCCTTAAGTGTGAGCTATAGATGTTGTGGCCGACCTATGAGGATGGTATTGGGACATGTTTTAGAATAATATAAGTCTTAACGGTAAATTCAAGTATTATGACCAACTTAAAAGTTGATATTTATGAAGAATCTATAAAGAATGGAGACCAAGGCAATTGTTTCTAAACTTGCATGTCGAAGAATTGAGAGAGTAAAAGATAGATATAAAGGAAAAAGATCAAAGATAGTGTGTTAAATGGATGTGATTATGTATAGAGTAGATTTAGGATGAGTTAAGAATCCTAGGTTGATCTAAAAGGGTTATTTGGATGCATTATTTGTATGAACAAGTTTGAGTGTGTGTGAAGAGTTGAAAGATAAGTGTTATACATTGTTTTTCCAATCAGATTAAATGCAATCAAAGTTATGGAGTTGTTGATTTCATAAGGTGTTGTGTGGGTGTTCAAAATATAGAAGAAGTGGGTGTTTATTCAAACTTATGGGTGGGTGATCCTTGTGAAGTGTATGATTCAATAAAAGGTCTAATGTTTGTGATCATCTTATAGGACAAGTAGTCTATGTGTTTGGAAAATTCAAAGTGTGTTTTATTTCCTAGGAGGGTTTCCAATGTAGATCTTGTGTTATGTGTGTGATATTACATCCTATTTATTATTCATTATTATTAACATCTTGTATGATTTATGATTCCTTGTGGTCATTGAATAATAATTTGAAAGGATTATAATTGAAGTTTGAAATATCTTGCATCACTGATTCACCCTCATCTTAGTGATTGTATCTATTACATTCTACCTTCTTAAGGGAGATTCTAGACTTGGTATTTGCATTTTGAATTTGATCAACACATTGAGTAGTACTAAACATGTTTGGTAGTAGAGGCATGGATACTTTTTGATGTAGTTTTCTAATTTGTATTAGGTCATTCTCATATCTAATGGCAAGGTCATAAACATCAATTAAGTTTTAACCACCCATGGACTAAAACATTATGGTTATGCTAGTTTCAGTAGACTTTAAATATGTAGGAAACACAAATCTTGTAGGTGGTCTCATGGGAGGAGGCAACCTCTATCAAGTCCTTTAAAATATCTCATTTAAGTCATGCATTTTCTCTATAAGACCCATTTGAATTATATTGAGCTAATGAATGAGTGATGTGTGATCACTTATATCTTCAAACCTTGAAGTCAATAACTCTCTAAAATCATCAAAAGTGGTGGTACATCCTCCAGGCAATGTCTTATACCAGTCAAGTGATTTCCATCTAAATAACTTGGCAAGTAGTCTAATTGATATTGACTTTAGTGACATTATAAAAACTACAAAAATTACAGATGTCCTAATATTCTCACTAGGGGTGACATGACATGCCCCATTGAATGCAGGAACACTCTTAGTATCCTTAAGGGGTATGTAATAATATAAATTGAGTTTAATTGTATTTTTAGTGTAAAAGGATAGGAAGGAATGCTACCTATCCATGTTCTCTTCAAGTTAATATTGAATTTATTGATCTTATTATCTTGAAAAATCCTCTTGTTCTTGAAAGGTTGAGGTAGGCTAAGGATTTTAAACTTCAAGAGGAAGTTTAGGTTGAAGGAGTGGGTTTATAGGATTGATACCTCTACTAGAAGTTCACCTAGTAAGGTCCATGAAGTTTGAATAAATAACTTATAAAACTTGGTTTAAAACTAGATATTACCTTGAATGGAGTCTCCAAATGCTGATTAGAACACCATATGTAGTTGTGTCTTGTCAAGACCAATATTAAACGTGATAATGGTCCCACCAGGTGTGATAGAATTATTGTCACCAAATATTGAACCCTATATATTGTTTTTCAATGTTGCTCTAAAATTTGGGTAACATGTTGTTACCTTTAGGCCTATGGGTTGCCTATAATAGAGGTAAATGTCTAAGTTCAAGGGGTAACTCCCTAGATTTATCTTTACTTGCATATCACCTACACCACTTGTTTTCTTGGATGAAAAGGGATAGAATTAACATGAAAAATAAAATAATATAATGAGGTGATACACCATAAATATCTCCATTATGATACCATTAATTATACTAAGAAACATGCCTCACAACACTAGTCTCAAAATCCTGAATTGATCTAACATTAGTATTTCAAAAATGAAGGTGATATGCTTTGAACTACTCAAGGTGAGTGAACCAGAAGTTAGATTGAAAATACTAAGGCTAATACTTACACTTAAAGATAGATAAATTCATTTGACTAAAATTCATATGACTTATTAGATTGAGAACTACTTGCACCAAACATGAAATGGTAAAAAGAAGGCAAGGATAGGTACTTATCACTAGACACTTCACTATGCATCACTTTACACACTTAGATAAGAAAGCCATAAACTGAAAATTAGATTAAAAGTATTTATTTTAAAGGAAAAATATAATATCAAACCAATAGGGCTTCACCATACCAAGTGTGGATTCTCTTAGAAAAGCCAAAATGGCTTACATTTATAGAGCCTAAGAGAGGAGAGAGAAGAATTGGAGCTCAAGGGTCACAAGACCAAGTGTCAAGTGATGAGTACAAGTTAAGTTGTATAATAATGATGTGGAGAATAGACCATGAAGCTCTTCTTGGATAAGTTTCCATCTGAAGCATGAAAAACTCCTCAAAATGGCATAGAAATCCTTCAACTATCTTCTTCAAATTGCCTTCATGATACGACATCTTTTCACTGCTAAAATCTAGAATAAGAAGACTTAACACATATGTAATGTCTTAAGGGGGTTGGAAACAAGGTATAATAATCATCAGATGTCTCCCTAACTAATATCTTTCTTCATGACACTTGTACTCACCATTTGTAGTCATTCATTAGTCTTTTAGGCCTCATTCTTCACATTTGTCATCCAAGTGGCCTTTAGTTTCTTAATAAAATCCATATAAGTGGTGTTATGACACATATATAAAGTATATTTATCTCTAATTCCATGAATTTGATCTTAAAATGATCCCAAATCAAGCTTCTCATTTTATCACTAGGCAGTCACTTTGTCTTTTCACAACCTTTCCAAGACTACTTGCGATGAATGGTGTATCTGAGGATATTTAATTCATAACATAGGATATAAATGATTATATCAAGTTTTAATAAGTCTATATATTTATCCCCCAATGATTTTCATTCCTAAGTTCCATTTTACACCTCTAAAACATTCAAATTATAGCAAAAACCCTATTTTTAGTTTGTCCATACAAATAGGGTACAAACTAATTTGATATCCAAGAGATTGAGACAGTCTTATAAAATAATATAAAACTTATAAGGCCAAATACCCCCTCTGAGTTCATCTCCCTACATACTTTCTCCATCAGGTCAAAACTATGATTTGAGGAGGGTTTTAGAAGGTTTTGTATCTTAGGTATGATTAATAAAACTTGGACATCCAACCAAATAAAAATGACATTAAAAATTATCTATATAACCCCTCCAAATATGGACAATTTGGGTCACTATGTAGTCAATCTGTACATATGTGAGCATTTAAAGTCAACCTATCAAGTATTCTCATGTATTCTAGTTACCCCTATCATGGTTTTAGGTCAAAATGGACAAATTATGTTATTCCTCTACAAACTAATGGTTGTGACCTATCCCTAAATTCATCCTAAATTTCATCAATGGTATTGTAATGGTCATGTAGTTATTATAATCGAGTTGGAAATCATTAGGGTATATGCCTAGTTCTAGGCCTAAAGACCTAGACTAGTGTGACTAGGTGTATAACCCACCTATAGGTTCATAATGACTATATAGGTTTTCCAACACATTTTTACTATTTATATCAACCCCCTATATCACCTTAGTATTATTCAAATCTTATTTCACTCATATTTTCACCATGAATGTATAGGCCTACAAATTTGATTTCAATTGGAGTGCCCTCTATCTGAGATAGAATAGAGGGCATTGCCCCTATTTATATAGGTTAAATGAAAGAATTGAGGGATTATTTGGGTCGTGATAACCCTATACACTAAGTATTATGTATTTTTAATTCTCTTAAATCATTTTACACCTTAAAATCCTTAGAATTGAGTTTAGAATTGATGATTGTGCAGGGTCTTAGATGGCTGTGTTTGAACCCTATTTGACCAACTTTTACCTTGATTCCTTTTCTCTAAGAATCATATGGTATTGTTGTTACTATGTGGGTATTAAATTTTTGGTCTCATTAAATTTATATCTCTACCAATTTACTAGATCTTCATTCCTCTATGGGCTTAGATTAGTCTCTGTTATGTATGATTAGAGGTGAAAGTTATAAAATATAAGGATTCTTATAGGTGATCATCCTGTATGAGCATGTATTTTCATGTTTTTGGTTCCATTTGAACATCCTAGGATAATTCCAAACCTATATGAGTTTTTCTCAGGTCTAATGGTAAATCTTACATCCTTATTTAGCCTATATTGGTTTGTAGATTTGACCTTAACTGTAGGTACACATTCTAAGGAGGTTATGAGACCTGTAGTTTTTTGTTTTAGGCATATAACATTGTGTTAGACTTCCATATTCCCTTGATATAATTGAGAACCGTTCCACACTTGTTGGGATCACTTCATGACTTAAAATCAAGTTTTCACTCACCACTATGAGTCACTGTAAATTGGGTTGCTCCTAGTCTTCTCAACATAGTGCTTTACTAAGTGTTTCAGGTTAGAACTTGTCTTAGTTAGAACCATTCAAACATTAGTGTTTCTTAATCAATAAACCACCTTATCATGTCAAATAATTATTTATAGGCTTAGAATACATCAGTAAAACCACTTAGACTGCTCAAACCTCAAGATACTCCACCAAGATAGGACCAAGTGCATGATCAAAATGTGATTATGAGAAGTTAAGGTAAGTTGTCCCAATTACAACTTTCCAAGCTTGTAGACATGGTTCTAGGTCTATTTGTGATCTTATGACTTCACCATTATCACAATGGATTTATAAATTCTCTTAGACCCTGGTGAAGGTTTCAAAAAATTTCAAACATATTTATTTTAACTTTGCTTAGACCTCTATTGATTGTACTTAGATCTATGTTAGAACTGTGTGGGTGTCATCAGATGTAGGATTATATATTAGGAAATTTGTTTCACAACCAATCTCTAACCTTTATATTTATTAATATATTATTTTCAATTTATAATCATCTTAACACCTTGAAACCATTCTTACTTTCATCAATCATGACTGATCAAGATTTATTTCACTTGATTGTAGGTGATAGTCATAGGGTTTTCTGACTATGTTTGATTTTTGACTATGTTATTCTGAACATGACCTTTTAAGATTCAATTTTCAAAGGGGATATTGGTCACCATGTAATGGGATACTGAACCATAATACATCACCTTTGTTCTAAATAAAAAAATAGGAAGATAAGATTTACGACTATGAAAACAAGGTCTATAGACTTTAATGGAGTCTTTTAAGAGAAAAATGAGATAGTCTTGATTTTTATTTAGCATCACACACTTAAATTGAACTAAAACCTTGTGACTCTAAATAACACTTACACAACTCTAATTACACTGAACAATGCAAATAGAAAAGAAACCATAAGGTGATGGGGATGTGCAGGTAAAAAAAAGGAACTAGCACTCTTATCAATGGTTCATGAAGATTAGTTCTTCAATCCTCTTAATATTTCCATGAATTTTAAGTAAAAAAAGATTACTATTATCCCTCAAAATCATTTATTTTGACTCAACTCCTTATGGCTATACCAAGCAAAAACTGGTTGACCTTTTTAGCTTGTCTAGGAGAGAAATAGGAAAGAGAGAATGTTTTTGATCGGTTTTAGGTCTATAAAATATTATAAAGCATGAAAATGATCTGAGTTAACTTTAAAATACACTTTTATAATATCCACACATTCTGAAATTATTGTATACATTGTACAACAACTAAAAACTACCACTTTTCTCATAGATCTTCTTGTTTGGACATTGCACCTCCATTTTTTAGTTTTATAATGGTTCATTTGAAATATTATGACATTTTGGATATTTAATATTCCTTTATAATACTTTTAATCTATGGGAAACCCATACAAATTCAATAAATGACCCAAAATGTGACCTTAAAATGACTTAGGACAAACTATACAAAGATGACAAAGATAAAGCACATATGCTTGACCTCATTAAAGACCATGGAACACATTTTACACCATATAAGACCCATATAAAAAGTTTTAATATATATGGGGTTGACCTAATTTGACTTTTAGTCAAATTAGTCCATAATTATTATAGGACTCATGTCCTTCACATAGATATAGATTTATACCTATCTACCTAGTTGGGGAATATACACAGATACATGGAATATTAGATTGACAAATTTGACCATTTGGGACATCCTATTCATATTTTTTATTTCTACGTTACATAATTTTATACTCTATATCACAAATTTAGTATTGTTTTTTATCTTGATATTGATCATCCTACACTACATAGAATTTTCCCCAACTACTACTACTCTAGACTCAGTTTATGTACATCTTTGCTCTTATAAAAATCTCTAACACATATTCATTTATAATTTCATTTATATATTTACTATTTTATACTTGATTGTGTATTAATACTTTTAAATATATTTGAGGGCATTTTTACGGATCTACACCACTTCATTTCATTGTATGTATGCTTTAGACATGTGTCCATGTCTTTGTATGTGCCTTTTTGATTATATATGTAGAAATTTGAACATGTATTTCCATGTTTCTTTATTATAAATTTATTTCTTTTTTTGTATGTGGACATTTGAACATGTCCTTGTATGTATTTATTTCTCATATTTAGTGATGTATGCCCATGTTCATAGTATTGCAAGCCCTTGTCCTACTTTGTGTGACTCATGTGTGGTGTATGTATGATATCATGTATTCATCATGGACATGACACTTGTACATTTATTCTTAAAGACTCAAGTTTTAGATGCCATAAAGGAACTCATGCATCTCCCCTTTCTCCTTGGGTATCTTGATGGACATCTTGCCCATCCCCTAGGTAGTTAGTTTATTATTCAAATTTGTTTTCCATACACATGATTACATTCTTATATCTACATTGGTATCCTTGTTAATGATATATATTACATACATCATACATTACCAACTTATACTCATATTATCTTACATTCTAATATCATGTATACACATTATATTGGTTTATTACATAGATATCATGTATAATCATGCTAACAAATATCATGTAGTAATTTCTATTTTGACGATAATTATTACACATTTTAAATATATTACCTTAAAATAAGGGGCATCCAAAGAGTTTTTTCATAGATATCATGCCATTTAAATGCATTCAAAATAAAATTTTCAATTTGAAGGCATAGAATACAAAGTTTAGTTTCAAAAAATCACAGTGGAAAATAGTCAGATAGAGATCAGAATTAGTTTGGCATAAAAACAACATAGTTGGACATTAGTGTAAAAACTAGACACTATCACCATAGTGCTACTATTAAATGTATTTTACTATTGTCTAGTATCCCCAAAAATACAAAATTTGATAATTGTCAAAATGACACAATAGTTATAATCTAGATCTACATAGTTTCAATCACATATTATCAAATATACTCATTTTTATCATTTTTGCATAGAACCATACTAGGTTTGATCATATTAGGGGCATCCCATGTGGAATTATTACTCCAATTTCAGTTTCAAATAATTATGCATAGATTTCTACAACTCAATATAGAATCCACATGCATAGATATTAGACTTGGGGGCATGTATGCAACACATTATTTCTATATGCTCACTTTTTCCCTAGTTCATCAGATGGAATGGTAAAATCCATGTAGTTATATATGTTTCCACATTATGCACCATGTTTTAATTATCTACTATATTTAATTCCATACTTTTTCTATAATGATCGACATTATTGAGTAGTCTTTGAGATACATACTTGAGTTCTTGAGAGGCCCTTAGGCCAATTTTCATTCCAAACTTCTCGAGTGGCCACATCTTCATTATATACAATTTAAATTACATTCATATATATTTAGATACATTATTTAATTTATTTATAGATACATCTACTACACATGGGTAGGCAATGATGGAGTCATAATCTAATTAAGTTCTTGATCCACCTACATAAGAGGGTTAGACAAGCCATCAGTCCAATCCAAGCTATTCGTAGATTATGATCCACTAAAGAAGGGTGGGTAATGATGGAGACAAGACCATATTTAGTTATTGAGCCACTCATACATTGAAATTGAGTAATACATTTAGATTAGTCTAATTTATTCACTGATTAATCACTATTTACACATGCATAGAGGATGTCACTAGGTTTGTGCATTGTTTCATGTACCTAATGAGGTGTATTAATTAATTTTATTTTTATCATATATTTTCTCATTTTTGTCTTTACTTTTGTTATCTCTTAAGTAAGTACTGATCTATGTACATTTCATTTGTAAGACATTAAATAGAGCATGTTTCACATACTCAGATTTAGATCAATGGGATTTACCTCTTAGGTAAGTATAGGTACACTTATTTTCCTTTACCATAGTCATTTTTATTTACTACATTTATATAATAAAGGATGTAAAATTTAGTCATATAAAATTTTACTTAAGTCGAAGAGAGTTACTTAAGACCAGACATCCCTAGCTTAGCCATAGACCTATCTTATAGACTATTTATATAGTTATTAAAATTTTGTTTAGACCTTACACATACCTTAACATATAAAAGTAAATCTTAGACCCATCCTTATCATCTAAGGCCCTAGTGTCCCAAGTTCTACCACCTATATATTAGTACTATAATTAAACACTAGTACCCCCTGCCAGTGTCCCAATTTGGCACTATTATCCTTTTCCTTTTTTTTCCTCAAAATATATATTTTAAATTCAAAAGGCACCTAAGGTTATCTAATACCTTTTTAAATCCATACACAAGCACCATATTAGTATAAACACTTTAGGTTTATCCCTTTATCCACTAGATGGAAATCAAATGCAGATACACAAAAATAAACTCATAACAAATTTGTGCACAATCAAGTTTATTAATCCTTATTATCCCTTAATTATACATAAATTAATTTAAAACCCTCCTAATCTTATAATACATAAATTTTTATCCTCATGCCTCACCTAAAATAATCAAATTGACATTCATACTAGCTTGATTTTTACTTACACTAGTACTTAGGTGGGGATAACTACATCAGACTTGATCCCTCCTCTGAGTATTGATATGTATGCAAATATCATCACAATAAGGTGTTGAGGATGTAAATCCTACTCAACTAACAGCACAAATTTAGTACATGTGCCAACCAAATACCCTAATTGCATGGAGGTTTAGGGTTTATATAAAAAATCAATCAACATTGGTCATAAATAGTGAAGTAGGGTTTGTTCACACATGAACATGATTGGTAGACTCAGACACAGGTGATAAATGTAATGGATATTTTATGTGTGTGTGAGTGAATAAAGCTAGCGCGCAACTATCATGGGTTACAGTATGAACACTCAGTATAAATCAATTCCTACATTGAGTACATTAGAACTAAAATTTGATAGTTTTTTTATAATGCTACTATCCAAGGTAGGGCATTATTATTTAGGAGGGTTTCTGACACTTGGATATTGTTTACAATACTCAAAATAACTCATGTATCAATTTTTATCTTATGGATCTTTCATCTCACGAAGTTTCCATTTAAATATTCATTTGTGTCATTATTTACTATTATTAAAAATATCATATTAGCTCAATTATTTCAAAAATAAATGGCTTTATTTATTGTATATTTAATACGTTAATTTATTGTACTTAAACCCTTTAACAACCTATCACTTAAACTCCATAGACTTTAAAAGTTAAATCAATACTATATCACATCAATCATTCATACTATGTTAGGAATTATTCACATTGAGTCACTCCTTACAATACATTTATGGTGCATGTAATGGTTTTATGTTGGTGCCTAATTTTCCCCTAGTCACTCGTTTCTCTATATAGGTTAGAATGTCCCTTTCCTTTACAGATTCAAAACTTAGGTGGGCATCTCAAGTAGATAAAGTAGGTAGGGTATATATAAGTAGGTAAATTAGGTATTTAATACTCAATTAAATATATTTATTACATATGTAACATGATTCAAAACTTAATTTCTCATTCTATCTATCAATAATCAAGAATTACTTACCAAGCAATAGAAGCTAAGTAGGTAAGGCATAACTAATTAGGAAGGGAAAGAACATGTGAAAGATATAGATTGGGAATCAATATTATCTTTATATCTAATAATACATTCTATAAATGTAAGTAGCTAGGAAAATATATATATATATATATATATATATATATATATATATATATTACGAATCAAGTTTCCCTTGGCTTAATGGGTAGGGCATATTTAAGTAGGTAGGGTCAGAAAAAAGCTATTTATCAAAAATCAGGCTTCCATAGATAGTTATGCCTTAATATATAATCAAATAAAAACTCCTTTCCATAATTAAATATTTCCATTATATATGTGTGTGTGTCTTTTTCCCTTTCTATATATCAATAAGTTAGTCTTATCTTGATATGCTATTAGGTGAATCAAATCTAGGTATCAAGAATAAAAGCTTCCCTTGCCTTACTCCTTGGTATAGATGAAGTAGGTGGGAAAGTTTCCATTTATTTATTAGCTAGGTAAATTTTTATATTAGTGTATGTAATTTGGAATGGTTCCCACATATATCTATGGTGGTACCCTCATTCATATTATATCCTTTTATATATTGTATTAAGGATAGGGGTATAATTATAGTATATTATAAACCCATTTTTGCCTTTAGAGATCATCTGTCCATGATAAAAATCTATGTATCTAGCACTTGATAAAATTTATTTTCATATTCACTTCATTAACTTCATGGATCATGTTTGGTGTAGATTGGGTATAAATCAACTTGAGTTGGGAAACACATTCTACTAGCTACCAAATTGGAAATCACTCTACTATATTATTGATAACCTATCTATCTATCTATTTAGAAAGCCACTATACTATCAAAAAAATCTAAATGATAAATAAATTTTAATCTCTTATTTTATGCAAAAGAGATCTTTTTGTTATTAGAAGCAAAACTCTACCCAAATTGAAAGGCATTATTGAGACTTTGAGCTCAGACTGTTAATCATAATTCATTATTTGAATGAAAAAGCAAGTGATCTTTTAGACTTTGTGCTGGAATAGCTTGTGTTGTTGAGGAAACTGTTCTTATGTCTATTTCCTGAATGCATTCTTGTCTATTTAATTAAATAAGTAGAACTAGTGGAAGTAACCAGGAAGGTGTTCTGAAGCTGACTGTGGAGAGACTTTGTGCTGCCATAATTGTCTTTAGTGTGTTTATTTTCTATTTCTATTTAAAGGATCTTGTGATGACTTTGTGCCCTCATTATCCTTTGTATATTTCACTCTTTGGCAGCTAAGGTGGATACTTTGTGCTAGACCTCATTCTACCGATTACTACACCCTGTTACATTTACCTATCACTACCAGAAAGAATTATTACTATTTGTTGTAGACCACTTCTGAAAGAAGAGAAGTGCTTTCTATCATTTTACCAGTATTTCTCCTTTGTTTGTGAACATCATCTCTGAAAAAAGAGAGATGGATGGTGTTGTCCTACCCCTGAGTGTTATTTTTAGCTTATTTATAGTATATTTATAGTATATATAGTATCTTATAGTTATAGGGAACCTCCCCTTGATGAGAGGAGAGATTTGTCCCCTTTTGATGTGGTAAACCTACACATTTGGCTGATCAATCTCCTCATGCTGTGGTTAAAGCGACCTATTTTTCCCATCAGTTAGCTGATGACAAAATATTCACCCAACAAAATCAAATGCTTTAGATCTGATAGAAGTGGAGAATTCACATTAAATGAATTCATAGAGTACTATGAGAAGAATGGAATCAAAAGACATTACTCTGCAAAAAGGACTCCATAGTAGAATGGAGTTGTTGAAAGAAAGAGCAGGATAGTCAAAGATATGGATAGAACATTGTTAAAAGAGGCCAAGTTACCTAATGGATACTATAGAGAAGTGGTCCAAAAAGTAGTATATATCTTAGATTTTAACTAAGGTTAAACAATGATAAAACCCACTATGAACTATGATATGGAAAACTTGCCTCTATTAAGTACCTGGAGTGTTTGGTATCAAATGTTACATTAGGAGAAAAGAAGACAATTTTGGAATATTTGAATCAATATGTGATGAAGGAATATTTATTGATTACTCCACCTGAATCAAAGCCCACATATGTTATAATAAATGCTACAAAATATTTTAGAGAGTATCAATGTACATCTTGAATAAGTCCTGAAATATGTTAAACCTAACAAAGACATCTATGAATAAGAATCAAATTCTGAAGAGGAAGTAGGTAATGAAGATCTTGAGGATGTAAATTAAAATCCACCTACAATATTTGTTCAAAAGGACCATACTATAGAGTAGATAAATGACAATAAGAATGAAGGAGTTTAGACAAGGATAAGAGTTGCAATGAACAAGAAGCAAATAGGTTTTTCTCTAATGTTTGAAATTGAGCCTAAGAGTTATGTTGAAGTCAACAAGGATGAGAATTGGCTAAATGCCATGGATGAATAACTGATCTAAACTAGAAATAAAAAAACTTGGGAATTAGTTCCAAGACATTCAAACAAGATTTTAATAGGCATAAAATGGATTTTTTTTAAAAAGATAAATGGGGATGGAACTATTATTAGGAATAAGGCAAGATTGGTGTGCAAAGGATATTCACAAGTTGAAGGCATATATTTTGAGGAAACATTTGCTCTAGGTTATATATTAGAAGCCATAATAAATTTTTTATTATTCTCTATTTACAAGAAATTCAAAGTATATCAAATGGATGTTAAGTCTACTTTTTAAAATGGGAACCTGGAAGAGGAAGTCTACATAGAATAACCTAAAGGTTTTCAATCATTATAAGAATAAGATTATGTGTATAGAATAAAGAAATCTCTGTATGATCTAAAATAGGCACCTAGAGCATGGTATAAAACATTAGACTAGTACCTGTAATAATAAGGTTTCAATAAAGGTTATGCAGATAACAATTTGTACTTCAAATCAGAAGGTGAGCATTTGTTGATTGTTTTTGTTTATGTACATGACATTATTTTTGGTGTCAACAAAAAAAATGGGCAAAGAATTTTCTACTCATATGCAAAATGAGTTTGAGATGTCTATGTTTAGATAACTTTATTTCTTCCTTGGTCTATAGATTACACAAAATGATGAAGGGATATTTATATTTCAAACCAAATATGCTAAGGATATGCTAAAGAAGTTTGGAATGTAAGATAGTAAGATAGTAGGTATTCCCATGATAACTAGATTCAAGTTGAGTAAAGAGGATGAGTCCCATGATACACATCAGACTATATACATATCAATGATAGGTAGCTTGTTATACCCAACAAGATCAAGACCTAATATCATGCAAGCAGTGTGCATAGATGCAAGATTTCAAGATTCTCCTAAAGAGTCACATGTCAATGCAGTGAAAAGGATCGTTAGATATATCAAGAGTATAATTGACTATGGGATATGGTATCTCAAAGGTGAATATTTCACTTTTATAGCATATATAGATGTTGATTGGGTAGGAAGTGTGGATGATAAAAGAAGTACTAGTGGTGGTGCATTTTTCCTTGAAAACAAACTTGTTTCATGGTTGAACAAAAATCAAGAGTTAGTTAATCTTTATATGGTAGAAGCAGAGTATGTTGCAGTAGTGACAAGTTACACTCAAGTCTTGTGGATGAAGCAAAAACTCAAAGACATCAAGGTAGAGTAAAATTCACCTATATTTATTCTTTATGACATTTCAAGTGCTATTAACATATCAAAGAATGAAATGATGGACTACATAACTAAGAACATACCAATAAAGTATCACTTTTTAAGAGAAAAGGTTGCAATATAATAGGTCACATTGGAATATGTGTCAACTTAGGCTCAAGTTGTAGACACATTCACTAAACCTCTTCCCAAGGAAAAATTTGAGTATCTAAGACAAAATTGGGAGTGGTGGATCCTACATCACATCACTAGATCCTAGTCATAGGTCATGAGTTAAGTGGGGGTATCACAAAAACGTTTTCAACCTTGGAAGAAGAGAGAAAAGGCAACTTCAGTATGCATATTTTTGAAAATTTCTAATGAGTTGATGGTTTTAGATTGTTCAAAAAAATCTTTTATCTAATAAAGTGGCAGAAAATTTTGGATAAATAGTGAGAAAGAGTCCCTTTTCCATTGATTTCAAAGGGGGATAAAAGTGTAAATGCTCTCTATGGGAGAAAAAGTGTTGATGCTCTTCTTAAAAGTTTGAAAGAGTAGAGCATGTGTCTAATTTGAGTTTAGGAAAATGTTCCATTACTTACGGGGGAGAAATTTTAGTATAAGTATATTCAGTTTTAGTTCATCAAAATTCAATGTAGTCAATGTCAGATAAGGATCAAAATTTGCCATCATAGTACAATATCAGAGCATTTAGTTTGCCATCAGTGCTAAAGGGTGATATCATTGGAAATATGATTTTCATTTATGTTAAAAGGGACATTATGATTTTCATTGATGTCAAAAGATCAAGTAGGATTGATGGAGAGAAGATCATGTTTTAAAGTTACATAGTGAAAAGTTGTCATGCTTTTACAAAGACCATTTTTGGACCACGTGAAGCGAAATTAATAGATGATCTATTATGGCTTATCAATAGCATCTTAAAAATATGGTACATAGGTTTATTTTATAATAAATTATCTCATAAATTATTTATATATGTTCTATATCCTTACTAGAGTTTTGCAGTAAAATCCTAAGGTTTAAGCCATGGTGTTCACAAGCATGTTCTATTTTTATGTTGACTGGATATAGATGGGACCAAATTTATTAAGTTATAAATTAATCTTTCCTTGGAATTATGAAACTAGCCCCTTTGACCTAGTAATTACCGGCTCAAGCAAATGTTCTAAGACTTTATATTTCCTAAGTCTTAAACTTAAGATTTGTCTCAGATCGATCAATGATTAACATATAATAAAGTGTATCAAAGTCAATTTGTCAAAGGCACCTCTGAGTAAACATGATATTGACAAGTGTCACAATCACAAAACTTATATAGTAAATCTATGGAGTAGTTTAAATTCTAATAGTTAAGGATAAATGCAAGGATGTCAAGTATCTCAATAGTAAGAACTAACAATAATGTGTAGAACTCACATGTTAATGCCAAGTGTCACATTTACAAGTGATCCAAAACTCAGAAGCTTTGGTTGATAAATATCACAATAACATAAAAATAACACAATAATAATGAATTCTCTGAGAAGAGATGTAGTATTACTCAAAATCGCAATACAAAATATGCTTATCTCTGGGAAGAGATGTCTGTCTTCACATTTCGGGTTACCTCTTCTTTTATACACAAATTGAAAGCATGGGGAGGATGTGGAAGGTCACCAATATTGAGGGATATGAAGTGGTATGACTTCCAATATTTAAAACAATACATAATTCGAGGAATTACTATTTATGGAAACTTACTATTTTTAGGCAGCACTATTAAAATTGAAATTTGAGGCACTTCCGTTGGGTTTTCTGGGGTGAAACTTCATTGAGCAGAGCTATATGCCATTTCACAACGTTCCCCTCGTTCTTAGCTTTCCAACGGTTCAAACGGCGAGTCAATTGGAGCTACGGTGCAAAAGTTATGGCTCCCAGAAGTTCTGTCATCAATTGGGGTGGAACTGTCACCCGAATTGTCGCCTAAATTAATGCCTGGATCAACAAGAGCTTATCATGGATAAAGTTTGAGATTATCATAAGATCAAACAATGAGTGGGTGTTCATAAAATTAAGATCTGATGGAGCAAGTGGACTCAATGAGATAAAGTGCTTGATGTTTAATGACTTAAAGGTGAGTTAAAGACCAAGCTAGTTTGACAAGATTGATAGAGCATATTCATTATAAAGACTCAAGAAGTAGTGAGATGAGATTAAGAGATTGATGTTTAATGATATATAAAGGTAAATTTCATGAAACTTTAAATATCTAATGACACACAAGAGATCAAATAAAACGATCCAACAAATGTGCTTTAAAGTTGAAATGTTAAGGTCTAGAAACATACAAGGATCCAACAAAGTGCATGAGCCTGTTAGAGCTTGATCAAATGGATGAATTTTAAAGTTGAGAAAATTAAATTAAGATCATAAAATCATGGTATGAAACCTAATAGCTATGGTCAATATTTAAATATATGTTCATCACAATGGTCAGGTGGAGAAACTTGTAATAAAGATACATTACACAACATAGACAATGATGCAGATCATTGTGGTCAATAAAATTTGTGTAATATGGTATGTGAACCAAAACCAAATCTCAATATATGCTAAATATATTAATGAGACAAAGAATAATGGTGGTGGAAAATAAATTAAAAAAATGGGAAACGTATTGAATGAACCTAGTCTAGAATTGGTTTGATGTGCTATCAAATAAGTGTGAAGACAAAGATGAAGTGACACCTAGATCCAATGTATATAATTATATCATTTATGATACAGGAAAAAGGTATTGGTGTTATTGAATTATTTATAATAGTGAAATATAGAGACACAAAACTAGAGCAGTAGAGAAGAAGAGAAGAGAGAGATAGAGAGAAAGAGAGATGTAGAGTTGAAGTAGATGAAGTGTGTCATATAGATAAATATAGAGGCATAGAGATAGAGGGTAGAAATAAAGAGAAGAGAAGAGAGATGAAGTGAAGGACATGAGAAGTTATAGACCAGACTTGTAATAGATAATACAGAGTTGGATTCATTTATGAATCAACATTATAATCTAGAGTTGTATCTCTATAAGATAGATCTAATTGGTGGGTGCCATCAAATAAGATATGTTGGTTTTCCATTAGGGAATTGGTGCTTCTTTAGATTTGGTGATATTAAATAGGTGGATTAGTGTCTCCTTAAGGTTGGTGCCCTTAAACATTATAACTAATGAGGTTCTTGATTTTGAGGCTGGATTAGAATTGTAGATTCTAGCAACTATTCTCATGGTGGTTTTTCCCATTTTGGGTTATCCATAGTATATCTATTTTTATGAATTTTTGTGTGTATGTGATCTCTACATATATTTTTAATCTTCATTAAAAGTTTGAAAAAGGACTAAGTTAATCTACTAATTCGCCCCCTACCTTAATAGATGGTTGTGTTCTGAAAGGATCATTTTCTAATGTTTTTGGCATTTTTTGGATAAAATATGTACAAGGGGAATCAAATAATCAAGGAGATACTAATCCAAGAGTACAAATTTCAATAAAAAGTAAAGTGGTTGTAATGACACTTGTGGTTATAAACAATGGCTTAGAGAACTAATTAGGAGCTCTAATAATAAATAAACCTAGCTGTAACAACACTTATGGATATAATAATGGCTCAGGGAACTAACTAAGAACTCCATTAATATTTAAATAAAAATTACAATGGCATATGACTTCCAATTGA
The DNA here is from genome assembly GCA_037957365.1 of Torreya grandis. NCBI lineage: Eukaryota > Viridiplantae > Streptophyta > Pinopsida > Cupressales > Taxaceae > Torreya > Torreya grandis. The sequence goes on from JARHVA010000628.1 coordinate 3,410,157, forward strand.
TGATAACAAGGTTCTGATAAGGAAACAATGAATACTAAATAATAACAAGATAATATAATAATGTGTAGTGCAAGAGAAAATCTGAAAAACCATACGAAAAGCAAAAACCATACACTGTGATATCCATATTCACTTATCTATAGAATAAGTTTTAAAAATATTATTCCTACTTATTTGCTTTATATAATTGACATTGATTATGTTCATAATGTCTATGAGTCATAATCAGGATCATAATTGGTCAAGGGATGAAAGTGTTTAGGTTACAATAGCGCAAGACATGAAAAGAATGTGGTTCTCAATGAGAATGTTCCAAAATGAATGGGGTCCAAAAGAGGATGGTCTAGGGTAGGATAAATTTTTTTCAAATTTCCAAGAGTTTAAATATTTCACTATCCAAAGTCGTGAAAATAATATGGTTTTGAAAGAATAGTCCAGGGTAGGTTAAAATAAATATACTCCATGAGAGGATGTTCTAAGATATAATGGTAGGATAAAATTACTTCAACATAAGTTATCCCCATGTAATGGGTCTTATAGACAATGGTTGGAATGTATCAATCATATAACCTATTAATATGCACACTATTCATAGGCTTTAGAAGTTCTTCACCATTTGGAGTAGCCAGGCAATATTCCCTTGATCCATAGTTTGTTGTGATAACATATGTTCCCAACCAATTATGTTGAAACTTACATTTTTATTACATTTAGCATTTATTTTCTTATAGTTCTCTTTCATTACCAAATCACCAATTTAAAACTCTTGAGGGATAATGCACTTGTTATAGCTTCTTTGAAACCTATTTTGATAGGCTTACAAGTTTTCTAGGGAAATTAAATGCTTGCTATCAATAAGTTATAGTTTTTGAAACCTTGAGACTCTGTATTATTCATCATATTTAATATGATCTAAAGATGATTTTAATGAAGTTATATCAATCTCAATCAAGATAATAGCTTTTATTCCATAAACAAGGGAGTTTGGAGTGGCTCATGTAGGTTTTTGATGACTAGTTTGGTAAGCCCAAAGGGTAGGAAAGATTTGAAAGTGAAAATTATGGCCAGATTCATTAACAATATTATTTAAAGTCGCTTCAATGGTGTTTTTTAATGCCTTAGCTTATCTATTTCCCTATGAGTTATATGTCATGCATTTATTGTGCTTGATTTTGAATTTTATATAAAGGTCTTTAACATCTCTATTTATGAAGGATCCACTAATATTGGATATAATGCGAGATGGAATTCCATATCGACATATGATATGGCAATGAATAAATTTGGTTATCTAATTCTTGATGACATTAGTGAGATGAATGGTTTTGATCCACTTAGTAAAGTACTTAGTAGAATTTAAAATGTGTTTATGTCAATCTTAAAAAATTGGGTTTATTTTCCTTATGTTATTAAGGCCCCAAGTATAAAATGGCCATGGTGTTGTGATTGATTTTAGCGGTAAGGAAGGTGCGTGTATCAAATTTTCTTATTGATAACAAGGAAAACATTTTCTTACATAATTATAAGCATCTATCTCCATTTTTGGCCAATAATAGCCCATTTTAAGGAGATTTTTATCTAAGACTATACTATTGGTATGGGCCCCACACATTCCTTCATGAACCTCCTTCAGCACTAGATTGGATTCTCCTGAAGATAAACAATGAAGTAGTATTCCATCATAGCCTTTGTGATAAAGTGTGTTTTCAAAGAGGGTATAACTGGCTAAATGGTGAAGGAATAAATTATATTGATTATTGGATAAGTTTGGTGGAAAGCCATGATCATGGAAGTAATTATAATAGTCTTGACACCAAGGAAGTTTAGGTGGGGGAGTGGGAGCAACAATGACATATACACTTCTGAATATGGCATAATATGTGCAGGCTATAGAAGATTCTCAATCATAAAATGATACACTTTAGCACTACCATCAATCTATATCATAGACCAAATTATTTCCATTTCATCATCAGATCTATTGATGGCCCTTGGTACCTATTTAAACTATAGAGATTTAAAATGAACTTTGAGATTATCAACAATTTTCTTGTAGGGTACAAGCTTGTCATCTATTGTTTTATATTGATCAGTGATTTGATTTATGATCAATTAGGAATCACCATAGACTTTTATATTTTAAATGTCCAATTAAATTTCATGACAAAGTATTTTAATAAGTGTCTCATACTCAGCCATATTATTGGTATAATTAAAATTGATGTGGAATGCTTTAGGAATCAAATCCCACTATGGTGTAATCAACAATATACCATATCAAGATATATGAGAAGTGAAATAAATGTATACACATAATATTTTGAAACTTTTATCTCTTATTGACACTTTATATATTGTAAAAACCCATTGAGTCTTAATCTCTCTAAGTGCATGTCGTAAGGGGTGCACCAAGAAAGTTGTGGATATACTATTAGTTCTTCATAAGATTATTGTCCCTTTTCTCAATTGTCATCTACACACTTATCTCCTAAAACAATTTACCCCAATATTATTATTCTTTATTGTACCCATTCTAGTCATTTTTCATAATTTATCTTTCTTTTCCTTGTGTTGACCCCATTTTACTAGTTGACTGTATTAGATCAACTGGGTCGACCCTATACATTTTCTAGCCTTTTGTTATTGTACAAGGTTGACTAGGTTGACCTTGTATTATTTTTAGGTGTTTTTCACTTGGAGTTTTGTTATCACTTAGATCAACCTAGCTCAAGACCTAGTGAATTATCTTTTGAAAACATACAGGGTCAACTAGGTCAACCCCATATAATTGACTTATTTGAAAGGATTTGGGGCAAGATATGCCTATATACACAATTTTATTTCCAACCATTTATGAAGAGGGAAGTGAATAATAATATGTTTAAATGAACATCTTCTTATTAACCATTCTACTTGAGGAATAAAGCTTATGGTTTCATAACTTCTTTGGAGATACAGATCTTATCTTATGGAGAAGTATTTTGGATGCATAGATAGGTTATGTATCCTAGAGCTTATTTTTCTCTATTATCCTTACATACCAAAACAATCTCTTGCAAAGAACCTTGGCTAAGGTAGATATTGAAACTCAGTGAGTTCATATTCAAAGGTAAGTGTTCCTAACTTTATTTATCCTTTGTAAGAGTAGATAGATAATATAGTTGTGTTTATCTACCATGCTTTAGGATTATGTATAAATTGACATGATTATATGTATTCTATGCATTTTTAGTTTAGTTTGTTTTATTTCTAACCAAAACTTTATGCCACAAAATTTGGTGTACACTAGATTAGATTTACTTTATTTTTAATTAGAATAGAGTGAACATTAAACATTAGTCTTTTTTAAGGTTGTTGTGTGATTGTGTTAGACTATAGGCTTTAGAACCCTTCTTAACATGTTCTATTATGATAAGTGATCCCCTAATCGGGTCTAGTAGATCCCCATATTGGTCATGCTCATGCATAATAAATGTATTCCCAATTAGAAGTGTACGTATGTTCTATCTTCTCTGAGCTAGAATTGATTTATAAACATGATGCATATGTGATCGCATACATTCTGATGAACTCAATGTGAACTAACCCTTGAAGGAGTTTTTAACCTTATTTCTTTATTTCATTTTTTTCATTATTATTTTTATCATATATTTACCATACTAGATCTATTGCATTGACCCAATTCTAAATTTTGTGTATAGGTTTCTAGGTACAAGCTACTAGATCAACCTTGTTGACCGAGGACAAAGTTTTCAAATTTTTATACTTCTAGTCCAAACTACTAGGTCAAACCAATTGTATATGTACATTTCAAGGCATCTTATTAAGCATATTAGGTCAACCCAGGCAATGCTATTCATTTTAGGCACTCAACAACAAGCTTATGAAAAGCTTGATCAACCCAATCAACCTATTTAACATAATTTGCAAGCATATATCAAGTTTTTTAACACCAATATTCATTCTTTGCATCTTTGATCCACCAAGGTTATTTTATATCTCTCTATATCTTTCTTTACAATATTTCCTTTTATAGTTTTTAGTATTTAAAATTGCCCCTACAAAGTCAACTAGATTGACCCTATCGACCTAGTTTTGTGTTCTATCTACTGTATAAATAATTGGGTTGACTTTGCTAAACCTATTCATTTTCAAACCTTGCTTCTATAGTATAGAATAAACCTTTTCAACCCTATTCTATATTTTGTGCATACACTATTGACTATATCAACATTGTACCTTATTTCAAAGTTGGAATTAATCTTATATGTTAGTAATTAGCTCACACTTTCTTTTCTTGTTGCTTACATGCTTAGAATAGATCACATAGTCTAATTATGGGTTTTTTGATAAATAATTTAGTTTCACTATTTTATATTTTATGAACACATGACCAAATCACAATATCTAAACAAGTTTTTTACCATTTAACTACACAAGGCCAACCTACATAGATTTCATCACCAAGGGAGAAGCTGACTTGATGTTTTGGTCAAGTATAAAGTGTGGTTAATGGTATATTCTATCTAAAAACCTGACTCCCTTATCACTATAGTGTGTGAAGTGAGGGGGTCGGCCCCAATACCAAGCCTATATCATTACCACTATAAATCCCTTTCAACCCAAACTACCTAAAACCATCCTTAGCTTGCCTTTTAGTTCCTTGCTTATATCTAGTTTCCCATCACTTTAAAAACATATTCTAATAATCTAATAAATATGTATGTTGATCATTTAGTTAGCTCCTTACTTTCTAAGTTGATTGCTTTCTCTTTGCTCAATTATGTGTTGTAATTTAAAAACTTTCATTATCTAATTTTGGTGCAAGGTTATGTGTTGTGTGCCTCAATTAGATCAACCTCATTGACCCAATTGATTATGTGCTTCTTTCACTTCTTAATTTTAGAAGTACTTACAAAATTTTTATTGTTTCCAGTATTGGGTCAACACTACCAACCCTATACATTTTTCAACCTATAGGGTTGACACTATCGACCTTGTACATTTTTTTAGCCTATTGGGTTAACCCTGTTGACCCTGTACTTTTTAGCATACTAGGTCAACCCTACCAACCAATCTACTTTTTGATCTTACTAGGTCGACACTATCAACCATGTATAATTTTTAGCCTCTATTTTTTATTTCCCCTATTGACCAAATGTATCCTTGTTTTCATCTTAGACTTCTAATATCCACTCCTACTTGGAATCATGAAGCCTCTTATCAAATTCTTTCTTGATAGTCTCAACCTATTCTAAATATACATGGTTTATTATCTCCTACCCTGCATGTCCACCATAGAAGACAACTTTTTATGGTGCATCTCTTCATCAAATTCTTCTCTCTTAAGAAATCATTTATTATTACTTCATGGTTATTTGGTTGCACACGCAAAATGATTAAATATGTTTTTTGTTTGTATTATTTCCTAGTTTATAGGAAGTTAGTTTTCTATTGTTATGGATATATAATAGCTATCATATTGTATTCAATAATAGATCAATACATCATTTCCTATGTAAAAATTATATATTTTTTTATTTGGTACTAGAGAGATTATGATCATTTGAGAACCTATACGGAGGTTGTAGTATTAAGATTTGCTCCAGAGAATGAGATAAGAATACAATAGTCTTGTGTTATGTTTATTTCTCTCTACTCCTTTGGATGCACATGTCAAACAAACTACATTCAGAGTCTAAAAGTGTAATGGATGCATATTTCTGAAAGGATTTATGGTTATTAGAATATCTATTCAACTTATTAACAACTTTGTCATATTCAGTCAAAATGGGTCTAAGTTAAATGTTTGCATGATTGAAAATCTCTACCTCTAAAATATTATTCCATTCACATTTCATACAAGTTTCAATAAATTGGAATATGATGCCTTGATCTATGAATAGGCTTGGTATGTAGGTTCCTAAACTATATAATTTGGCTTTGTGGTAGATCATCTAGACAAGTGGTTTCTTTTTAGAACCATCAGCTTCAACTGTCTCTCTAGCATTCTTTGTTGGTATTCTCAATGTAATGTATGATTTTTTCATAATATCCATGTATATCCATACTGTGTAGAGTTCATTGAGACATGCTCCATATTTGTCACCCAACCCATGACATCCTATAAATTCCCAATACCTATCCTCGGCTTCCATAAAGTAGATAAGCATTTTAGTCTTTTTGAAATGTTCTGGTCTTTCAAAATGTTATTAGGGTTTGTTTTTTTCTCTTTTGATCTAGGGTTTTTTGTATAGTTAATATCCTTTAGTTATTTAATTTTTTTTGGATCTTTAGATAGGGTCGTCATAATAGTTTGTTTATAGGTCTAGTATTTGTTTTATTTTAAAAGTAATGAAACTATTGCTTTTAATGTGTGTGTGTGTGTGTGTGAAAATTATTCAAATAGTTTAATTACTCTTATCATATCATCGTGAGTCTTATATCTTTGTCTTAGTCATGTTTAGGTGATTAATAGGTTATCTAGTTTTGTAAAGTGTATTTTAAGTCATTATTTTTTCAAGTTTGTATTTGTGCCTAATCATGGAAATACCTTTGGACAAATTTAATAGACTTAACTTCCATACTTGTAAAGTAAAGATCTAGATGTATTTGATGAATAAAAATTGATGGTGAATAGTAAATGGGAAAGAATCAGAACTGATGGATCCAATAAAATTATTGGAATGGCAAAGTAGAGGTGACAAAGCAAAAGCAATAATTGGGCTTGCACTTTCAGTTTCATATCTCCATTATGTGGATTTGGTAAATAAATCCATAGAAATATGGGACAAATTAAGTAAGACATTTGGTGCTAAAGCCATTAATGCAAAATTTTCCTTGAAGCTTCAATGATTTAAGTTAAAAATGAATGATGTCACCACAATGTAAAACCATATCAATGAGTTAAGATCTCTTATGTGATAGTTGAATGAATTTCAAGAAAAATTTAATGAAGAGGATGTAAATGCTATATTATTGAATATTTTGCCTCCCAAATATAGTAATGTTGTTTTTACTCTAGGTTAGATGCCTTACTAGTCACTAGAAGAAATGATTACCGCACTCCTTGCTAAATAAAAATGGAATAAATAACATGTAAAATAATAAACTACATTATACTTTAAGAAAAATTATAATATTTTTTCCAAAAACAAGGAAGAAACTAAATGTTTCTATTGCAAGAAAAAGGGAAATTCTTCTTTATATTGTAGAATTCGAGCTAGAGACTTCCTCAATGGAAAACTCAAAGTAAATGAGGCCAATATAGTCATTGAAGAAGACTCATTGAAATAATATGAATCCATATAAGAATAATGTGGATACATTTCTGATGATTCCCTATATTAAACATCTATAATGGAGGCTAGAGGCATAGGAGGTTGGAGGTCTTTTAGTGACCTCTCATCAGTCACCAACAACAAGGCTGTATCAAAGGTTTGGTGGCATATTTTGTTTCAGTTGTGTGTTTACTTCTAGTTTTTTGTGTTATTGATTGAATAAGTATAAATTTCACATTAAGGAGGGGAACATGATTCTAATGTTCCATTTCTAGTTTAGACTGTGTAATGTGTGAGTAGTATTTTCTATGTTATTCCCTATACTGAGATGTGATTAGAGTTGATAAAACTACTTGGCACATCATGATGTGGTTATAGGTAAACCACTTGGAAACCTTCATTTTTGGTTTATAGTAAACTAATTACAAAACTACCATTCTTTGTTGTTGATAAACCATTTTCAAAACCATCACCTTGTGGTTTGTGGTAATCCAAATGTAAAACCACCATTCTTGGTTCGTGGTCAACCATTTGTAAAACCATTCATAAGGTTTATGATTATCCTATGAAAATGACCAGATCCTGAGTAGGTACAGGTATAAGGTAGGTTTTCCACATGTATACATTAAGGGGGGAATGTTAGGAAATCATTTGTTAGTACATCATGGTTATTTGGTTACAGTCATAAAACACTTAAACGAGTTATTTGTTCATATTGTTTCCTAGTTTATAGGAAGTTGGTTTTCTATTATTATGGATTTTTAATAGCTAGCATATTGTATTTAATAATAGATCAAAACATTATTTCCTATGTAAAACTTATTATGTTTCTTCATTATCAATATCAATCTATCCCATACCGTATAGTCAATCCAAATAATCCTATTAGATAAATCCAAAACCATGAAAATCATATACCTTATACCACTTTTACACCTTCTAAAACCATTATTTGTAAACTCATCAAACCATCTACATAAAATGTTATAACCTCATATTATGTTCCACCTCTTAAAACTAATGTTCACAATCCTCTTGTTACACACATAACAAGATCACCTAGAATTATCACTTCCCAAAGTAACATGGTTGAAACTACTTAAATTGAAAATATATATGATTCCCAATTATTAAAAAACCTTAATAATAATAATAATATTTACACTCCTCACAATAATGGTGGCTTTAACAAGCTTACTTCTTCTTTTACCACACTTAAGATAACTAACACAAATGTTGGGAATCCTCCACCTAAAAATAATCCTCCTCCCACCAAAACTAACATTCCTCTGCCTAAAAAAATTAATACCCTACCTTCAAACCAACCTATTTATATAAGTCAAATTCTTACATAAGTCATATAAAAAATTAACAACATGCAAACAACTAACACCTCTCAAGTGATGAACAAGAAACAACATTTATGCAACATGATTGGTCAACGACCTGAAGTCATCATATTTCAACCAAATCAAAATTATATCCCTCTTCTTAGATATTCCAATGGGAATATCATATCTCAACCTCAAATGAATATAAAAATGCTTCACATCTTCAAAATAAACCTTTAACCCCATTCATTATATTGGAAACATTTCTTCAACTATCACATATAATGGGACTAAGGATCCTACCATCTTTCTTATGACTTTTTAGTAATCTATGTAAAGAATGGATCCAAACTAGAACCTTTTCTACCACCAATATCTTAGCCAAAATATTTGTTGGTGATGTACTTGAATGGTAAAAATAAATTCCTATACATTATATCTTAAAACTAGAGTATTTAGTCAATGCTCTAGTGAAGGTATTCCAACATGATGACCTTCTTATTAACTACCTTAGCCATTTCATCAATGTCAAACAACTTCATAATGAATCTACTCATACTTTCATCAAATAATGAAAGTCTCTCACTCATAAAGTGGACCATAACATGAATGATAACACTCTTTTAAAAATATTTATCACATATCTTAAGGCTCCCCTTCAATATTCAAATGTTTTCACCTAAAACATTAGAAGAAGACTTATACCAAGAAAAAATACAAGACTTTTTTTTTTACTCAATTTGAAACACCTCAAACAACTCATAAAGAATCTTTCCAATCATTTTATCATAACATTGAATCATCCAAACCTCCCCAAACTTAAAATGGGGCATCTAATTCAACCAATTTAAACATAACCCACCCTTTGTTGAGTCTAGAACAATATAATAAGATATTTCCACCCTCTAAACCCATTATCTTTGATCATTCCAAACCTCCTCTAAAATGGTATAATCTTGATAAGTTTTGTTGGTGACATGCTAATATAGGTTATTCTCATGATTATTGTCATGATCTTCACAAATTTATTCTTTATTCCTTGTTTGGTCCACATTTCAATCTTTATACTCTCAAAAAACAACATTATAAAGACTATCTTCAAGATTCTGAAAGTCAATCTCAATATTCTCAATCACATCAACATCAACTACTTAATGAACAAACCTCATCTGCTAATGTTATTCAAACCATAATTCATCCTTCTTCCTACAACAATAATGAAAGGATAACTAACATGAATAACTTTAAACATATTGTCACATCCAGCGAACCTCAACCTCTTAGGTCACATGAACCAAAGGAGTGTCTAGTTCAAATGCCTACTCTAACTTATATCATACATGGTCCTCTTTTACATCCTTTATCTCCTCATACCTCTACTACACATCTTACGTCACATTCAACATCCTTAAAATCTAACATACCAACATATTTACCTATCTCTAAGTACACCTACCAACCCAATTAAAATCATTCTAATAATTCAATTTAACCTCGTTTCAAGTCACATGTTGGGGGATCTTGTGATGCCCATCCATATATCCCCTCAGACTTTGGGGCATCTTGTAATGTCCATCCCAACATCTAATTACCATTTAGGGCATCTTTAAATGACCACTCTTGTTATACAATGCATAATAATAAAAAAATTCAATTTAAAGAAACCTTTTGAGACTTATAACCTTTTATTTCACATGATTATCTTTCATATAGATGTTGGCATAGATCTTACCTATTATATTTCTCTCATGTTTCTTTGTTTTTATGAACTTTACTTCTTTTACTTTATTTTTTATAGCATAATTTTTTTACTTTACATATTTGGCTTTCTTATACATTACATTTGGCATTTTTAAAATTTTTGTCCTTATATATCTCTTTTATTTTTGTCTTGTTATTTTTTATGTCATTCTTTGCCTTAATAGCTTTATGATTATTTTTGCCTTTATTTAGAATTTACCTCATTGGTGTTCACCTTGTGAGTTGTAGTCTAAGACCATGGATATGACTAGGCTCTCCTCATAAATTACCACATTAAAACATTTTAAAACCATTATCATTGTTTTCTCTTTCTTTCTTGAGTTTTTCTAAAAAATCTCTTCTTGTGTCTTCATGATTGTTTGCTTTCTTATCTATATTTTTCACAATTAATTATCATTTTGACTTGGTTTTAAAAACATGGCTTCCTTTCATCATGTTTCGTATTACCATGTGATCAATTATCAAAAACTATATCTCATTATACATTCATTACACCAATCCAACATTAGATCTCTTATTCCCTTCTTTCCATTTTCACAAACTAAGCATATACATGATTGAAACTTGAGATCACATGTTGTTTCATTGTTAATCCTAAGTGTCCTATTTAGTCTTTTTATTTGGTTACTTAGCTTCCTTTATCCTAAGCCTAAATCTCATTCATGTGTATCAATACATCTCTTATGATTGGTCATTACAAATCTATATGGAGGAGGAAACTTTAAAATTCATACAAAGTTAAAAGCCAAATCATTTTACAAAAGGTAATGATATAAAAGGAAAAAATATTCTTAAAATTCATATCACACTAAAAGACATGATTAAAATCACATCTCCTTCTTATATTCAAATTTAAAATTGCACAATTGGATTCACAATAGAGCCAAAGTCCTTTTGGGTGTGGTAGGCTCGTAGATTAGAAAATGAGAATAAAAAATATTCTAGTACTACCTACTTTCTCACACAAGTACACAATCTTCATAGTAAACCGATGGCTCTGTAATGGGTCTTGAATAATAAGGAACATGTCATGGGAAGGTAGGTTCATTTTAATTTTCTTGTAATAATATACATTCATGATTTGATACTATTAGTATGATTATTTGTATACAAATCTTTGTGTCTATAGATAATATGTTTCCTTTACACATTGATGGTCACTAGTCACTTAGTTTCTTCTCATGTCCTTAGTATGCCTCTTGTCTCCTAAGGTCTTCTTAAAAGATGCCTATGTTATGCTTTTTACAATCTCTTTTTAATTCCCTATATCCCTCATATTTCATATTTAAAAATAGTGTTTTGTCTATTGATCACTCCCCTTGGGATTTCATTTGTGAGTTTATTTGTAAGGCCACAGATAGGACCCAATGTTCCTCACAAATTACCACCTTTTTCTTTCCTATTACCCACTTCCTTTGTTACCTAATTTTACTATTTATTCCACCCTGGTGGTTTTATCTTTATGAGCTATAGTGTAAGACCATGGATAGGACCCAACATTCCTCACAAAATTTTCCAATAATACAAGTCACAATAAAAAGTACATGTGTCAAATATGAGATAAGATGTCATCGAATATGAAGTTACATACCATTAACATGATTCTCAACTTAATTTAGTATGTTTTATGCTTAATTAATTTATATTTCACTTATTTTATTTTCTTATTTTTTGATTTCATGTAACAATACAACCATTTCTTGATTTTTTCATACTTCCCAGCTTGAATTAGTGTGATAAATTTAAGACCAAATTTTTGCCAATTTGTTTTCTCTCTTATATTTTCCAATGTAATTTAATATGTTCTTAATTATTTTTTTCCATTTATGTCTTATATGTTTTCTATCATGATTTACTATGTTTTCCAATCATTTATCATTTATTTTTCAATCATTTATCATTTATTTGCTATCATTTTGTGAATCATTTTCCCTCAATCTTTATTCTAAGCCTTGCCTTAACAATCCTAATTAGCCAATTTTCCTAAGTCCTTCATATCTTTGTTTTTACTCATCTATTCTTCAAACCATAAAATGCATTGGGTTTGTGATGATGTAGAGAATTTTTTCCAATAATATATACCTATTTTACAATTTTTTTGATATTTGGATATTATTTGCACTAACTTCTATAGTTTCACCTAGTGTTCTTCACCTTAGACACCTTCACTTCTCTTACAGTCAACTTATTTATCTACAATACTAAGGTAAGTAAATGTTTGTGTTTTTCATTTCTATATTTTCATTTATTTTATATAATACTTACTTTACTTTACTTAGCATCATCATTGTGTGTTATCATGTTCTATTTCCTGAAGCACCATCTCATGTTGTACTTGTGTGACACATGATGAGCTTAAAATGGGGCATATGTATACACATAATATTTCTAAAATTTTATCACTTAATGACACTTTGAATCTTTTTAGAACCCATTGAGTCTCAAGCTTTATGAGTACATGCCTTAAGGGGTGCACTAATAAAGTGGTGGGTAGACCATTGGTGCTTTGTAAGATTATTTTCCTTTTTACCACTTTCTATCAACACACTTGTCTCCTAAAACCATTTACCCTAAGATTATTCTTCTCTATTATACCCATTCTATTCATTTATCATGCTTTATCCTCCTTTTTTTTTCCTTAACCCCCTTTCATTATTTTATTGTCTTAGGTTGACTGGGTCAACCTTGTATAGTTTTTAGCCTCTAATTACTGTATAAGGTTGACTAGGTCAACCCTATACTATTTTTAGGTATTTTTCACTTGGAGTTTTGTCAACCCTTTGGTTGACCTTACTCGGGACCTAGATAATTATCTCCTAAAAACATATAGGGTTGAATGGGTCGACCCCATACAACCAACATAATTTGAAGGATTTAGGGTAAAATCTACCTATATATACAAGTTCATTTCCAACCATTTATAAAGAGAGAAGTGAAGAAGAATAAGTGTGAATGAACATCTATTTATTGACCATTCTACTTGAAGAATAAATGTTATGGTTTCATAATTTTTTTTGAGATACGGATCTTATCTTGTGGAGAAGTCTTGTAGATGCATAGATAAGTTCTATAGCATAAAACTGATTTATTTTTGTTATACTTACGTATCAAAACAATCTCTTACGAAGCACCTTGTCCAAGGGAGAGATTGAGGCTCAGTCGGTTCATCTTCAAAGGTAAGTATTCATAAATTATTTATATTTTATAAGAGTATATAGATAATGTATGTGTGCTTCTTTACCATGCATTATGATTATGTATACATTAACATGAGTATATGTCTTTTATGCATGTTTAGTTTAGTTTTTTTTGTCTCTAAACCCCACTTTATGCCACAAGATTTGGTGTGCACTAGATTATATTTACTTTATTTTTTATTAGAATAGAGTGAACATTAAACCTAAGACTCTTTTAGGTTTTTTATATGATTGTGTTAGAATGTAGGCTTTACAATCCTTCCTACCATGGTGTATTGTGACAATTGATCCCTTAATTGGATCTAGTGTATCCCCATCTTGGTCATGTTCTCACTTAATAAATGTATTCCCAATCAAAATTATAGGTATGATCTATATTATTCATGCCAAGATTTATTTATAGACATGATACATTTCTAATTTCATATAGTTACCATCAAAATATATCTTCCATTGTTCAAGTTCACACTATACTTATTCCACTAGTATTATAGAATCATCTAAAAACTTGAATTTTAGTGGTTGAGTGTCTATAATAGGGGCCTCTAAAAGCTGATCAATAATAACCTACCCCTTGATAACTTTGTGATTATGATACTCAACATTAAATTCTCTTAGGATCATTAACCATTTAGCCATATATTCTATGAGAGATGCTTTAGATAAATTTTTTTAAGAGGGTCCACTTTAGTGATTATAATTGTTTTATTATTTAGTATATAATATTATAACATTTGGGTATCAAAAACCATATATAAATATGCCTTCTCAATAAGAATATAATTATTTTCATAATCTACCAATGTCCAGCTTAAATAATAAACCACATGTTCTTTACCTTGATCATCATGTTGGGTTAAAAGTTCCCCCAGTGCAAGCTCAGTTATTGATATGTAAATAAGTAGTGGTTATCTAGGTGTTGGTGTTCTCCAAATTGGTAGGTTGGCCATATATGTTTTGAGCTTTGTAAATGATAACTAACGGTCTTATCCCATTAAAATAGACCATTTTCTTCAAGAGATGTTTAAATGGATGTCACTTATATGTTAGTTGAGAAATAAACCTACAAATAGACTGAATATTTACTTATAAGCTTTGATGTTGTTTAAGATTTGAAGGTGGAGGTATTTCAATAATAGCCTTGACCTTAGCTCGGTTGAATTTGATCCCCCTTTATGATACAATAAAACCTAGCAATTTCCCTGAAATGACTCTAAAGACACACTTCTTAGGATTCAAGTGGACCTTCATGAAGCTTCTCAAAGATTCTTTGTAGAAACTTAACATGTATAGCATGTGTTTTTTATTTTTCTAGTATGTCATCAACATAGTCCTCAATAATATCTTACATCATGTTATGAAAGATGACAATCATGGCACGTTGATATGTGGCTCAAGAATTATTAAAGCTAAATGACATGACTCGATAACAAAATGTTCCCCAAAGAATGGTGAATGTAGTATTGTGTTGATATTATTGTGATATCTTGATTTGATTATTTCCATAAAATCCATTTGAGGGATAACATATCATACCCATTAGTATAATTAACAATCATGTCAATGTTAAGTAGAGTAAAATCATATGTAGGGAATGTTTTATTGACATCTCTAAAATACGTGCAAATACATATACCCTACGGCTTCTTATTGACTATAAATATGTTTTATATCCATTAAAAATAGTTTGGTGGTCTGATGAAACCTTCTCTTAAAAATTTATTTAATTCAACTCTTACCAAGAGGTCAATACATGGATGCATCTTTCTCAATTTTTACCTAATTGGTTTGACATCTGGATGAACAAGGTGATGCACTAGCAAGTGAGGGTATAAGCTTGGCATGTTTGAGTATGCCCATGAAAAAATATAAATGAAATTCATGAGAATGGATATAATGTGTTCACATTTTGCTTCATTAAGGGAAGATCCAAGATAAACAATTTTTGGATCATCATATGTTCTTAGGTTCACTTCAACTATGTTTTCCATAAGAAGAGTAGATCCATATTAAAGAATAGTAGACAACGTGTTATCATGATTATATTATTATGATACACTTTGTTTTTATCCTCCCAAATCTCTAGATAATGTGACAAATTTGAATCTACCGTCTCAGGTATTATCCAAGTGGCAAAAACCTCAACAAACTCAAGAGTGAAATGTTCAAACATTTGTTTTTGTTCTAAAGAGATGATTGTACTATCTATAGATCTAGGACATGATGGACCTTATATGTCCTCAGTGGAAAATCAAACTTATGCATTTGTGATCACCTAAAACAAGTTTTTAATCAAGGGGTTGTCTTTATCATTACTTTTTTCCCGATCAAAAAGTACCTCAAAGCAGATTTCACCAAAAGATCTTGATGTTTTATCTTTTTTATGATGAATAAAATTCTCCTACTCTCCAAATTAGATAGAAGGATCCAATTGAAAATCAAATCGTTGTTCATGTTGCCAATGGGTAATGTATCTCTTAGGCCTATTTATTCTATAATTGATTCTTCATTATGAAACTCATCGAGGCATATGATTGAATTTTTTTGGTCTAAATCAATGAATTTAGGATAGAAAAGTCATAAGGAATAATGGGATTTTGATTCATGAAGGGAAGATCCAATAGAAAATTTGGGTGTTAAGGTCATAATGGTGTTTTGATAAAATAAATTTGAGTCATTAAGATCATCAAAAAGGTTATAATAGGATGTTATGTTGCTACCAAAAGTCTCATCACTAGTTGATTCAGAAGAATCACTATATAAAGTCATGAGGTCACCCCCTAGTAGTATAAATCTAAGACCATGATTCAAATTAGGTACTCCAGTTGATAAAGGTTCTAGGATTCTTTGCACTCATAGGCCAAGGCTTGTTTTTATATAATAAAAATTATCCATGATCTGATTAAGGATAATATATTTTAGTTTTTGAAAGCAATCAACAATGTCATTAGAATATAACCAATCTCCTTCAATGAAAGACTCACAATCCTATTTTGGCAAAGTAGCAAGTATAAATACCATAATTGGTTTTTATTGTTCTTTTTTTTGTTATCAGATCAAGTTGGGTCTATTCAAGATTTTAGAATGTTTGGGTTTAACAAAAAAATTATGTGACTTCGACAACATGGAAACATGGAATGTGTCCTTAAGATGGTACGTGGAAATCCTCATATCTTCTATAACAACCTATTTTTCAAGAGTTGTAGGAAATGGATCAGCTAAAGTGGACATAAGGTCACTAGGATTAATATAATTATATGGTGGTGGATGTGAAACTATCTCCTTGTTCTTTATTGCAATGAATTATTTATAATTATAGAACTCATCTCAAGGTGTTTACATTAATAATAATGCTATTTATCAATAGAAATAGTAACCTAGATCCCATCATGGGGAAACTTAAGGCATTGATACAAGGTGGATGGAATGGCATATACTTCATGGATCCAAGGATGACCAAGAAGTATGTTATAAGGTAGCTCAATGTCTAAAATATGTAATAAAGTGTGGTGGGAAACAAACCTAACATTGATTGGCAAATAAATTGTACTATTGTCATAAACCATTATGGTGATCATCTATGGTTGAATGTCCTTCGTAGTGTATCCAAATCTCTATAGAAGTGTAAGAGACACTATGTTTAGCTCCAAACCATTGTCTATAAGAACCCACTTAATCTTATGGTTTTTAATGATAAAATCAATATATAATGGGCTTTTATGGCTCAGACTTAGGGTGTACATGTCTTTTTGATCAAACATAAGTTGTTGAAATGAAGACAAATGTCCCACTAATGTTTACAACTATTTGGGATTTACATCTTTAGGAATATTTGATTCTTATAAAATGTTATTCAAAATAGTTCTATGGGATTCATAGATATGCAAGAGATCCAAAATGGAAATCTGTATAGGGGTTTTTCTTAGTTATTCTAATAGACTATAAGGTTTTTCAACATTAGTATGAGATGGTTTGGCCTTGGCTGGCATAGTGGTAGGCTTCAGATCTAAAGGCACAATGTTCACATTAGGTTTAGTATAAGAAGAGGGTCAAGGGACCTAGAGGGTAATTCATGAACATCTAGTTATGACTACATAACCTAGAAGTGGCAAGGAGACATTATAATCATAATAAAAAGGTAAAGGAACTTGGAGGGTGATTCATGAGCATCTAGTTGCATTGAAGCAATTTTGAGTCAACAAAGAGCCATTATAATTAGAGGAAAGGTGTTGTAAAAAAATAGTAACCTATGTATACAAATTCATAATATAATATCATGAACTTAATGCAATGTTACTAGAGGGAGAGGGTGTTGACCCTATAATAATGGGTCCTATACTACAAGAAACATGAGATAATTCATAATATTTGATAGTAATAATGGCAATGTGGGTTATATAAATGTGTCCCATGATGTTATTATAGTCTTAATGAATGTTTTTGTAACCTAAGTTATTATCATGGGTATTATGATACTAATTATGATCAAGTTGATTAAGATTTTGACCCTGATTTTAGTTTAGATTCTACCACTGATTCTATCCTTGGTTTTACTAGTTCCTTGGTGTTTGTTGATTATGTCAAGTAAATTGATCTTGGTAGATTACTATATCTTGATTAGTGTATTGTGGGGAAATCTTGATCTCAAATTCACCACTCTTGATCAGATATTCAATAGTTTATCTCAATTTGATGTAATGATATGCACTGTGACCCATAACATGATAGATGTTGTACCATTAATTTTCCTTATACAAATCTAGCTTTAGTTGATATTGAGAAAATTTCCTTGGTATCGGCCATACAATCAAATTAGATTTTATTATCTTTCGTAATATTATCAAATAGGTTCTCCCAATTTATTGAAGACTCTGAATTGATTGTGGAATGTCCTCCATTAAGGTTATTTTTGAAAATGTTGGTGGATTAGTGGAGTTAATTGTATATTTAGGGATGGTAGAACCTACAACATTTGTACATGTCTTGTTTAGGTTTTGCCATTCCCTATTCTTGTTCTTATTTAAACCCTTAGTTTTCTATTGAATAAACATTTAAGCTGAAAATTAGGTTTGATTTAATGTTTGACCCTGTACAAAAATCTTGATAAGGCACATGGCAATAAAATCCTTCTAAATTTGCATCTCTTTGTCTATAATTTTTAAAAATGATTAACATAAGCAAGTCTTAGATTTTGCATGACCTCAAGGTGTAAGTTTTATAAAAAAATGTCCACCAAATATTTATCTAGTGAGTTATTGTTGTCATTTGTATTTTCACCCTTTAAGGAGATGTCTCAAATCTTCTCTTCCAAGTGGCACAATTGAAACACTTCTAGGCTATGGGTAGCCTAATAATTAGGTGAATATCTAGATAGGGCTAGTTCCCTTGATGTACCACTTGTAGATCACTACTACACCTACGATTGTAAGGAAAAGGGAGAGAAAACTAAATGTAAACTATCATAAAGGTGGTGATACACCAAATTAATTGATGAATACCAATTAGCTACATGTCACTCATGAGACCAAGAGACTAACTAGGCATACAATTATCTAATCTGAATATTCTCACATCAGTATTTCATTATGAGTTTGTGATGAATTTATAGGCTAGGAGGACTAGACAAGAGGCCTATAATGGCACTATTTGAATATACTAACTCACTTAACGTTGACACTTCATATAAAACTTCACATGAAATACAATAAGAATCTTTCAAGCTAAAAATAAGTGAGACAATGAGACAAAAATGCTAAGGAAAAAACAATCATCACTAAGTAAGATCAATCATTCAAGTGAAAACACTATGAAAAATCATAGAAGAGGTAAAAATTAGTAGTATTTATTTATCCATGGTACATAAATGAGTAGGGATATGCCATACTCATGTTCAACATCCTAACAATATCCAAAATGGATAGCTCTTATAGACCTTGAGAGAGAAATAAGTAAAAAGTTAATAAGGACAAGTTTCAAGATGATAAAAAGAGTTACATGTGCATGAGAAGATAATGTGAAACAATAATGTGAATTTAGGAAAGAAAAGTTTTAATCTAAGGCATGAAAAACTTGAAATGTGGCATGAGATTCACTTTGTTGGCTCAAAAAACTATCTTCATCATTCACCCCTATTTGAGCATCCCAAAAGAAACTATGGATAGGTCTAATGATTGAAATTAGAGGTAAATTTTGCATGC
Organism: Torreya grandis; assembly: GCA_037957365.1. Lineage (NCBI taxonomy): Eukaryota > Viridiplantae > Streptophyta > Pinopsida > Cupressales > Taxaceae > Torreya > Torreya grandis. Next base: position 3,429,923 of record JARHVA010000628.1, read on the forward strand.
ATTCTTCACTATGCATTAGTTACATCCCTAATCACCTAGATTCCTCTGAATGTGAACCATCACTACATATAATAAAAGAAGCTCCTCTTTTCCACACCTTGCACACTTGGATTCCAAAAAGGATTTAGGTTTAAATTAAAATCCATAACATTTAGTGTATGAAAAATTACAAGACCCTCCATGGCCTTATATAGCTTAGGTAGACCTTAAAAAGCCATCCAATTGAGGTTCTCACCATTCTTACTATCATACTCACTATGCCAATTCTGACTGAATAGGATGAGATCTCTTGTTGAGGAACCTAGGAGTTTATATGGATCATTAAAAGGATATATGGAGTTATCTTAAGTTTCAATCTTCCCTTCCATGTTATTGGCATCTTTAGACTCCTTCTAGAACCTACAAAACACATAAAATTGTCAAAAATACCCTATTTTTTACTCCATAAATACAATTTAATATAGTATAAAAGGATGGGAAGTAGCCTAAGATATGATACTAAAACATCCAATAATAATTATGGGTAAACTATTCCATTTAGGTACATTAACTGCTACATCTTCTCAAACTAGTTACTAACAAGGGGTTTGATGCATTTAGGCCATTTTACCCTCTTAAGCTTCATTCATAAAAATGGGATTTTGGAACTAAAAAACAAATTCCACAATATTATCCCCTTTTAAATTTTCCAAGCTTCTTGTTCTTCCATGCATAGAATCTAAATATATATGAACAACCAAACATCTCTTATCGAGCTTGTTTTCCCATTTGCACAAGCCTAATGTGTCCCAAAGTCCAAAAATAACTTTTTCATGGATTAACCTAAATATAAATATATTATACATGTCTAAATTAATCCTATAAACATGTTCTAACCATATATAATTCTCACCTATAGTAATAATTTAATTTGACCTTTCATTTGGATTCGAGGCCTCTTCAAGGCCTAATAGACCTGTCTGCATACTTAGTAATCTAGACCATATTTTTGGGTTACCTCCTTATATTATTGGTTTTATATTTTATATTTTGTGTTTTAAAACTTAACACACCTCCTTTAAAGGTTCAATAATCTCCTATCTCGTCTGTTTACCTTATTTTCTTAAAGACTATAGGGTTTGCACATAAGGGGAGTGCCCTATGTTTGAGATAAAATAGAGGGAACTTACCCTATTTTATCATACCAATAACATAATATAGGGTCTTATATATTTTATTTATATACCCTTAACCAAATTTAAGCCTTTGGTATTATTACTTGACCTTCCAATTCCTCAAATACCCAAGGCAAACTATAGGTAAGCAAACTATGCATAATGTTTCTATCATATGGAATCTACATTTCCTATCTGGAGCCCCTTATCTGTTCTATGTATATAATGAGAGATAAATAATACTATAATGATCATATTTTATGGATTATAATATACATCTATCCCTCCAACATCTCACATAATCTTCCATACACCTTGCCTAGACAAGACTGAGTTCCATCTTTGACTATATTTTTTTAAGGTACCTATAGGTAGTCTTATATGTTTAATATTGAGGAAAATATCTAGAAAACTTTATTTAAGCTTACATGATCATTTATCAATGATTTTTACTTGTTTCTCACCTTGCCTAGGCTATACCATCATCTAGGCATCATGTTTTGGTCTTACTATCTGCCTACAGTTAATTAAAACTGACTATGTTTTAGCCATTTAGACCCTATAGGTGTGAATTCAAAACTAGAAAACGAGTCATGTTATTTTGAGTTTGTTAAATATATTAGAGCTAATCTCTAATTACAATTATTTGTAGATATAATCCTAGTATATCTTGGCTCCCATCATGAGCTTGGTAAACACCTACATTTAGGTTGTAGGTAAGCATTTCAGGACCTAAGACACTTGTAGGTGTTGATGGAAATTAACACCTTGTTACTCAGTCCTTGTTGTAAAATCCTTAATTAAAAATGTATTATTCAACCTAACATGGCCATATGATATGTAATCATGTTTCAACTTGGCTATTTGAATGTAAAGATATTCTTTATAGCTCAAAATCTATAGGTTTTACTACCTAAAATTAGTGGATAAAAGTTTAACTTTGAGGTGTCCAACAATCACCTTCCACTAATCATTTATCCTCCATGTTTTTCATGGTTCTTTTTATATGTATGGGATAAAAGGAAATTGCATATATATGCACCAAGAGTCTTAGAAACCTTGTTATATGACCTTCACCAAATGGCCCAAACCTCTATTTTGTGCTTTTAGGGATAAGGTCCCTGAACTCAATCATTTCATGTTTCATAATGGTTTCCCATTCTCACTTATCAACTTCAAGTCTCAATAATATTTTTCATACTATCAATCAATCCAAAAAATCTCCACTAAATATTCTCTGATCAACATTCTTAGCTTTCTGCTAATGCCACCTATAGGTGGTCATTTTCATATATAGGTAGTGAGTACAAATTTAGATAGTATGAAAGATATGTGATTTTGTGATCAATTATAGGCCCTTACCAAGTTGTCAAATGCACTCCTATCACTATAAAATATTGAAACACCTATCAAATCTCCCATCTCATCATGATGCCATCAAGGAGAGACTCATGTAGGTGCATTTGAGTTGCATCTAGATAGTGAGTAGAATTGGGGTGATGTACTTAAGGAATATGCCTTGTTAACTAGTAGATCTCACATCAATGCACTGAAATGAAACATTAAGATGTAAATATTTAGATAATCTCTCACACATTATGTTCGTGTTTGAACCTTTATGCAAGCACCTATAGGTGTATATCAAGGGTAGAAGACTATGTATATGTTGTATTTTTCTGCCATAGTCCCTTTATAAATTTTTTGAAAGATTCAATTTTTATCACTTATAAATACATGTCCAACATCTTGATACCTTACCTACACCTTCTTGAGCATGCTAGATAACTTCGTACACTTGACTACAAGTGAGAAAGGGTAAGGAGTTGACTGTGATCATGATAAAGATGCAAGTTTGATCAAATATGTGATGAAAACAAACATGTAATGGAGGAAAAACTATGATATTAATACATGGTAATCATCATATTTTATTCACATGAGAATTCTTTATAGAACCAAACATTTTTCAAAAAAGGAAAACTTTGACTGAGACCTCACATGGTGACATCCTCCTACAACATGAGATGACTTGCCTATAAAGACACCATGAAACATGAAACTAAGAATGGATAAAATTTTATTATATATCCAAGATCATCTAGACTCAACATCACTAGTTATATTATATGGAATTGTCCAAATTAGAGTAAAACCTATAGGGTGCAAGAAATAGTGAGCAAAAAAACATAGTCAACTTGTTAGAGATGATTCATAAATCATAGTTGACCAATATTAAAAATCTTGTTATGTAAATTAATATCTCTTAGTTTAATTTCACCTCCAAAAGGAATTTGTTCTGAAATCTCTTTTGATATTTGTACTAAGCACAAACCTATTGACTGGTTTTATTTGTTTAGAAGGGTGAAGAAGGAGAAATATTGTTTGAGACATTTTTTAGCACTTCCAAAGCATGTAAAGTGATTATATGAGTATTATTAAGATCACTAAACATCACATGACCTTATCCCACGTGTTACCTTCCCTTTGAGGCATAAAAGTGCCAAAATCCTCCTTTTTAGTTGGTTTCTTGATTTTCAATTAGATAACCTACAAGATTTAGATGGGACTAAAATTATTGATAGGGAATTTGAATTATTGGATGCTTTAAAAGAAACTAAGACACTTGTACACCTTTAAAATTATTCCACTTGCACTTATGACCCCTAAAAGACTATTAAGTGACTCAAAATGACATATGGATTAATTAGACCATGACCAAGGCTAAAGTGGCATTAAATTACACAAAAATACTTACAAGACACTGTATGACATAATAATAGACCCCAAAAAACACCTAAAGATAAATTTTTTACCTATAGAGGTCTCAATTTGACCTACAAGGTTAAATTTGGTCAAAAAATTGGTGATTCATAGCGGTAGCATGCTTGCTATGCTAAAGATTAGTAGCCTTATCCTATCCACGAGCTTAGGGAGTCATTTGAAGTTTGAGACAAATAATAAAACCTAAAACTAAAAAATAAGGTATTAACCAAGATAAGACAACTAATTACCTCAATCATACAAAATAAAGGATAAACACAAAGTAAAGAAAACACACTAACAAGACACACATGAGTGCTCAAAACACTTAGGGAAATCAGAAAATAAACAACTATGCGCAACTATAAATTAAGCATACTACCTTTATAGGATCAAAAGGAAATTTCCTTGAATATTCTTCTTCATGAGATGAATCATATTTCTAAGCATGTTTCTCCTTGGATTGGATTCTTGGTAGATCATACCTATTCCTTGGCACTTCACTTGAGCCACTCTCAAGTATATCATTCCTAAATAGGCCTCTAATGTAAATGCATTCAATTTAAATTTGTACACATACCTCATACTTATACCCACTCTTCATATCATGATCAATTTCTATCTTCTTTGTAGGCATGGCTTCAATAGGATTAGTTTCTTGTTACTTAGAAGATTAAGGCCAATATAAGCTTGTTCTATCCTTCAAAAGTTGATGTGTTTCTCCTAACTAGTTGATAGGATGATAACCCATTTTTATGATTTCAAACATATCATCATGTGATTCATATTCCTTATGAAATTACAAATTTGAAATTTTGATTTTTCTTTGTATACCCACTTGAGTGTCAAGGCTTCCTTTTCCATTTTGACTAGATCATAGCTTCCTTGAAGAGGAGTATAACATGCTACAATGCTTACAAAAAAGTCATCCTAAGGCTGATTAGAGACTTGTTCTTCCCCATCTATGATATCTTGGATAGTGATGGAAGAATTAATGATGATTTCCTCATCTTTAACATAAGGAAGACATTCTTCAATATCAACACAATCAAAATATTCAACATAATAAATCACCTCTTCTTAAAAATTTATAACCTCTTGAGGGATCTCAATTTTTATGCCAACTATCATAACCTAACCTTACTTCTCAAGGACTGAAATATCCTCAATTTCTTTCTCCTTATTGGTGATGCCAATGTAGCATTTTGTAATCAGGTGACCTAGTCCAATTAGGCTTCCAAGGAGCTATGTTTTCTTCAAGAAAAAATTATGAATTCTTATCAACCAAATGATCCTCTTTAGGTTCCCATACCATAGGTTCATCAAGGCAAAATGTGATAGGGTGAGGACAATATGAGCTAGTTGATGGATGTGGAACATAGAAATCAACATTAGATTGAGAATGAATTGTAGGGGATCCTTTTGGGAGTTTTTGAGGAGGGGGAGGAAAACTATGGGATAAAACATCTTGGTTTTATTCCTTCCATTTGATAATAACTTCACTAAAATATGATCTATCTTAAACAATATCTTGAGGAAGGTTAGATGGGATGTGTTTAGGCATGGGATCTTGTTTTATCTCTAAACCTTCCATCACACCTTGACTCAATAATGTCATTCTTAACTCTAACTCTTCAATTTTTTTGGATAGGTTCTATTGGAAAAGTCGATCTTGAAGTTTATAGGAATATTCATGAGGATAAGGAGTACAAGAGGTCTGACATGGAAAATAAGAGTTCTCTTGCGGAAGGGTGGGAAGAGTTTTCATAAGATGAAGATTTTTTTTAACTCCACACTCTTTATCAAGGATTTTATCCACTTTATTTTCCCATGATTTAACTACCTTATTCTAGCTTAGGATGTTAGTATGAGGAGTCTATTATTGAGGTAGTGATGCAACTTGAAAAGTGGATGAAGTGTTTAAGAAACTTGGTATTTCCTTAGGCTTAGATTCTCCACCTTGTCTCCAACTTAGGATTTCATATCTAGAAGTCTCTTCTGGAGGTGGGGACATAATGAGAGAGGTCAATCAGGGTTTAGATTCCACTTCCTTTTCTTATAATATGGACTAAATCATCTACTTTTTTGCTACCTCAATCTACCTATCAATATTTGCTTCAAAAATAATGTTTTTCTTTTTAACTCTCTCTTCTAACTAATTGGAAGTAGGGGTCAATTAGAAATAATAGAAATTAGGGAGATGGATATGATGGCTGGTATATTTGGTGAGGTTGTTATTCATTAATTCTTATTTTATCTTCTAAGGATGAAACTAGGTCACTCACATCTAGCAATTCACTTATGAGCCTTTATCAATTTGTTCTCTCAATAGGTGTCCAATCTCTTTTAATTAGCTCTAATTCATCTCTCAAATTATGAATGAGATTAATAGGAACATATTGAACATGTCCTCTTTGTGTGTCAAGATCTATCATATACCTCTCATAGCCTAAGAGAGTTTTATTGAAAGTTTAAATGGACTAATTTAAGAAGTGACTAGGCTGACTAAGAAGAGCAAGATATTGAGAAAGCTGGTTATAGGACTAATACAATTCATGATAAGGTTGATAAGATTCATATTGGAGCTAGTGAGGACCATGACAAGGATGATAAGAATGATATAAAGGCTGATATGGAATTATATAAGCCTGAAATATCTCACCAACTTGTGTAAAATAATGCTCAATACCAAAGCTATCCATGGAACTTCATAGGGAAGCAAGAACACAAATTAAAATTAACAACAATCTTTAAAAGGAAAACCTAGGCTACTTGACTAGTTGGTGTAACTTTGTAGTTTCCATTAATGCTTAGATATATGCCTCCAAGGCTAATGTGTTGAAATAAAACAATAAAAATCCTTCAAATTCTTGGATATTGAATCTCATCGAGCATGCCAAAAACTATTGGATTTTCACCCTTTGAGGAGATGTCTTAGCTCTCCTCATCTAAGTGGTACAATTAAAACCCCTTTAGGCTGTGGGTAGCCTAAGAATAAAGTGAGTCTCTAGATAATGATATCTCCCTTGATTTACCATTTTTAGATCACTACTAAACCTATGCTTGAAAATAAAAGGTATAGAAAAATGAAATTAAACTATCCTAAAGGCATTGTTACACCAAATAAATTGATGACTAACAACCAGCTGCATGTCACACATGATACCAAGAGACTAACTAGGCATACACTTCTCTAATCTAAATATTCTCACATCAATATTTCATTATGAGGTTGTGATGAATGTTTAGGCTAGGAGGACTATAAAAGAGGCCTATAATGGCATTATTTTAATATACTAGCTCACTTAACCTTGATACTACATAGAATACTTCACATCACCTATAATAAGAAGCTTTCAAGATACAAATAGGTGAGAGAATGAGACAACAATTGTAAGTAAAAAAAGATCAATAATTCAAGGGAACACACTATTAATAGTCATATAAGAGGTAAAAGTTAGTATTATTTATTGATCCATGATATGTAAATGAGTAGGGCTTTGCCATACTCAAGTGGAACATCCTAATAATATCCAAAAAGGCTAGTTCTTATAGAAATTGAGAGAGAGGAAAATAAATAACTCCAAAGGTCACAAGGACAAGTGTAAAGCTAATAAAATTAGTTACATGTTCATGATAAGAGAATTTTAAACTTATCATTTAAATATAGGAAACACAAGTGTCAATCTAAGGCATGAAACTCTTGAAATGTGGCATGAACTTTCCTTTGCTGGCATAGAAAACTATCTTCTTCATTCACCCTTATTTGAACATCCAAAAACTGACTAGGGATAGGTATAATGATTGGAATAAGAGGTAAGGGTTGAAAATATGCTTCTCCATGCATTTGTTTCATCCCTAATCACCTATATTCCTTTGAAAGTGAGCCATCACTACCTGTAGTCAAATAAACCCCTCTTTCACACAACCTTACACACTTGGATTTCAAATAGGCTTTATTTTCCATGAAAATATGTTAAAATGAGTGGATGAAACTTTTAAATACCCTCAATGGCCTTATATTTCTTAGGTAGACCATAAAAATCCACATGAAGTTCTCACAATTCTCACTATCATGCTCATTATGCTAGTTTTGACTGGTTGAGATGATATCCCTTTTTCAGGCACCTAGTAGTTGTTCTGAAGCATGAAAATTACATGGGTATTCATTTAAAGTATTAATCTTCCCCTTCATGTTATTTTAATCTTCAAACTCCTTCTAGAGCCTATAATCCAAAAGGATGGGGTGTATATTGAGAGAGTATCCTACAACATATAATCATTATTATTGGAAAAATATTCCATTTAGGTTCATTAACTACTCCATCTTCTCAAACTGGTCATAACAAGGGTTTTGATGAGTTTAGGCTTGTTTTACCTTATTAAGCTTCATTCATAAATATGGGATGTTGTAATGACCAAAAAATTTCATAAGATTTATTTTAAATACCCATTTTAACTTTTCCAAGCTTATTTTTCTCCCATGAATAGCATCCAAATATATATGAGTAACCAAACCTCTCCTATCGAGCTTGTTTTCCCATTTGCATAGGCCTAATGTGTCCTAAAGTCCAAAAATGAATTTTTCATGGCTTACCATACATCCCAATAGCTTATAAATGTCTAAATTCATCCTATAAACATGTTATAACTAGATATAAATCTCACCTATAGTTATAATTAAAGTAAACCTTTCATTTGGATTCTAGGGCTCTTCAAGGCCTAACAGACTTGTCTACATACTTAGAAATCTAGATCATCCTATTGGGTTACCTCATTATATGATAGTTTTTTTATGTTTTAATAAGTTTTTTACATCTTAAAACACCCACTTTAATTTTTCAATCATCTCTTATCTCATAATTTTACTCCTTTTCTTAAAGACTATAGGGTTTACACATAAGGGGAGTGCCCTCTGTCTGAGACAAAACAGAGGGCATTTCCCCTATTTTATCATAAAAATAACATATTATATGGGATTATACAAGTTATCAAGACCATATTAACCAAATTTCATCCTTTTGTCTTATTATTTTACCTTCTAATTCCTCAAAGACTCAACACTATTTGTAGGTAAGTAGATTGTGCATAGTGTTTCTATCATATGGAATGTGTATTACCTATCTAGAGCCTATTATCTATTATATTTATATCAATATATCTCCATAATAACATAATTATAATAGTGGATGGATTCCAATAATCATATATCCCTCCAACCTCTCACCTACTCTTCCATACACCTTGCCTAGTTAAGATTGAGTTCCATCTATGATTGTATTTCTTGTTTTCGAGGGTTCCTAGGTAGTCCTTTATGTTTAAGATTAAGGAAAATATATAATTTTTTTTTTTGAATCTTCCATGATCATTTAAAAATTATTTGGACTTGTGCTCACCTTTCCTAGGCTAGAACATCATCTAGGCATCATACTTTGGTCTTACTATCCACCTACAGTTAACTCAAATCAACTATTTTTTAGCCATTTGGACCCTATAGGTGTGAATCCAACATTGAAAAATGAGTCATGTTATTTTGAGTTTTTTCAAGATCTTATACTAATATCTAATGACAATTATTTGTAGATATAGGCATAGTATCTATTAGCTCCCATCATAAGCTTGGTAAACACCTACAGTCAGGCTCTAGGTAAGCATTTCAGGACCTAAGACACCTTTAGGTGTTGATGGAACTCAACACCTTGTTCCTCAATCCTTATTGGCACATCCTCGAGTTCAAATGTCTTATTTAACCTAGCATGTTCATCCACTATGTAATCATGTTTAAACTTGGTATTTTGAATGTAAAAATCCTTTTTATAGCTCAAAACCTATAGGTTTCACTACTTTAAATTAGTTGATAAAAATTTAACTTTGTGGTACTCAACAACCACCTTCTACTAATCATGTATCCTCCAAATTTTACATAGATCTTTTCCTATGTAGGGGTTAAAAGTCAAGCACATCTAGATGTACAAAGAGTCTTATCAACCTTATTACATGACCTTCACCAAATGTACCATACCTTTATTTTTTGATTTTAGGGATAAGGTCCCTTAACTCGGTCATTTTATGTTTGATCATGGTTTCCCATTCTCACTTTAGACACCAAAATTATGTCACACACGTGCATAAATCCTTGTGTTGAACCCACTCGATACCATTTTAATAATTATCCTTCCTAACCCTTTTTAACCCTCACACATTTAATTAATTTAAAAATATTTAATTAAGTTAATTACAAACTACTTATGCGACATTACCTGGCCACCTCATCCTAAGACTAATTCTTACCCTCTGAGTCACCTCAAGACTTCATCCCCTAATCCTAACTACTCATGACTTATTCTCACCCCTAACATAAATTCCTAACCACATTCTACTTAACCTTGTATTTCTACCATTTTCTAACGGACACCACACGTGGTAAGAGAAAGAACATAAAATAGGCTAAAAATAACACTTTTACCTATTCTCATGCAATTGATGTCGGTCAACCCTTAGCCAACATCAGTGGGATCACCAACATTGGTTACTTAATCCAAATTCCAAGCTAATATTTGGGTTAGCAAAAATTAAAAAAAATTAATCATTCACGTACAGACTTTGACATTCAACTTTCTACACCTAGGTTTACCGTTACTCTACACAAATTAGTCTAGATTAGGAATTGATATACTACATAGAGATTGGATTATTTTAAATTCGTAGGACACACTTGTCTTTTATGTTCATGTATTTCTTCAACATACCTCATTAGAGACATCTATCTAGCACTCACGGTTCATCCATTTCACCAGCTAAGTATATCTCTATGTTTTGTAATTCTTTTAAATATTCATTTTATAATTACTTTATGTTATATTGTTTATCATTTTATGAACATATTGAATCTCCCTATGAAGGATTTATAAAACTCCTTCACCTATTTCCCTCTACTTCAAACATACCAACCCTTTGGCTAGACCCACTTGAGTCTTACCCAGTCCCTTATGACTCTTTCCAACCTCACAAACCTAACTAACATCTACCTCCTAGCTCAAAAACGTCTCATGTAACCTCATAAGAACCTAATACCCATACTAACATTAGTCATATAACCCACATTGGTCATATCTCCTTTCCGACATCAGTAGCCTAAATGACATCAGTGACTATGCATTTACACCAAATTCTCTAAGCCTACCTAAATAACCTCCAAAAACACCAATAACTCACATTGCCTACACTGTGTCACTCTCTACTACACTCAGACTACAATAACAATATGAATATCTCTCTCATATTATCTCTTTCATTTTTTTATTCATTACAATTTCATTTTTAAAAGTGGATTGTCATCCTTAAGGAAGTTTGACACTTCCAAGAACAAGTGTGTAGCTTGGTATTCCACTCATATATCTACCAATAAATATTTTTAGTGGTAGTGCTTTCTTATTCATAGGTAGTCCTCCCTAGACAAAGAGGAGTGCTCAACATCATCTGGATATGGTGTGCAACCAATCTGGGTTCTCTCTAATCTCTAATCCCTACCCTTCATCTCTATTTTGCCTTAAACATCAAATAGATTCAAAATTTAGTGAAACATTTTTGGCATGCCCGATGGGACCCTAGAGTTTTCCTTATGTTCATTTCTTATTTTCAGCATTCATATAGGTGCATTACAGTGAAATTTTAATTCCTTACACTTTCTCCCTCTCTTTTTCCTCAAAACAAAATATTTAACATTTTATTTTTTGTTTGAAGGCAATAAACTAAAATTTCTTCTTCCTTGCCACTTTTCTCTTTCTTTTGCCTCTAAAAGAAACTTATCATTTTTACTGCAAGTTAAAAAGAATGTATTATTTATCTATTTATTGCATTCACATTATGATAGTGAAACTCATTCTTTTCTCCTATTTCATCATTATTTTCATTCAAATTAAAACACTTCAAATTTGTATTTAGAACTCACTGCACTTCATTATTTGCTTGATACATATTATCTCACCTAGTTAATTAAAAGCATTATGAATGAATCATAGTACACCCATGTTACACTACCATATCACACTCACAAAAACAAACATCTAAACTCACTTGAGATAAGGACCATCAGGATTTCATCACCTAGTGGATCACCTTACCCTACCCAACTATCCTACTTGGATTTCACCACCAAGGGGGAGAACCCGCTCTATTCTCTAGTGGAGTATAAAATCTAGATAGAAGATATATTCTAGCTAAGTGACCTAGCTTGGATTTAGGTCCATGAAGTCTAGATAACAAGCTCTTATAACAAGCCATGTACCTCATCTAGTACAAATTTTCTCTATAGCACTAAAACTAACTTAAAAATAGCTCTAGATTGATTTCTAGTACCTTCGGTAACCAAAATCTCATCTCACTATCTGATCAAGGAATAAGCCAACACAAGACTAAAATTAATCTCTAGGAGTTAATAATTAGTGGTTGTATGTTCTTTTTCTACTTTTTTATTACCTTCTATATTTTTGAGTTGGTAAGGATGTTTTTTCATTGATTTACAAAATAAACACTATTCATAATACTCAAGTTGTATAACCTATTATATCAGGTTTTTTGAGTGTTCATCCTCCTTATACAAACCTCTTTCATCCTTTTTTTTGCCTAGATTTAACCTCTAGGTTTCTAAAACATTGGATTTTTCATCTCTCGAGATTCCATAGTGATCGACATTGGTTAAATCCATTGATGTCAACAGACTTTAACCTACCGACATTGGTCAAGTGACCAACATTGATGACTATGTAATTTGGTTATTTTCAGTTTACTTAAAATAATAAGCTAAAATATCCTACCTACCTACACCCAAACCTAGTTTTTCCACTTTCTATCACTAATACAAACTTCTAAGACCTTTTATACTTCTTCTTGCATGGTATTGACATGAAGCCAAGCCAAAATTCTTGCTCATTACACAAGCTAGCAACCACTTCCACCTTCCCTTCTTATCACTAATTCTATCATGGAGAAAACTTCAAATACAAAGCATAATCCTAGCCCCAACCAAATTATTATTGTGCCTAAGGGAGATCAAGATTTTTCTATATTTTTTTATCACATTACGGTAGCCCTTCAACATTACCTTACGATGATACAAACCCATAATTATTTGGGTGACCCACTATATGGTATGCTAACTTCTCTAATGGAAACAACTTTAGTCTCATCTATCTCTACTATGTTCTCCATGGTTACTCAAACCACTACATCAAAAAGTAACCCAACCATAAAAATTGTCCCCAAGTTCAACATCACCAACTACCCAATCCCACCTAACCCCTATGATGACTTCCCTACCTTCACAACCATAATCAGTTTAGTCAAGTCTAACCCCATTTTAGAGTTTGGTAGTTCCCATCCCATCTACTCTCACACCTATAATTACATGAGTTATGACTCACCCTTCACCTAGTATAACCATATCAATAACCCAACCTAAAATAACAACATTCAACCAAAGCATTATCTCTAACCCAGTGGGATAAGACCATTTCATTTCCATTCCCTAGCCTATGACTCATTACCCCTATGTTCCATCAACACAACTGTAGTAAGCCATTTCATATACTACCTCTACTTCTTATCAGGCTCCCTATAACTTAAGAGGTATCTCCCAAACCAATCCTTCTCCAAACCTCATTAGGATGTTGATGGATAAGATGTCTAGTCTAAAGACATCTATGTCAGGTTCAAATAATGTGTTATGTTATGACCAAATATGTAATGAGCCCATCCATCCTTTTGTGCCTATTCTCTATTATCCAAGTCAATGGAAACTCCCCAAATTTATGTATTTCCATAGTAAAGAGGACCCACAACAACATTTATGAGCATTTAGACATGCTTATTATTTAATAGGGCAGATGATGTGTTACTACTTTACACCTTCCCTATGTCTCTTTCAGGTGCTTCCCTAGATTGGTATAGCTCTATAACTTTTCACTCACTTTTCTCATTTACCCAACTCACACAATTATTCTTAGACCATTTCTCTATCAAAAATTCTAAAAAGGTTTCTATTAAATACTTTTATTCTATTAAACAATTTGATGATGAGTCTATCATAGATATTGTCACTCACTAGAGAGGATTAATCAATAAACTCTCCTCTTTACCCCAAATTGAGCTTATTTATCTCTTCTAAATGGCATGTACTAAGTAAATTTCATCCACACTCTGCATACAAACTTTCAACACATTTGATGAAGCCTTTACAATGGTGCATAAACTTGAGACCTGGGTTATAGATGAAGATATAATCAAGTTACATAGTAATAATACCAATTTCAAATCAAATGAATCCTCTTCTTCTAAATGTTCTCCTTCTAACCAAAAATCTAAAAGCTCCACCAATGTGGTGATCATTCAATTTGCTTCTTACACAACCACAAACCAACCTAATTCCTTGACTTCACAAAATTTGACCAAGTAATTCTAACAATGATATGAATAAAGATAATACACTCCCATTATGGAGTCATACACTTCCACTTTGGAAAAACTATTGTAATAGGGAACCATAACTGTTACTCAAATCAAGCCTCATATATAGTTTGATCCCTCCCATCCTATTCCTACTTGGTACAAGGAGGATGAGTTTTGTGGCTACCATCAAGTCAAAGGCCACAATTCTAATAACTAAAAAACACTCAAAAACATTATTCAAGAAATGCTTGATAGGGGTGATCTCATCTTAGATAACCCTAATGTACATGCTAATAAAAACATGGATGTGTTCAGATAGCCTTTTCCTAACCATTCACCTTATAAAAATATTGTTTAGACCATGACTAATAACTCATGTGATCATAATATCCATATGGTCAATATGGTCTTTCTTTTACCTCCAGTCCAACCTCTCCCACAATAAGAGGTATCCATTTTAACTACTCCTCCCCCACAATCGATGGATTTTATTTTTCCCATCCTTATTCCTCAAGTCGAAGAGCCTACTTCACCCATTCCACTCCCACATGAGGAATGGCCTCCTTTACCTCTCCTTTTGCACCCATTTTACCTATCCTCTTACCAATTGAATACCAAGCCTTACCCATTCCTCAACTACATGTTGAGCAGAACATCATTCTTATGTTATACCCTCTTGAGGAACCTTCGTCACCTACCTATCCTCCATCGATTGAAGTTAGTACCCCATCTACTCCTTTGTAATTAGAGGTGCTAGTGTTATCTACCCCTACATTAGATGAGAGACTTATCGTACCTACTCCAATTCAAACATATTTACCACTTATTTTACCTATGGAAGATCATAGTTTACCTATTCCTCACCCACATGTTGAGGAAAAAATTATACCTATGCTCTACCCCTTTGAGGAGTCTTCTTTGCCTACCTCTCCCCCACCCATGGAATACCATGCCTCTTCTCCCATGTCTATCAAAGAAGACCTCATTGTGGCTCTTTCTCATCTTTGGCATGAGGTAGCTATAAACACCAAAATTACATCACACACATGTGTAAATCCCTATTGCAAAACCCCTCCATGATCCCCTTTTAATAATTAGCCTTCCTAACCCATGATTTTACCCCTCACATATTTAATTAATTTAACATATTTAATTATGTTAATTAAAAACTACTTATGCAACCTTACCTGGCCACCTCATCTTAAGACTAATTATTACCCTCTGAGTCACCTCAAGACTCAGTCCCTTAATCCTAACTACCCATGACTTGTTCTCACCCCAAAAATAAATTCTTAACTAACTAAATCCTTCTTAACCTTGTATTTCTACTATTTCCTGATGGATACCACACTTGGCATGAGAAAGAATATAAAATAGGCTAAAAATAACCCATTTAATTATTCTCATGCCAGCAGCATTGGTCAACCCATGGATGACATCAATGGGATCATCGATTTTAGTTACTTAATCTAAATTCCAAACTAATGTTCAATTTAGAATAAATAAAAAAACTCAATTATTCACATATAGGCTTTAATATTCAACTTTCTACATCTAGGCTTATAGTTACTCTGTACAAGTTAGTCTAGATTAGGAATTAAAATACTACACAAAGCTTCGATTCTTATGAAATAGTATCACATTCTTGTGTTTATGTTCACCTATTACTTAGCACACCTCATTAGAGCCATCTATTTAACACCCATGGTTCATCCATTTCATCAGCTAAGTATATCTCTATGTTTTGATAATTCCTTTAAATAATCATTTTATAACTACTTTACATTGTATTATTTATCATTTTATGAACATCTTGACTCTCCCTATAGAGGAGTTGTAAAAATCCACCTATTTTTCTTTAATCAAAACATACCACCCTTCTGTCTAGACCCACTTGAGCCTCACACACTCCCTTACAACTCTTCCCAACCTCATAAGCCTGGCCAACATCCACCTTTCAGCTCATAAAAGTCTCTTGAAAGCCCTTGAGAACCTACTACCCCTATCAAAATCAATCACATAATAAATGTCAGTCATAAATAACATCATATATATCTCCTTATTAACATCAGTAGCCTAACCAATGTTAGTGACTATGTATTTCCACTAACCTCTTTGAGCCTACCCAAACAACCTCCAAAAACATCAACTCACATTACCTGCACTGTGTCACTCTCTGTTGCACTCAAAATGTAAGAATGATATGAATATCTCTCTCTTACTCTCTTTTGAATTTTATTATTCATTACCAATTTTGTTTCAAAAAGTGGACTTTCATCCCTAGGGAAGTTTGACACTTCTAGGAACAAGCGCATAGATTGATAACCCACTCATATTTTTACTAACAAATATTTTTGGTGGTAGTACTTTCTTATTGGCAAGTAGTCCTCCCTAGCAAAAGAGGAGTTCTCAACATCATTTTGATATGATGCACAACCAATCCAAGTTCTCTCTAATCTCTAATCCATACCCTTCATGTCTGTTTCTCCTGAAAACATCAAATAGATTCAAATTTTAGTGAAACATTTCTCGTATGCCTGGTGGGACCCTAGAGTTTTCTTTGGGTTCATTTCTTGTTTGAAGAATTCATATAGGTGCATTATAGTGAAAATTTCATTCCTTATACTTTTTCCTTCTCTTCTCCCTCAAAACAAACTATTCAACATTTTATTTTCTTTTTAAAGGTAATAAACTGAAAATTCTTCTTCCTTGCCACTCTTCTCTTCCTTTTGCCTCTAAAAGAAACTTATCATTTTTCTTGAAATTTAAAATAATATCTTATTTATCTCTTTCTTGCATCCACATTAGGATATTGAATTTCATTCTCTTCTCCTATTTCATCGTTCTTTTCATTCGAATTGAAATACTTTAGATTTGGGTTTAAAAATTAGTACACTTCATCATTTACTTGCTGCATATTAGCTCACATATTTATTACAAGCATTATGAATGAATCATAGTACACCATTGTTACACAACTAGATCATAGTCACAAAAAAAAACATCTAAACTCACCTAAGACAAGTCCCATTGGGATTTCATCACCTAGTGGATCACCTTACCCTACCTAGTTATTCTACTTAGATTTCACCACCAAGGGGAGAACCCACTCTATTCTTTGGTAGAGTGTAAACTCTAGGCAGAAGGTATATTCTGGCTAAGTGGCCTTACTTAGATTTATGTCTATGAAGTGTAGGGATCAAGCTCATATAACAAGCCACATACCTGGTCTAACACAGATTTCTTCCTGAGCACCAAAACTAACTTGAAATTATCTCTAGATTGCTTTCGAGTACCTTTAATAACCAAATTATCTTCTCACTATTTGATTAAGGCATAAGCCAACACGAGACTAAAACTAATCTCTAGGAGTTAATAATTAGTGGCTATATGTTCTTTTTATACTTTTATATTTCCTTCTTTAATTTAGAGTTGCTAAGGACATTTTTCCATTGATTTACAAAATCAACACCTTTTATAATACTCAGGGTGTATAACATGTCATATCAAGTTTTCTACGTGTTCATTCTCCTTATACAGACCTCTTGCATCCTCTATTTTACTTATACTCTACCTTTGGGTTTATAAAACATTATATTTTCCATCTCCCTAGATATCACAGTGGCTGACATCGATTAATCCCACCTACATTGGTAGACTTTAACTATTGACATTAGTTAAGTGACCGATGTCAGTGACTGTGTAATTTTAGTTTGCTCAAAATAACAAGATAAAACAACCTAATTACCTACACCCAAACCTAGTTTTTGCTTATTTTATCACTAATATAGAGTATTAAGACTATTTATACTTCTTCTTGCATGGTATTAATGTAAGCCCAAGCAAAAATTCTTGCTGATTACGCAAGCTAGAAACCACTTTCAGCTTCTCCTCTTGTTGATTCTATCATGGAGCATACTTCAGATACAGAGCATACTCATAGCCCCAACCAAATTCCCATTGTGCCTAAAGGAGATCAATATTTTTCTAAATTTCTTGATCATAATGTGGTATCCCTTTAGCATTACCTTGCCATGAGCCAAACCCATAATTCTTTAAGTGACCCACTAGATGATATCCCAACTTCTCTGATGGAGACAAATTTAGTTTCAGCTATCTCCACTATTTTCCCCATGGTTACTAAAAACACTACTTCGATAAGTAACCCAACCATAAACAATGTTCAAAGTTTAACATCACCAACCATCCAATCCCACTTAAACCCTGGCGTCACTTACCTACCTTCACAACCACTAGTAGTTTAATCAAGCCTAACCCCATTTAAAAGTTTGGTGGTACCTATCCCATCTACTCTTGCACCTATAATTACTTGAGTTATGACTCACCCTTCACCCAATATAACCATGCCAATAACCCAACCTATAATAACAACATTTAACCAAAGTATAGTCTCTAACCCAACAAGATAAGATCCTTTTATTTTTACCCCCCAGCCTATGACTCATTATCTATATGTTGTATCAACACAACCACATCAAGTTATGTCATACACTCCTTCTAATTCCTATCAAGTTCCTTAATAACTTAGGGACTATCTCTCAAACCAATCCCCCTTAGACCTCATTAAGATGTTGATGGGTAAGATGTCTAATCTAGAGACATCTATGCCAAGTTCAAAGAATGTGTTATCTTATGATGAGATATGCAATGATCCCATCCATCCTTCTATGACTATTTGCCCTTATCCAATCCAATGAGAAATCCCTAAATTTACTCATTTCCAAAGTAAAGAGGACCCACAATAGTATTTTTGAGAATTTAGACATGATTGTTATTTAATAGGGCATGATGATGCATTATTACTTCACACTTTCCTAATGTCTCTTTTGGGTGCTGCCCTGGATTGGTATATCTCTATAACTCAGCACTCCCTTTTCTCATTTACCCAAATATAACAAATATTCCTAGACCATTTTTATAGTAACACTTCTAAGAAAAATTCTATTATAGACCTTTATCTTATTAGACAATTTGATGACAAGTCTCTCACATATTTTGTCACTCACTAGAGAGGATCAATCAATCAACTCTCCTCTTTACCCCAAACTAAGATTGTTGAGGTATTATCAAGGTCATGTGCTAAGAAAATTTCATCCACACTTTGAGTAAAAAAATTCCACACATTTTATGAAGCCTTTACAATGGCAGAGAAACTTGAGATTTAGGTTATAGATGAAAATAGAGTCAAGTTACATAGTAAGAATGCCAATTCCAAATAAAATGACTCCTTTTCTTCTAAAACTTCTCTTTCAAACCAAAAATCTAAAGGATCTGCTAATGTGGTGGTCATTAAATTAACTTCTTCCATAACCACAAACCAACCTAATTCATTGACTTCCTAAAATCTGACTATGTAATTTAAAAAATAGTATGAACAAATACAATACGCTCCCTTTGGGGAGTCATATACTTCCATTTTGGAAAAACTATTGCAACAAGGAGCCATAACCCTTACTCAAATCAAGCCTCCTATATAGTTTGACCCCTCCTATCTTATTCTAAATTTGTATAAGGAAGATGAATTTTGCAGCTACCATTGAGTCAAAGGCCACAATTCTAATAACTGTAAAAAATTCAAGAACATTATTCAAGACATTCTTGATAGGGGTGATCTCATCTTGGATAATACTAATGCACCTATTAATCAGAATATGGATGTGTTCAAATATCCTTTTCCTAACCATTCACTCAATCAAAATATTATTTAAACCATGACTAATAATGCATGTGATCATAATATCCATATGGTTAATATGGTATTTCCTTTACCTCCAGTCCAACCTCTCCCACAATAGGAGGCACACATTTTACCTATTCCTCCCCCATAATCAGTGGAATTTATTTTTCTCATTCATCCTCCTCAAGTATAAGATCCTACTTCACCTGTTCCAGTCCCACATGAGGAAGAGCCTCCTTCACCACTCCTTTTACCACAAGAGGAGCCTGTATTACTAGTTCCTTTTGTACCAATGTTACCTATCCTCTTACCAATTGAGGACCACACCTTAACCATTATATAACTACATGTTTAAGGGAACATCATTATTGTGTTATAACCTCTTGAGGAACCCTCTTCACTTGTCTCTCCTCCATTGATATAAAGTAGTACCCCATCCACTCCTCCTTTGCACCTAGAAGATCTAGTGTTATCTACTCCTACATTAGATGAGAGGCCTATTATGCCTACTCTAATTCAACAAATTTTACCACTTATTTTACCTATGGAGGATCATACTTTACGTATTCCTCACCCACTTTTTGAGGTAAAAATTATACCTATGCACTACCCCCTTGAGGATCCCTTTTTACCTACCTCTCCCCCACCCATGGAAGACCATGCCTCTTCTCCTATCTCTAGTGAAGAAGACCATGTTTTGTTTCTTTATCATATTTGGATTGAGGTAGAAAATACCAACAATTTCCCTCTTTCTTAATAACCTTATCCTTATAAAGAAGCAACCATAAGGCCTATGTCAACTTCATCTAAACACTTCTCATGGTTAGTGAAAAGTCTAGAGTTTCTTAACTCCTCAAAGGTAAATCATGCAACATTTTGGGACAAACTTAAAACTCCTTATCCTACATAAAAAGTGTCAACCTTTACCACCAACCCTCTCACTACCCTTTACCCTGAGGTCTTTGACAAAGTTAAGAGCTTCTTCACTGAAACCACTACAAGCTCATCCTTCTACATCAAAACCCTTACCATCACATGCATATATCACATTAAATTAGATTAGGTCTTTAGTCATACATCTATTCTCTAATCTAATTCATCCACATGTGAAATTAGATCTTAATCTCCAATCATAAGTTAGAGTTTCATGGCTTGAACTACAAAAAAGTGTTATGCTTCCTAGATCTCATTGATCCTTCCCTCTTCCACCCTTAACTTTGCCATAAATTTAAGGACAACAACCCTCTACTTTAGTTAGAGTATCACTAATCCAAGAAAAACAAAAGGCTAAGTTACCTCCACTACTACCTCTATCACTTAGTCAGCCTTTCACATCTGACACCATGATACCTAACACCAAAAAAGTGTTAGCAAATCATGTGACTCTATCTCCACCTAAAATGATGCCATGAAAAATCACCCATGCAACTCCTAAACTAAAGAAGGTGTCCACTCCTATTAAAAAAATAAGTGCTATCCCACACATAGGCTCTCAGATATTTTTCCTAAACCATTTTTTTCAATCTTAGACAATAACTCTTCCTCCCATTAAGCCTTATATCCCTCTTAGATTGAAGCCATCTTGGCTTGATGATACATAAGTGTGTCTATATCATTGCTTTCCTAGACATG
Source organism: Torreya grandis (assembly GCA_037957365.1). NCBI lineage: Eukaryota > Viridiplantae > Streptophyta > Pinopsida > Cupressales > Taxaceae > Torreya > Torreya grandis. The sequence goes on from JARHVA010000628.1 coordinate 3,451,613, forward strand.
ATATTGAGAGTTGTAAATCTCTCATAACATTCATTCAGAAACATTTTGATGTCAACACTCCCTTTATTGATACTCCCATTATCCTTCCTACTATTCCACCTCTGACATCCACAATGCCTCATACTATTCCACTTGAATTCAAACCCAGAGATGTTTTTGTATCCCCTTTGCCACCTCCTTCACTTATGTTTTAGATCAACATAGTTAATGCAACCATGCAATCAAAAAATCAAAAGGATAAAGGTAAGGAAAATGTCACTACTCCTTGGGCTCATCCCTTCTCCAAAGACACTCCTCCTCTAAATCCAAACATTTCCATCTTGGGTGTCCCAAAACCAACGTCTTCAGAAGTTATTCAAAGCTCAATGGTGAAATAACTTCACTAAACCCCTATGAAAATGTCCTTGTATGAGTTAATCCAAAACTAACCCAACATCATCAATATTTGATTAGTTCCTTGTAGGTGGTTGAGGTATAACCTAATGATCCCCAACCTCTTGCATCTTTAGTCAACTCTCTTAACACCATCTCTCTAATTTCCTTTAGTGATTCAAAAAGTCCACTTCAACACCCTAAAGATCAAGATTCTACCCTTTTTATCACCTCATATACTGATCAAAATCATGTAAAAAGACTCATGATCAATGGAAGAGATATTATTAATATTATCTCCACCCATGCCTATAAACAACTAGCTCTTTCTGACAATTGTATGTCTCAAACTGACATGGTGCTTCACTCCTTTAATGATATCATAGCTACTATGGTGGGCACTATTGTCTTACATATCCATGTGGGTCCTCACATAATTATTGAGATCTTATATGTTTTAGAAGAAGATTTTAAATACAACATAATACTTGTAAAACCTTGGATATGTGTTATGGCATGTGTGCCCTCCACTTTGCACCACTATGTCAAGTTTGAGCACAATGGGCAAGTGCATGTTATACCTATCGACCCACCTCCATTTAAAACATATAACATGAATTATAATCCTAATTATTTTTCATTCCATTAAATACATCATCTTCTCCACATGATACTTTTGAACCCTCCATAAACTCCACTACCCTGCTTACATAGATACTAGTGACATAAATTCTTGACAAAGATCTCATGGAGGAAACTTTCAAGCATTTTTCGCTCATAGAATATTGTTTATTGACACTCAGCATATTCCATACTCCACAAGAGTATGGAAATCTTCATATACACCAAATTATGATCCCCCTATTGGGTTGGTCATCCCTTATGGACCCCCTAACCTTCAAACTAATTTCAAATATGGGGGAATTGATCAAACTCCCACTATCAGCAATCCATCCTATTTGTCAGAACCATTTACCTATGACTTCTCTTTCGTAATAAAGGCTAGTTTTACTCTCAGATATATTTATAAGTGTGCCTATAAAGTATTTGGTTTGGGTCATTATGAGAAGGGTGTTCATACACCATTAAATATCCCACCAATAAAAACATTTAAAATGCCAACAAGAGGCATGGAACAGGTTATGACAAACCAACTAAACTCACCAAAACTTCTCATGTACTAATTATCTAAGATCTAGTCTCTCCTTCTCCATCCTCTACTCCACCATCACCTACCAAATTAAAGTTATCTATACCTCCTAATTTTTTTAATAAATTTCATCCATTTGGGGCCTCTCACCTATCACCATGGTAATGAAACAAGGTCCCTTCCTCTCATTCATCCTGAAATTATTGATGAAGACTCTCCCACTATAGACACTATCCAATGTCAAGATGATAACACTATTCTCACATACATAGGTGTATATTATTCTTATATCCAATACTCACTCCCATTTTAAATGCAATCAATGTTAAATGAATTAACCATTGACATTAATTTACTCTCTCATGATAACCCATGTGTCCTTAAAATTGGCTAGTCTTTAGATTCCTCTAAGCAAGCTCATTATTCCACATTTCTTAAAGACCATAATAAATCCTTTTATTAGTCTTATAATGACAGGCCTGGTATCAACCCTTCTATCATCACCCAAAACATTATCACTAACCAAAATTCTTAATCTATTAGGTAGAAGCTTCACAAAATGCACCCTCGTATATCTCTCCTTATCAAACAAGAGCTCCAATGCCTCCTTTCTATTAACATTATTCAACCCATCGACTATACACAATAAATATTGTTCTTATCACCAAAGAGATTATATGAATCTACATCTGCACTGACTATTGTGACTTAAACCTTGCTTGTCCAAAATATGACTTCCCTTTTCCAAGTATCGAGAAACTTATTGATCTAATAGTCATCCATGAGATGTTATCACTTATAGATGGGTTCTCAAGTTATAATCAAATCCTATTTTCTCAACACAAGACAACTTTCATTACCTCATGGGGGACTTTCTATTATTTGGTCATGCCCGTTGGTCTAAAGAATTCTGATGTTACCTACCAATACACCATGACTTACATCTTCCATGATCTCCTACAGAAAATTATAGAAGACTATGTGGATGACTTACTCAGAAAGTATAAACTTCACCAAGATCACTTGATGATTCTCAAAATCATATTCACTCATCTCCTCCATTATAACATTCAACTAAACCCAAATAAATGTGTCTTTAGTGTCCTTTTTGATAATCTCTTAAGCTCTATTATTTTTATCCATGTTATTGAAGTTGACCCTACTAAGGTTTGAGCAATACTAGATATGCCTCTACCTACTAATATCAAACAAATTCATATCCTATAAGGAAAGCTTTATTAAATCTACCACTTCATCTCCTAGTTGTCAAATCATTGCCAACCCTTTCACCATCTCCTCAAAAAATATCTCCTTCCATTGGAATACAGATTGCTAAGAAGCCTTTGATGCACTCAAATGTTATATCCTTTCCTCATCAGTTCTTATTCCACCTTAGGAAAATTATCTTTTCTACCTTTACATCTCTATAATATACCATTCTCTGGGTTCTATGATTACACATCAAGATGATCACCATCAAGAACAAGTAGTTTACTACATAAGCCACACACTTATTGATTATGAAACTTTGATATAACCATACTAAAAATATTTATCTCACATTGGTCTTTACAGCTTTTAAGCTCCGTCATTACCTCTTAAATCACAAAACCTATGTCGTCACCTATACTCATCCCTTTAAATATGTGCATTTCAAGCCATATCACAACCAATGTGTAGCTTAGTGGCTCATGTTCCTTGATGAATTTGACTTAGAGTTTATTAAAAAAATGTCTATCAAGAGGAAAATGATTGTTGACTAGTTAGTTACTGCCCCTTTACTTGATAACCAACCTTCCAACCTCAAATTCCCTAATGAATCCATCGTAACACTCTCCACCAATGGCATCTCCTATCAAATGAGGATGCTCTTTGATAGATTTAAATGTCAACACGATGGGGTTACAAGGGTCATCCTCATCCCTCTTGATTGTGATCCTATGCCTTTGTCACTTAAACTAGATTTTGAATTTACTAATAATATAGATAAATATGAAGCCTTAATCTCAAGGCTTTAAATGACTATTTTCTTGGGTGTCAAATTGATAACCATTTTTGGTGACTCTCAGCTAGTGATTAATCAAGTTAATGGTTCATACCTATGTAAAATAAAATTATGTAGTGATATAAATATCATGTACATATGCTATTGGGATCATTTGATCTTACCTCTTGCAAACTATTCCTCTATCTACAAACAAGTTTGCTAACATAATGGCTTCACTTATTTCACACATACCCTCTTCATCCTCTTCCTCAAAAATCTATTTCACTGTGTATCACTTAACATTACCCTCCTATGTATCAACTAACATCTTTTTTAGCAAAAATGTAACACATAACCCACACAACTTATGGTACAAGCAAATCATAGATTACCTTTCCTTTTTTATTACCCCTTCTAACCTCTCCATTAATGGGAGGTATGCCTTCATGAAACATGTCACTCATTTTACTATGCTAGGGGGACTTCTCTACAAGCAATATTTTGATGGTTTGATCCTTAGATGCCTCACTAGTAATATGACACCTTCACCATTAAGGAAGTCCTTGATGAGATTTGTGGTGGATATTTCAATGGTCACATAGTTTCCAAGCATATCCTTCAGCTCAACTATTATTGGTGAACACTCCATCAAGATTGTAGTGATTAGATTCAGCATTGAATCAAATGTCAAAAACATTCTAACCTCCTTCAAATTCCAAGCCATGCATTACAAGTCACCAAAGACTTATGGCCCTTCTCCCAATGGGGCTTAGATCCAGTCAATGAGATTAACCCTCATTCATCCTTCTATCATTGTTATATCATTACTACCATTGAATACTTCACCAAGTGGCTCGAGGCCATTTCTCTTGTCTCCACTAAAACTGACAAAATTGTTGACTTTATCAACCATCACTTCATCTATAATTTTGGTGTCCCCTATAAAATTATAATAGATAATGGAAAATCTTTCAAAAATAAGACTATCAAAGATCTTTGTGACACCTTTGGAATCAAATTAATTTTCTCATCATCATACTATCCACAAGCAAATGGATAGACAAAAGCTTCTAACAAAACCTTAACCAAAATCCTGATGAAGATAGTCAATGATATTGACAAGGATTGGTACATGCACATTACCTCTACTTTATGGGCTTACCGTATTATCATTCAAACCCCTACAGGTGCTACACCTTTTTATTTGGTTTATGGGATAGAGGTTGTTTTGCCTCTTGAGGTCTAGATTCCTTCTCTTTACATCTCTCTACAAGACATACTTACTAAAGATGAATTTCACCAAGAATGTTTTTCTCAAATTGGTTTACTTAATGAACACCATCTCATAGCCCTCAACCACCTCAAAATATATCAAGAGCATATCAAATGTGCTTACAACAAAAATCTCAAGGAGTGAGATTTCAATATCAGAGATCTCATCTTAAATGAAAATCAACATGTGACGAACATGGAAAAAAGTAAATGAGGTAAGTTTGCTCCTAATTAGCTTGGAACCTACATCATAACTCACAAGTATGGCTTAGTAACTTATCATTTGTCTTCTCTTAAACAAAATTTATAACCCAAGCCTTTAAATGATTTGCACCTATGACTATTCTTTTATTAATCAAGTGATGCTTCACATTGTGTTTAACTTAAGCTCATCCATTGGGAAACACTATTACATTCATCTCCTTTCCTCTTAAGCCTTACTCTTACACACTTATTTAACATACGAATTGATATGGTTTTACTCTAAAACTAAAAATCCCTAAGCCTCTATAGTCTTGTCTATGACCAAATTAAAAAAAAATGGGATACATATACAAGTTATAATGTCTCAGGTCATGATTCCCAATGTAGACTACTCCTTTGAAGGAAAATTATGTACCTTCTCTTTGATACTATAAATAGATTACTCCCTTGAAGGACATCTATTAAAACTCAAAAATACAAGCTTATACCACTCCCTTGAAGGATGGTTAGGCTAAGCTTTGTTATCAAGAGAAAATAATGACTTAGAAGCTTCTCATATTGATCAGCTTCATATGACCTCAACACAAACAAAAACTAATTGTAGGCTTCTTACATTGATCAGCTTACACCAAAAAAAAAACTTTAAGTCATGGACTTACCTATAGTAGCTCTTGGGTCACCCAAATAACGAGCATACCATCCCCACTGAGAAGGCTACACTACCTAAACACTCTCACTCATTTCACCCTTTTCCCTCATACTCTTTCAAGGGACTTTGAACTCACTAGACACAAGGTGAGTATGATGCTTCTCTAACAAACAAAATCGTCAAATCATGCAAAGCATGAAAGAGGTTTATATTCCTAAGCCTATTTATGTTATGACTATGGTCTTCGCTAATACATGATCATCATGCCTCTTTATTTCCCATCCTAATCACATGTTGATTTCTCTACTGAGATCGCATCTCATGACAAGATTCAATCACCGTCTCACCTTTCTACCAATTCTTCTTGATTCTTAGAGTTATGTGTTTAATACATATCCATCTCAATAATAGCTAATCCAAACCATACTAAAACTAACAAACCATTGTTCGAGAGAAATCTACCTAATGTGTAACCATAGTTTCTCTAAACAATAATAAATAGAAAAACTATCAAGCCTACTCCATTTATTTTAAGCATACACCATCACAAATATGGAAAAAATCTGAAATAAAATAACATACCCAACCCATTCATTTTAAGCATACACCATCACAAATGTGGAAAAATTCTAAGATGAAGCTAACAAATCAACTATGCATATATCATCACATATATGGGAAATGCTACTATAATTCAACTAACATACTCAACATTAACATAACATTCACATAACATAAAAATCTACATCACTATAATAAGATCAACATCATCACCATCACAATAAAGCATCTCAAAATAAAAAATTAGACACACACACACACACACACACACACACACACAAAACGTGAATGTACATCAATGGATCATAACAATATCATCTCTCCATAAAAATATACATCTCTCATCTTCAACTCGTAGGCCAGTGTGTATACAACATATATAACATTTTCAAAATCTAGTATTTAGAATCCTTGAAGCTATACTCATGGTCATAAAGAAGCAATGCCATCACCACTCTCCACCTGTTTGTGTCTACATGACCTAGAATCCATGGCACGTGTCACTAATCTCTCATGCTCTCTAAACTTGGAATACATATGAATCTATGGTAAGTCCCTAATGGCCCCTCTCATAATAAATAATATCATCAAGGGTAGTGTTTTACCTCATTAGAGGTACAGTCTATGGTAGACCCATCACACCTACTTAAGGCCCCTGTACTAGTCCCTATGGTGGAGGAGGAGTAGCCTATCCTACTACTCTAAAACTATCCCTCTCTACTATCAATGTAGTAACCTAACCCTATAATTCCCCAACCTATCCCTATAATGTCATAACCTACCCCTATAAGTTCAATACTTATGCCTATGTTACATCTCAATCCTATGCTACCATATCTTGAGCTTGTAATACTGCATCCTAGGATTTTATGATTGTATCTCTCTCTCTCTCATCACTCCCTATACATCTAGTAGTGGTGTTATGACCTAAATCATGGGATGAAAACTTGTCCACCATACAAGATAAGCCACTATGCATCTAAGATCTACTACACCCAGGCCTACTAGTATCTCCTCAAAATCTAGCCCATCTATCTCCTGGGCCAAGGGTAGGGGTGCCTCTATATCATCCCTCCTATATTGAGGAAAGGCAGGAGGCACATCATATAACAAGCTAAACTATGCCCTAACCCATGCCATGGGTATCATCTCTAGTTCTCCAGCTCATCTCCCTCTAACCCATAATGTGTTCTATAAATTGATAAGTTACTCTACCAATCCTCTAAATGTAGGGTATGCTAAGTAGGGCCTCAAAACAATATCTATAAGAATTAATCCATATATCATGCACCTATAATGATTAATATCTCACACTATGTTGTCTACTCATGTCTGACCCATTCCATCTCTCCACCATCAAAACCTAACCCTAAAACCAGCTACAATCATAGTGGGTAGCCCTAATGGCCATGTCACAATGGTGTGATAATATACTCAATAATAGAGTAAATGACTGATGCATAAATTGTACCATCTTCATAGCCTCAAACCCCATAACTATCTATATAACTATGATATAAATTTTGGTGCTCATGTATACACGATCTGCTACTCAACCATCTATGCCAACACACCTATCAATGGAATAGGAAATATCCTCCCATATATGTCTAGTAGTGCATATACTATAATCCTTATCGTCATTAGGATACTCAATTGGTGTTGCTCCTCATCAACAGTTTACAATGACTCATATGCAAAGCTCATTGAGTGACAGGTCACCTCACTAACATAATCTCCAAATAATACAACCATGTGAATATCATGTTCCTCTCTATAATAAGAGAAGAGATACTCACCCTAGAGTAATAACCATAAAATCCTATATATATCCTCCTATGTCACTATCAACTCTCTAGTTGGTAAATAGAAGGTGTTAGTTGTGTGATCCCACATCTCTATCAATGTTATCATAAAACTAACATCCTATGTAACTCTAAAATATTGTCACACTCCTCCTAACCCTATGGTTTCCATGTGCTCCCACTCATCTACGGTGACATCTTTCATCATCCATGTCAGCAGCATAGGTAGTTGATCTCATAATTTCAACTCTTACCTAGCCTACATCCACAAACACACCTTGAGTCACATACTTTCCAATATAAATATCCACCCTTTTTTACCTTCTCTATGAAAGAACTAAATTATCTTGAGGCCCTCAACTAGGGTATGTAAGCAACACTAAGTTGACATGGGGTCTTTTGAGGTTAGCTCAACCATATACCCATCTAACTATCTAGCCTATTCTCCTACCTAAAGCTTGGGTCTCACTACTTATCTCTCCACCTTAGGACTCACTACCTATATCTCCATCCTAGGCCTCACTACCTATCAAAACTCTAGGCCCCATGGATTAATCTCAAACCCTCGACCCTATAACCTATCTTTTAAGCCTTAGGTTACATGATCTATTTCAACCTACCTTTTTGTAACCATTTCCCTTAACAAAATTTTAATCATACCTCAAATATGTTGCCTTATGTACTAGGAGAACTAGATTTGACTGAGGCCCTCAATTAGGATATGTAGGCAATACTCAATTGACATGGGGTCTTTTGATACTAGCTTAATCATTAGGCTAGTTGACTCACTCAATTAGGGATCCAAAATTGGCCTTTTTTCTTATTTGGGGTTTTTCAAGGTCATCGATGTTAGCCTTATATGTTGATATCAGTGATTGGTGTTGATTGACATTAGTGGACCCCATCAACATCAGTACCATGTCGATCAATGTTGGTGAACCTCACCAACATCAGTGACTGATTTAGCCCTAGGACTAAACATCATGTCTCCCACTTTTAAGTTTTCCTTTAAAAACTACCCCAAAATCCCTCCCAAATTAACCTAAATCTACCCTACCCCATTTCCTATGCCTCTAATAGCATTCTTTCCACCTAAAATTTAAATTTAGCCTAAAATAACAAATTAACAAACTTAAATTCAAATTCAACTCATAGAAGATCTTACCTCATCTCTCTATCTCCTTCGAGCTGGAATAGCTGATCGTTGTGGTGGTACACCTCCAACTAGGTCCCCTCTTAGCTCTAACATCTCACTAGCAATAAGAGATCTTTTTCTCTCCAATCAAATGTTGTAAATGAGTTTTGGTGGGTCACCAAACCCTTTTTTATCAAGTTTAGTCACCCACCAACATCAACATCCTTGACCTAAGCTATCAACATTAGAAATACTTCCTACCAACATCAGTGACATAACTAACATTGGAACCCTTTAATTCGAGTTTCTAACCCCAAACCCAACCCTTTATAATATACCATTAATCTATGGAAAATTAGAGATCACGTATATCTCCTTGACCATGACAACCAACTTGGAGATCACATATATCTCCTTGACCATGATAACCAACTTAGAGATCACATATATCTCCCCAACCATGACAACCATCCTTGAATATCACTTAAATCTCTACCCATGATGAATTTGACCAGAGATCATGAATATCTCCTTAGCCATTAACCCTTTTAAACAAACCTTGCATTGTTTGTCTTGACCACTTATGCTACCTCACTATAATTGGCTATTATACAAATCTATATATATCAAGTGTTTTAGATCATGACCAAGCTAGTCCTATCACCTACAACCTTTTGTGTTTACCAAGAGTACTTCCTACCTCAAATACTTGGAATACATGGACCATTAGAGCTACAACTTTGATCATTTTAACCTTATCAGCTATCACTTACAAGCTATGATTTGGTTATTTCTATTTGAGTCCTCGCTTTTACATGTTCTTGATTTTATTGACTGTAACTTAGTAGTATACATGTAAGTAGTGATAATACATTCTCACTCAACATCTACCCACAATATTAACTCCTTATTAAACTAGTACTTGATTCTAGTTTCTCCTTTAGTAGTTCCCATTTTAAGGGGGGATACCTCATCCAATACCTAGAGCATCCAACTCCTATTTTTATCTTGAAACTTTTCAGTACAAATTACAAGACAAAAAAGGGAAAATGTAGACACCAAAATTATGTCACACACATGCATAACACCCTATGTATAAACCTCCCACTAATCCCCTTTTAATAATTATCCTTCTTAACCCATACTTTTACCTGTCACACATTTAATTAATTTAAAATATTTCATTAAGTTAATTAAAAACTACTTATGCCACCTTACCTAGCCACCTCATCCTAATACTAATTCTTACCCTCTTAGTCACCTCAAGACTTAGTCCCCTAATCCTAACTACTCATGACTTGTTCTCACCCTAAAAATAAATTCCTAACCAACTACATCTTTCTTAAACTCGCATTTCTACCATTTCCTAATAGATACCTCACTTGGCATGATAAATAATAGAAAATAGGCTTAAAATAGCCTTTTTACCTATTCTCATGCCATCTATGTCGGTCAACCCATGATCGATGTTAGTATGATCAATGACATTAGTTACTTAAGCCGAATTCCCAACTAATGCTCAGGTCAGCTAAAATAAAAAAAACTTAGTTATTTGCATACAATATTTAGCATTCAACTTTCTACATCCAAGCTTACCATTACTCTACACAAGTCGTTCCAAATTAGGAATTGATAAACTACACAGATCTTGGATTCTTCTAAACTAGTATCACACACTTGTCTTTCTATTCACTTATTGCTTCAACACACCTCATCAGAGCCATCTATCTAGCACCCATGGTTCATCCATTTCATTATCTAAGTATATCTCTATGTTTTAGTAATTATTTTAAATAATCATTTTACAATTACTTTAAATTATATTATTTATCATTTTATGAACATCCTAACTCTCCCTGTGGAGGAGTTGTAAAACTCCTTCACCTATTTTCCTCTCCTCCAAACATACCAACTTTCTATCTAGACCCACCTGAATCTTACATACTCCCTTATGACTCTTCCCAACCTCATAAGCTTGAATAACATCTACCTCATATCTTAGAAAAGTCTCCTTTAACCCCTTGAAAACCTACTTCCCCTACCGACATCGGTCACATAACTAACATAAATCATATAATTGACATCGGCCATATCTCTTTACTGACATTAGTAGCCTAACTAATGTTGGTGACTATGTATTTCCACTAACCTCCCTGAGCCTACCCAAACAGCCTCCAAAAACATCAACAATTCACATTACATGTATTGTGTCACTCTCTCCTACAATCAAACTACAATAATGGTATGAATATCTCTCTCTTACTCTCTATTTCATTTTATTACTCATTACCAATTTTCTTTCAAAAAATGGACTGGAATCCCTAAAGAAGTTTAATAGTTCCAAGAACAAGCACATAGCTTAGTAGCCAACTCATATATCTTCTAACAAATATTATTGGTGGTAGTACTTTATTATTCATAGGTATTCCTTCCTATCTAAAGAGGAGTGTTTAACATCATCTAGATATGGCATGTAACCAATCTGGGTTCTCTCAAATCTCTAATCCCTATCCTTCATGTCTGTTTCTCCTTAAAACATCAAATAAATTCAAAAATTATTGAAATAGTATCAGAGGCCAATAATTTCCCTCTTTATCAATCACCTAAGCCTTCTAAATAAGGAATCATAAGGCCTACATCAACTTCATCTAAACCCTTCTCATGGTTAGTAGGAAATCTAGAAATTTTTGACTCCATGAAGCTAGATCATGTGGCATTTTGGGATTGAGTTAAAACTCCTTATCCTACACAATAAGTGTCATCCTCTACCACCAATCCTCTCACTACCCTTTACCCGAAGGTATTTTACAAAGTTAGAGCTTCTTCATCAAAATCACCAAAAGCTCATCCTTCTATGTTAGAGCCCTTACCCTCATAGGCATCTACCACATTAAAGCAGATCAAGTCTTTAAGCATTCACCTAGTCTCTAATCTAATTCATCCACAAGTGAAATTAGATATAAATCTCCAAATATAAGTTAGAGTTTCATAGCTTGAACTAAGGAAGACTATTGAACTTCCTAGATCTGACTGATCCTTCCCTCTTCCACCCTCAACTTTACCTTTAATTTTGGGACCACATCCCTCTACTTTAGTTGGGTCATTACCAATCAAAGTGAAATTAAAGTCTAAGTTACCTTCACTACTACCTATGTCACCTAGTAGGCCTTTCACATCTGACACCACAACACCTACCACTAAGAAAACGTCATCAAAACATGTGGCTCCACTGCCACCTAAAAAGGTGCCATGCAAAATCAACCCCATGACTCCTAAACCAAAAAAGGTATCCACCCATATTATAATAACAAGTGCTAGCCCACTCATAGGATCTCAAACCTTTTTCCTATACCAATTTTTGTAATCCTCTATAGTAATTATTCCTCCCACTAAACCTTATAACCTTCTTGGACAAAATCCATCTTAGTTCGATGATACACAAGTGTGTCTATATCATCATTCACCTAGACACACTACTAAGAGTTGTAAAGCTCTCAAAATAGTCATTCAACAATACTTTGATATCAATACTCTCTTTTTTGATACTCTGATTAACCTTCCTACTATTCCACCCATGGCATCCACATGCCTCATACTAGTCTATCTAAATTCAAACCCTAAGATGTTATCATACCCCCTTTTCTACGTCCTTCACCTATGTTTTAGATTAACATGGTTAATGTGACCATGTGGTCAAAAAATCAAAAGGATAAAGTAAAGGAAAAGGTCACTAACCCTTGGGCTCATCCCTTCTCAAAATACACTCCTTTGAATCTCAATATTTCCATCTTGGGTGTTTTGGAACCAACATCTTCAGAAGTTATTCAAAACTCAATGGTGAAACAACTTCACCAAACCCCTGTGAAAATGTCCTTGTATGAGTTAATCCAAAACTCACCCCAACACCATCAAGATTTTATTATTACTTTTCAAGTGAGTGAGGTACAACTTGATGATCCCTAGCCTCTTACAACTTTGGTTAGCTCTCTTAACACCATCTCCCTAATTTCCTTCAATGATTCAAAAATTCCACTTCAACACCTTGAAGATCAAGATTCTACCCTTTTTATCACTACATATATCAATCAAACTCATGTCAAAAGAGTCATGATCAATGGAGGAGATATTATTAATATTATATCCACCCATGCCTACAAATTTGATGTCTCAAACTGACATGGTGCTCTATTCCTTTAATGATACCATAACTACTATGATGGGCATTGTTGTCTTACATATCCATGTGGGTCCCTACACAATTCTTGATCTCTTCTACATTATAGAAGGAGATTTTCAATATAACATACTACTTCAATAACCTTGGATATGTGCTATGGCATGCGTGCCCTCAACTTTAGACTGATGCATCAAGTTTGAGCACAATGGACAAGTGCATGTTATTCCTATTGACCCACCTCCTTTTAAAACATGAAACATGACTTATATCCTCAATGATTTTCTCATTCCATTAAAGACATCATCTCCTCTACATTATACTTTTAAAGCTTCCACAAGATCCAATACCCTGATTACATAGATACCGATAACACAAATTCCTAACAAAGACCCCATGGAGGAAATTTTCAAGCATCTATATCTCAAAGAATATCATTTGTTAACACTCAACATGTTCCATAATCTAGAAGAGTATGTAAAACTTCATATGCACCCCAATTATTATCCATGTATTGGGATGGTCATCCCATACAGTCCCCCTAACCTTTGAACTACTTTCACATATGGGGGAATTGATCGATCTCCCATTATCAACAATCCATCCTCTTTACCACAACCATTTACTAGTGACTTCTCTTTCTTGGGAAAGCTTAGCTTCGCTTACACCTATACTTATAGGTGTGCTTGAAAAGGATTTGGTTTGGGTCATTATGTGTAGGGTGTTCATATACCTATTGAATATCCCACCAATAAAACCATTTAAAATTACAAAAATTAGCATGGAGTGGGTTTTGAAAAACTAACTAAATTAACCAAAGCTTCTCATATACCAATTATCAAAGAGACAGTCTCTCCTTCTCCATCCTCTCCTCCAACATCACCTACCAAATTGAAGGTATATATACCTCCTAATTTTTTTTCAATAAATTCAATCCATTTGGGCCCCCTCACCTATCATCGAGGTAAAGAAATAAGGTCCTTTCCTCTTATTCATCTTGAATTGATTGATGAAAACTCTCCCACTATCAACACTATCCAATGCCAAGATGATGATGCAATTCTCACATACATGGGTGCAGATGATTCCTATATCCAATGATATCTCCCATCCAAAAGGCAAGCTATCTTAAATGAATGAACCATTGACATCAATTTACCCTCTCATGATAACCCCCGTGTCCTTAAGATTGGCTAATCTTTGGAATACTCTAAGTAAGCTAATTATTCCACATTTAATAATGACCATAGCAAAGACTTCACTTGGTCTTATAATGACATTCCTAGTATTGACCCTTCTATCATCACCCACAACATTGTCACCAATTGAGATGATAAACCTATTAAGAAAAAGCTTCACAAAATGCATCCTCGTATTACTCTCCTTGTCAAAAAAGAGATCTAATGCCTCCTTTCCATTAACTTTATTCAACCCATTAACTACCCACAATTGGTTGCCAATATTGTTCCTATCATAAAAGCGACAAGGGGAATCCACATCTACACTAACTACCGTGACTTAAACCTCACTTGTCTAAAGGATGACTTCTCTTTGCCAAGTATCAACCAACTTGTTGATTTAAGATGGGTTCTTAGGCTACAATAAAATCTTGGTTGCTCTCAAGGTTCAACACAAGACAACTTTCATTACCCCATGGGGGACTTTCTGTTATTGGGTCATGCCCTTTGGTTTGAAGAATGCTAGTGCCACCTACCAATGCATCATGACTTACATATTCCATGATCTACTACACAAAATTATGGAAGACTACATGGCTGACTTACTCGAAAAGCCTAAACTTTTCCAAGATCACTTGATGATTCTCAAAATCATATTCACTCATCTCCTCTAATATAATGTTTGACTAAACCCAGATAAATGCATCTTTGGTGTCCTTTTTAGTAAGCTCATAGGCTTTATCATTTCTCTCCATGGTATTAAAGTTGACCTCACTAAGTTTCGAGCAATATTAGACATGCCTCCACCTACTAATATCAAACAACTTCATAACCTACAAGGAAAGCTTTAGTCAATATATTGCTTTATCTCTTAGTTGTTGGATCATTTCCAACCCTTTCACCATCTCATCAAAACATATATCTCCTTAAATTGTAATATATATTTATAAGAAGACTTTGATGAACTCAAAAGGTATCTCCCTTCCCCATCAATTTGTATTCCACCTAAGAAAACCAACCATTCTACCTTTACATCTCTATAGTATACCATTCTCTAGGTGTTATGATTACACATCAAGATGATCACCATTAAGAAAAAGTGGTTTACTACATAAGTTGCACACTTATTTCTTATGAAACTCAATGTACCCATACTAGAAATCTTTGTCTCATATTGCTCTCTATATCTTCCAAGCTCCGTCGTTACCACTTAAATAAGAAAACCTAGGTCGTCACCCATACTAATCCCCTCAAATACATGCATTCAAAACTATATCATAACCAACATGTAGCTCGATGGCTCATGCTCCTTGTTGAATTTAACTTGGAATTTATTCAACAAAAGTCTATCAAGGGGTAAACAATTCCTAACTAGTTAGCTACTACCCCTTTACCTAACAACCAACCTTGAAACCTCAAATTCCATGATTAATCTATCACAATGCTCTTCATCAATGACATCTCTTATCAAATGATGATGTTATTTGATGCATCTAAATGTCAACGCGATGGGGGTGAAGGGGTCATCCTCATCCCTCTTGATGATGAGCCCATGCCTTTGTCATTTAAAACAAGGCATAGGCTCATCCCTCTTGGTGGGGGTGAGTTACTTAACATTTCCCTCCTATGTATCAACTAACATATTTTGTATAGGTAATGTAACACACAAACCACATGACTTATGGTACAAGACACTCATATATTATCTCTTATTTTCTATTACCCCTTGTGACCTCTCCAATAATGGGAGACATGCTTTAATTAAATGTATCACTCATTACACTATGCTATGGGGACTTCTCTACAAGTGAGGTTTTGATGGTCTCATCCTTACCTGCCTCACTAGTACTGAGATCACCTTCACCATTAAGGAAGTCCATGATGAGATTTTTGGTGGACATTTCAATGGTAACATAGTTGCTAAATGTATCCTTCGACTCGAGTACTATTGGCCAACACTCCATCAAGACTATAGTGATTACATTCGATGTTGCATCAAATGTCAACAACATGCTAACCTCCATCATGTTTCAATCCATGCATTACAAGTCAAAAATACTTCAGGCCCTTCTCCCAATGGGGTTTGGATCTAATTAGTGATATTAACCCTCATTCATCTCTCCATCACTATTCCATCATTACTGCTAGTAAATACTTCACCAACTGGGTCAAGGCCATTCCTCTCATCTACACTAAGGTTGAATTTGTTTTTTGACTTTATAAACCATCAAATAATTTATCATTTTGGTGTCCCCCATAAAATTATAATAAATAACAACAAATCTTTCAAAAATAAGACTTTCCAAAAGCTTTATGATTCTTTTGGAATCGAATTAATATTTTCATCATCATACTATCCACAAGTAAATGGACAGGTAGAAGATTCTAATAAAACCTTAACCAAAATCCTCATGAAGGTAGTCAATGATACTAACAAGGATTGGCACATGCATAATTTATTTTCTCTATGGGCTTACTACACTAGCATTTAATCCCCTATAAGTTTTATGCCTTTTTCCTTGGTCTATGGGATCAAAGCTGTTTTGCCTCTTAAGGTCCAAATTCCTTCTATTCACATCTCTCTATAAGTGATACTTACTAATGATGAATTTTTCCAAGAATTTTTGGCTCAACTTGAGTTGCTTGATGAACACCATCTCATAGCCCTCAACTACCTCCAAATCTATCAAGAGTGTATCAAATGTGCTTACAAAAAAAACTCAAGTAGCAAGATTTTAATATCAAAGATCTCATCTTAAAGGAAAATCAACATGTGACAAATGTGGAGAAAATTAAAAGGGTTATGTTCACTCCTAATTGGCTTGGACCCTACATCAAAAATCACAAGTATGGCTCAAGAACTTATCACTTCTCTTAAAAGAAGGATAAAAATCAAGCCTTTAAATGCTTTTCACCTATGACCATTCTTTTGTTAATCAAGTGATGCTTCACCTCATGTTTAACTCAAGCTCATCCCTTGAGAAACCTATTACATTCATCTCCCTTCCTCTTAACCCTTATTCCTACACACTTAGTTAACCTATGAAGTGCTATGGTTTTTCCCTCAAAATGGAAAACCTCTTAGCCTTTATAGTCCTCTCCATGACTAAAGTTAAAAAAAGAAAAAAATAAATGGGATACATAGACAAGTTATAATCTCTGAGGTCATGATTCTCAATGTAGACTGCTACCTTGAAGGATAGCTATGTAACTTCTCCTTGATATTATAAATAGACTGCTCCCTTGAAAGATAGATATTAAAAAAAAAAAAACTTAGACCACTCCCTTGAAGGATAACTAAGCTAAGATTTATTATCAAGGTAAATAATGACTTAGAAGCTTCTCATATTGATCAGCTTCATATGACCTCAACACAAACAAAATCCCATTGTAGGCTTCCTTCATTGATCAACTTGCATAAAAAAAACTATAAGTCATGGCCTTGCCCATAGTAATCGCGGGTCACCCACATAAGGAGCATACCCTCCCCACTAAGAAGTTTATGCTACCCAAACACTCTCATTCCTTTTACCTTTTTCCCCTCATACTCTTTCAAGGGACTTTGAACTCACTTGAGACAAGGTGAGTATGATGCTTCTATAATAAACAAATGGTCAAATTATGCAAATCATGAAAAAGGCTCATACTCTTGAGCCTATTTATGTTGTGATTATGGTCTTTGCCAATACATAAGAATCATGCCTCTTTCTTTCCCATCCCAATCACATGTCAATTTCTCTTCCGAGATTGCATCTCACAAAAATATTAAATCACCTTATCAACTTTTTTCCAATCTTTCTTGATTCTTAGAGTTATGTGCTTAACAAATATTATCACTCACATATCCATTTAAATCAAAGATACTCAAATAACCACCCAAAACCATACTAAAACTAACAAACCATTTCATATAATCCCATGTGATATACAACAAAAATGTAACCATAGTTTCTCTAAACAAAAATAAATAAGAAAACAATCAAGCCTACACCATTCACTTTAAGAATACACCATCAAAAATATGGAAAAATTCTGAAATAAAAAAACATAATCAACCCATTCATTTTAATCATATGCCATCACAAATATGGAAAAATGGTAAGATGAATCTAGCCAATCAACTATGTATATACCATTACACATATGGTAAGTGCTAGTCTAACTCAACTAACATGCTCAACATTAACATAACATAAAAATCCATATTATTATAATAATTAAAACATCATCACCACCATATAAACACATCTCAAAATCATAAACTCTTATTCTTATATATATATATATATATATATATATATATATATATACAATGATGAATCATATCAACTTATAGGCTAAATATGAATACACATCGATGAATCATATCAATATCATCTCTCTCTCAAAAATTACATCTCTCATCTTTAGATTATAGGCTAGTGTGTATACAACATATATAATAGCATCAAAAATATCATCTGGCCCTTAGAATACTCAAGGTTATAGTCATGGTCATGAAGTAATAGTATCATCACCACCCTCTATCTATCTGCATCTATGTGAGTTAGAATTCATGGCATGTTTCACTGATATCTCCCACTCTCTAGCCTTAAAATACCTCTAAATATGTGAGAAATCCTTGATGGCTCTCTCATAGTATGCAATCTCATCTAAAGCAATGTTTTACCTTGATAGAGATACAATCAATGATGGACCCATCAAACCTATTGTAGGACCCTATATTAGCTCCTATGGTGGAGGAGAAGGTGTAGCTTGTCTTATTACTCTCAAACTATCTCTCTCTACTATCAATGTAGTAACTTGGCCCTATAATTCTCCAACCTATCTCATTAGTGTAATCACCTATCCCTATAATGTCATAGCCTGCCCTTATAAGACTAAAACATATGTCTATGGTACATCTCAAGCCTATACAGTTATATCTCAAGCCTATATGATTACATCTCTCACTCTCTCTCATCACTCCCTATAAATCTGGTGGTGGCCTCCTAACCTGAGTCATAGGATACAAACTTATCCACCATGCAATATAAGTTATTGTACATCCAAGATCTACCACACTCAGGCCTGTTGGTAGCTCCTCAAAATCTGGCCCATCTATCACCTAGGGAAAAGGTAGGGGTGCCTTTATATCATCACTCCTATATAGATGAAAGGCAAGAGGCACATCTTGTAACATGTCAAACTATCTCTTGATCTATGACACAAGTATCATCTCTAACTCTCCAACTTGTCTCCCTCTAACCCATAATATACTCTATAGACTGACAAGCTACTCTACCTATCCTTTGAATACAAGGTATGTCAAGTAGGGCCTCTAAACAATATCTATGGAAATCAATCCATCTATTATGCACCTATAATAATAAATGTCCCACACTATGTCATCTACATGTGTCTGGACCATACCCTCTCTCCACCATCTAAACCCAACACTGAAACTAGTTATAATCATGATGGGTAACCCTAATAGCCATGTCACCGTGATGTGCTCATATGCCCCCTAATTGATTAAATTCTTGATGTACAAACTATACTATCATCTTAGCCTTAAACCCCAAAACTCTTTGAATAACTATGTGAGAAAAGTTGGACCCCATGTATACATTATCTTCTAATTAACCATCTATTCTAACACACCTATCAATGCAATTATAAATCTCCCCCCATCCATGCCTAAAAGTGCATATACTATAATCCCTATCATCATCAAGATACTCAATTGGTGTTTCTCCTCATTAATAGTATATTGTGGATCATAAGCTAAGCTCATCAAGTGATAAATCACCTCGCTAACATGCTATCTGAATAATGTCATAATATGAATATCATAATCCTCTCTTAAACATGAGAAGAGCTCCTCACCCTAGAGTGGCAATTATAAAATCTTTTATATGTCCTCTTACATCACTATCAACTCTTTGTTAGGTAAATATAAAGTGTTGGTGATATGATCCCACCTCTCTATCAAAGCTATCATCAAACTCATATCATGTGCAACCTGATAATGTCATTACACTCCTCTTATCCTTACAACTGCCATATTTGTCTTACTCATCCATGGTGACATCCATGCTCATCTTCATCAGCAACATAGGTAAACTATCTTGTAATGTCAATTCTTTCCTAGCCTACATCGACACACACAAACCTCAAGTCACATATTTTCTAATATAAACCTCCTCTCTTTTTCCCTTCTCTTTGGGAGAACTACATAGGATTGAGGCCCTCATCCAGGATATGTAGGTAGCACTTAATTGACATAGGGTCTTCTAAGGTTAGCTCAATTATATACCCACCTAACTATCTAACCTATTAACTCATCTAAACCCTAGGCCCAACTACTTATCTTTCAATTGTAGGTCCCACGACCTATATCTTAAAATCTAGGCCCCACAACCTCTATCTCACACCCTCAAACTAATGACCTATCTTTTAAGCCCTAGGTCCTATGACCTATTTTAACCTTAGTTTTCTAACCACTTCCCTTAATAACATTTTAACCATACCTCACCCTTTTCCCTTACACACTAAGATGCCTACATTAGCCTGAAGTCGTCACTCTGGCTATGTAGGTAGCACTCAGTCGACATAAGGTCTTCTGAGGCTAGCTCAACCATTAAGCTTGATGACTAACTTAACTAGGGATATAAAATTGGTATTTTCTTCCAATTTAGGGTTTTTATTATGATCAATGTCAATCTTATATGCTGATATCAATATTGAGTGTTAATTGACATTAACACTAGTTATCAATTGATGTTGATGATCCTCGCTGACATCGATGACTAGTTTGGCCCTAGGGATGAATAACCCACCTCAAAAATTTAGGTTTATTCCTAAAAACTACCCCTGCCCCTCCCAAATTCACCTAAACCTACTCTTACCCCATTTACTACCCCTCTAATTTCACTATCCCCCTAAACATTCAAATTTAGCCCAAGTAAAAAATTAACTACCTTAAATTAAATTTCAACTCAAAGAGCATCCTACCTCATCTCTCTATTTCCTCTAGGTTAGAATTGATAGAACTTGTGGTATCACACCTCCAATTGGGTCCCCTCCTATGCAAACAAATAAGATAGGGATATCCTATGCCCCACAACACTCAAAAATCTTTTTATCCAATCAACTATTATAAATGAGTTTTGGTGGGCTACCAAACCCCTTTTTGTTGGATTTTTTCACCCATTGACATTGGTAGTCTTGATCTAAGATGACAATGTCAATAATTATTACTATTGGCATCAGTGACATAACCAACATTAACAACCTTAAAATTAGAGTTTTCAACCCAAACCACCACCCTTTAGACTACACCCTAAGTCTAGGGCAACTTGGAGATAACGTATATCTCCCTGAACATGACAACAAACATTAAAAATCACATATATCTCCCCAACCATGAAAAACAACCTTGGAGATCACTTAAATCTCCACACACAATGACTCTAACTAGATATCATGAATATCTCCTCAACTATTAACCCTTTTAAACCAACCTTGAATTTCTTGTCTTAACCACTTATGCTACCTTGCTATAGTTGGCTATTCTACACACACATGTATATTAGGTGTTTTAGATCATGACCAAGCTAGTCCTATTACCCACAACCTTTTGTGTTTACCAAGATCACTTCCTACCTTAGATACTTAGAACACATGGACCATTAGAACTATAACTTTGATCCTTTTGACCTTATCAGCTATCACTTACAAGCTATGATTTGTTTATTTCTATTTGAGTCTTCCTCACCTTTACCTATTATTGATTATGTTGACTATAACTTGTAGTAGTATACACTCAAGTAGTGATGTTACCATGTTCTCACTCAACATCCACCCACCCAATCAACTCCTTATCAAACTAGTACCTGATTTTGGATTCTCCTCTATTAGTTTCCAGTTTGAGGGGGGATACCTCATCCCATACATGGAACATCCAAATCCTATTTTTGTCTTGCAACTTATCAATACAAAGTACAAGACGAAAAAAGGTAAATGTAGATATCAAAATTACATCACACACATGTGTAACTTCCTATGTTAAAACCCCCTTGATACCCTTTTAATAATTATCCTTCCTAACCCATGTTTTCAACACTCACACATTTAATTAATTTTAAAAGATTTAATTAAGCTAATTAAAAACTAGTTATGCCACCTTACCTAGCTACCTCATCCTAAGACTAATTCTTACCCACTGTGTCACCTCAAAACTTAGTCCTATGATCCTAACTACCCATGACTTGTTCTCACCCCAAATATAAACTCCTAACTTACTAAATTCTCCTTAACCTTGTATTTCTACCATTTGATAATGAATACCACATTTGGCAAGAGAAGGAATAGAAAATAGGCCAAAAATAAATAGTTTAACTATTCTCATGCCACCGATGTCAATCAACCCTTGATTGATGTCAGTGGGATCACTGACATCGATTACTTAAGCTAAATTCCAAGCTAATATTTGGGTCAACAAAAATTACAAAAATTCAATCATTCACATACAAGCTTTGACGTTTAACTTTCTAAATCTAGGCTTACCATTACTCTAGATAAATCAGTCCAAATTAGGAATTGATATACTTCATAAATATTGGATTCTTATAAATTGGTAGCACATGCTTTTATTTTTTATTCACATATTGCTTCGACACACGTCATTAGAGTCATCTATCCTGCACTCATAGTTTATCCATTTCACTAGCTAAGTATATCTCAATGTTTTGTAATTCCTTTAAACAATCATTTTATAATTACTTTACATTATATTTTTTATAATTTTATGAATGTATTGAATCTCCTTGTGAAGGAGTTTTAAAACTCCTTCACCTATTTCCCTCTACTTCAAACATACCAACCCTCTATCTAGACCCCCTAAGTCTTACTCATTCCCTTGTGACTCTTCACAACCTCACAAATTTGACCAACATCTACCTTTCAACTTAGAAAAGTCTTGTGTAACCTATTAATAACCTACTTCCCCTACCAACATTAGTCACATAATTGACATCAGTCATATCTCCTTACTAACATCGACAGCCTAACCAATATCGATGACTATGTATTTCCACCAACTTCTCTAAGCTTGCTTAAATAGCCTCCAAAAACATTGATAATTCATATTACATGTACTATGTCACTCTCTATTGCACTCAAAATATAAGAATGGTATGAATATCTCTCTCTTAATCTCTCTTTAATTTTTATATTCATTACCATTTTATTTCAAAAAGTGGACTATCATCCCTAAAGAAGTTTGACACTTCTATGAACAAGCACATAGCTTGGAAACCCACTCATATATCTACTAAAAAATATTTTGGTGGTAGTGATTTTTTATTCACAATTAATCCTCCCTAGCCAAAAATGAGTGCTCAACATCATCTATATACAGCGTGCAACCAATCTAGGTTCTCTCTAATCTCTAATCCCTACCCTTCATCTTTGTTTCTCCTTAAACATCAAATAGATTCAAAATTTAGTGAAACACTCACTTATCAACTTTAGGCCTCAATTATCTTTATCATACTATCAATAAATCTAAAAAACCTCATGGAAGCCTCAAATCATATCAAATCTTCTCTAATCAACATTTTTAGCTTTCTACTAATGCCACATGTAGGTGGTCATTTTCATATACAAGCAATGAGTACAAATTCAAATAGTATGCAAGATATGTGTTTTTATGATCAATTTAGGCCATTTACAATTTATTAAATGCACTCGTATCACTATAAAATATTTAAACACCTATCAAATCTCTCATATCATCATGATGTCATCAAAAAGAGACTCTTATAGGTGCATTTGAGTTGCATCTAGATAATAAGCAGAATTGGGACAATGTCCTTAAGGAATATGCCTTAATAACCAGTTGATATCACATAAATTCATTTAAATGAACATTAAGATGTTATAAATCTTTATACAATATCTCACATATTATTTTCAAGTTTGAACCTTTTTTCAAGCACCTATAGGTACATATAAATGGTAGAAGACTGTGTATATGTTATATTTTGCTATAAAATTCCATTTATACAATATTTTAAGGATTTAATTAATTTTTTATCACTTATAAATACATTTAAAACATCTTAAAAACTTCACTACACCTACTTAAGCATGATAGATAGCTTCATACACTTGACTGTAAGTGAGCAAGGCCAAGGAGTTGACTGTGAACATGATAAAGATGCAAGTTTGATCAAAGACTAATGTGAGGAAACAAAAAATGTAATGGATGAATAAGTATGGTATTTTTACATTTTAATCATCATAATATATTCACATGATACCTACATATATAAACAAACATTCTACAAACAAGGAAAACTTTGAATAAGACCTCACATGGTAACATATTCTTACAACATAAGATTAATTACCTATAATAACACCATGAAATATGAAACCAAGAATTGATATAATTTTAGGAGATATACAACATCATCTAGACTCAACAACACTATCTATATTATATATACTTATCCAAATTAGAGCAAAACCTATAGGTGTGTAGGAAAAAGTGAGCAGAAAAACGTAGTCAACTTGCCAGAGATGATTAATAAATCATAGTTGACCAATATTCAAAATATTTTTATGTAAATTAATATCTTTAAGTTTGATTTCACCTTATAAATTCATTTTATTTCAAAACCTCTTTTTATGCCCATACTAAGCACACACATGTTGACTAGTTTTGTGTGTCTAGAAGGGAAAACAAGGAGCATAATAGTTTTAGATATTTTTATCACTTTTAAAGAATGTAAAACACTAGTATGAGTATTAATGATATTAAGATACATTACATGATCTTATACCATGTTTAAACTTCCCTCATGGGTTACACAAGTGCTAAACTCCTCTTTTTAGTTGGTTTCTTGATTTTCATTTAGATAACCTGCAAGATTCAAATGGGACTAAAATTATTGATAATTAATCTAACTTCATACATGTTTTAAAGGAAACTAAGACACTTGGACACCTTTAAAACTATTCCACTTTCATTTATGACCCCTAAATGGCTATTAAGTGACTCAAAATGACATATAGATTAATTAGACCATGATCAAGACTAAAGTGGCATTAAATTACATCAAAAGACTTATAAGACACCCTATGTCATAATCCTAGATCCAAAAAAACACCTAAAGATCATTTTTTTACCTATAGTGGTCCCAATTTGACTTATAGGGTCAAATTTGGTCAATAGTTATGTTAAAAGTGACCTAGTAATGCTCTCTAACTCTGTAATATGTATCAAAGCTTTCTCCATCATGTTGTTTGGCTTTACACAAGTCAATAATGGTCAATTCATGTTCAATTTCATATAATAATTGGTTGAAATTTTTTTAGATAAGTTACTCCAATCTATAACTAATCCTTTGGATAACTTAAGTAGCTAATATAGATCTTGTCCCACTAAACTTCATGGAAACAAATAAATGCTACTATACACTACCTCTTGTCATAACATAAATAATTCCTAAATGTGTTCACGAGTCATAATTTTATGTCTACACTTGAAAGATAAATTTATATTATGCATATTCAGAATCAAGAAAAGGATAAATGTATGGAGGGTAGTCCAAGAGATGTCTCAAGTTTTCCAAATTCCCCATCTATCCTTCACATAATATCTATTAATAAGGATCAAGATACATCCAAGTTTGACAAGTTAATTAATGAATGGAATAATAATAATGTAGTGTCAAAGATTGATACTATTAAGGCTCCAATCTATAAGAGCACTCTAGAAAATTTCAAATAAGCTAATGAAGTACCTTTCCCTCCTACCCACTCCTCTTGTTAAGATGAACCAAGTGCATTGAATGAAAAATTTGAGCATCTAAGTATAAGGAAATATTTGTCAAGGATAATCAATGGGGTAAGATTACTTAAAGATATTGATCATGTTATATTTATAATTAAGTTTAAATAATAGTTTGAAGAGGACAGCTAAATAATTTATGATTAGGATATCACTATTATTACCCATCTTCATCCTATTAGATTAGAATGTGAGAATTAAGGAAATTGAATTATGTAAAGTGGTCATAATGGTATGATGTTGAAGTAGATGAAAATAAAGCGCAAGAAACTTATACTATAGGAGATAGTCATGAAAACAACCTACATGAGACCATTATTGAAGCTAAGAGAATTTAAAGTGAGTTAGATGATACTTGGTAGTAGTTGTACCATGAATTATTAGGTGATATTGAATATCTCAACATGACATCTTGGAATGGTAGAATAGGGCAATAGGTTGAGGTCTCAAGTGAAGGTAGAAATAATGATTTATAAATTAAAGAAAGCAATTCAAGTTTATAAACTAAAAGGAAAAATGAGTTAAAGGTTGAATGGATTTATGAGCATCCATTCCCCATAGGAGATGAGGATGACCAAGTTGTAATTCATCATGAGCCTTGTTATGGCTTTGTGGGAGATTTGGAGATACTTGATTAACATAATACTCCATAAGTGAATGGTAAAAATGATAATGAAATCTATGTATTTTTAATTTATCATGAATATATGGAATTTTAGGAATACTTGGGGAACTTTTGTTCAATTTTAGATAACCCACCTTTACCCCATGAGGAGCTTCAGAAGGATATTAATTATAATGCTATGGCAACTGATCATTTTGAGTCTCATAAGTAGAATCAAGGAGATCCTAATGACATGTGGAATACATGATTGTATATGTACCAATAATTTGAAGGCCTTAAAAAACCACTGTCTTGTATGGAAAAAATGAAGACAAAAACCAAGGCATACCAACTGAGTTGTCAATAAAATCATTTCATGAGAGAATGATAAATTAGGAACAAACCGTGATTGAGTTAAAAATTAGATTGTTGATGAAAGGAAGGCAAGTTTATAATGATTATGATTAGGTGTTAGACTCATATGACCAACTCATGTACCTAATTTGGAACCAAAAGATCCATTTTCTCTCCTAAGGGGTCATGAACATTCCAATACCTCCAATTGTAAGTGGGAGTCCTAATAAAGTGAGTGATGTCTGATTGGATCCTAGTCATGATATGACAATCAGACCTCATGATGTCAAGGTGATCAAATAAGTTTTCCATTTTATCTTAGAGGTAAAAATATATTTATCTCAGGTTAGTTATTTATAGTGTTTGTTATCTTGTTTTAATAAGTGTGTCTACACAAGTGGTGTAGTTAGTTGCCTTAGTTGTTTTGGTGTCTTGTCTTATTTATTCTTAGGTGTAAGGTGTTGATTCTTTGGTTGTATTTATTTTTTATTGTGATTTTTTTTAGTCTTTGAGGGTGTTATGAGGTGCTAATTTATTTGGCATTCTAAGAACATACCCCTTAAATCTATGATGTCATGTTTGAGTCTTTTCACTGTCATGAAGAGTGAGTGGGTTCTCTTGACCATCAGGCTGGTCAAACCTTATGAGTCACCAAAAATACTAAAAATTTGGCCTCCTAGGCCAAATATTAACCAATGAAATAAAAATCTTTCCATGACACTCAACCAAGCATATATATGGTATCTCCAAGCATTATGATGTCTCTTAAATGCATTTTGAAGTCATTTAGCACTATTATGTGTGTTATGGTATGTGTTAAATTTTGGTTTTGGAATCATAATATAATTAGTTATTTTGAGGTATATTTGGTGATGTGATAGTGGTAATTATGGTCCCTAGATGATTATAGATTTTCAAAATGTCTTTTGAGGTCAAGAGAGTGGTCTTAAAACTATTTGGCAAGATTAAGGATCTTTAACAGAAGTTAAGGTAATTTGACAATATGAATGTTTATATTTCTCATGAGTTTTAAGCATGTTTGAGCCATTTCAAGAAGGGAGATCCTTAATATAAATATTAAGAATGTAAAATATTCATTTATTTCATAGTTTTAAGCCTGATAATGTGTTTAAGGTCATGTCCCATAGTGTACTTTATCCATTTCAAAAGCTTGTTTCACTCTTTGAGCCATTATGACCCTTAAAAATTATTTTATTAGTCAAATTGGATTGAAAACCTTTGGTAGGATGTATTTTTTTAATTTAAAATTGTATTAAAATGTCTTAAAAAGGGTCCTATTCTCATCTTATTGTCATGCTAGGTTGTTTCATATCCATAAAGGTCCATTTTGGGACTTAATTGCACTCCTCACTCATCAAATGGGTCCCATATTGGGAAAATATGTTTATTAAACTTATCCCACATATATCACCATGTTTTAAATATTATTTTACTTATTTTTTCCTTCCCTTTACCCTATAATGGCCTCCTAATGTCAGAAACTTGAAGAAAATTCCAAAATGAGAATGTTTTTAGGTGTTGTTATAGGTTGTATGGACCTATACTATAAATTTCATATGGGAAGGTTATAATGTTTCATAATATATCATGATATATTTCTTATATGAGTTTCATGTAAAAAGGATGCAAAAATAGGCCCAAAACTATTTCTCTCTTCATCGAGATACTTAACAGTCTGAACAAGCTTTTAGGTTTTTAGTCATTCCATATAGGAGAGAGAAACATAAAACTTGAGAATTTAATTAAATTAAGGGGATATATTTACATATTAATTAATATAATTTTTATACACATTCATGGCCTATTCTCTATGAACAAATGCTAATAATTTGGGCACTAAAATGGTCTTCTTGATTTATGCATGGGGATAAAATGGCATCAATTTTGGTATATCCTAAAAGTGTTTTTATTAATCAATATGTTGTCACAAAATATTTAACCCTATATGAGGGTGTTCAAGCCTATTAATTTTTTTTAAAACATTGGAATAATTATAGGTATGTGGGTTTACATATAGTAGAAGTAGACCTTGTTTAAGGGATAGCTCCCTGAATATACCTTGAAATTGTTTTCACCTACTTAGCTAGTTGATTATCGTAAAAGGGATAGAATTTTACATGAAATTAAACTATTATAATGGTATGGTACACTAGGAGTATTTATATAATACCATCATAATACTATCACAATGAAACAAGGCCTACAAACTAGCTTTAAAATCCAAGAAATTTCTAACATAAATACTTGAACGTAGAGGAGTTATGTATGAGACAACATAAGGTAAGTAAAACAAAGGTAAAATTTCACACTCTTAGAAAAATTTTATGATTTGAATGATCGTAACACATTAGATACACTCTATATGACTTTTTAGAATAGGAACTCTTACATAAACATGAGAGGATAAGGAGAAACAAGAATAGAAGATTGTCACTTCACATCACCATACATCGCTTTGCACACTTAAAAAAAAATTCATCAAATAAAAAATATATGTTAATTTATTTTTAAAAGGAAAAATAAAATGTAATTATAGTATGAATTTTCCATAAATGGTGTGGTATTAGTTTACAAGAGCCAAAATGGCTACTACTTACAGAATTAGAGAGAAAGGAGAAAATAATGAAGTTCAAGAGTCAATAGGGCATGTGACATACTGATAAAAAGAGTTACAAATGTATTAGAGAGTAATATGAAACATACCACTTAAGGTATACTTGGACAAATGTCCCTCAAAACATGAAACTCCTTAAAGGTGGCATAGAACTCCTCAATTTCTTGCTCAAAAAACTACCTTCATCATTTGGCCTTCTTGGAATGTCCCATAGAAGACTAGGGATAAATTTTATGATTAAATGGAGAGGGATAGGTTTTATAAATGGTCCAAAATTCATTATAGGTGTCCATAATCATCAATATTCTTTTAGATATAATTTATCACTACTTGTAGTCCAAATAACTCCTCTTTCACTCACCCCTCACATTTGGCACCAAAGTTTGTATTTAATTTTCCAATCCAATCCATAAAAATGGGTGTATTAAAAATATTATTACCCATAATGGAATTATATTCCTCAAATATACCTTAAATGCCTCCCACTTAGATCTTTCACCTTTTCACTTGCTTGTTCACTATCTTAGTTTGGACTGGCTAAGATGAAAGCACTTACAAAGGCATTTTTGAGATTATCTAAACCATGAAATGAACATGCTGAGTATTTTAAGTCTCCATATCTCTCCAAATGTGTATTTAATCCTTTTAAACCCATCCATACTTACAAAATACAAAAAATGGTCATGAAAATACATTTTACACCATGTTCATACCAGTAACATACAACTCAAGTTGTTGGGGAGGAGCCTTGGAGAGTCCTATACAACATCAAATCATTTCCTAGAAAATTTTAGTTAATATATATTCCCCTTCTCCTTCATTTTCCCAATCAGGTCACTGCCAAGGGTTTTAAAGGGTTTATAGTGCTTTTTCCCTATAAAGATTATTCATACAGGTCTGGCATTGGGTTTGCAAAAAAATTCAACAAAAACAATGTTCAGGGGCTAATTCATCATTATCCAACTCCTCATACTCCCATGCAAAGAGTCCAAAAAGGTGTGAGCTCTCAAAGTCTCTCTCTTGAGCTTTCTCTCCATTTTACATAACCTATGAAGGTTTTAAGATAAAAATTGGCCTCCTTGTGGTTTTATTTTCATTCCAATAGCTTTAACACTTATTATAACTCCTCATTCAAGTTTTATAATTCTTTGTAATGTCTATCTAATGATATAAATGGTATTAACCCTTTCTTGGGATTTAGGCCTAACTGAGACTTAATAGGTATATCTTCATGCCATTAGGTTTAGGACACCTTGACATGTTCTTATCCCATGTTCCTAGTTTTTCACATTGGTATATGTGTGACATATCTCTCAAAATCCTTTTTCAAGGTCTTGTCATGTTTATAACTCATCATCATCTTCTTTCCTCTAAAACTATAGGTTTGTATCCTTCAAAAGTGCCCTTTGTCAGAGACAAAATAGAGGGAACTTCCCCTATTATCCCATAGAAAAGGAAGGTATGGTAGATTATTCAAGTTATTGGGACCCTATATGTTGAATTTAAAGGATTTATTTCATCATCAGACCCTCCAAATGTAGTTAAACCTAAGACAAACTTGTGGGAAATGATGATTAAACATAATTCATATAGGTGTGTGGATTGTAGGTTGTCCTTGGTATCCTTCTTTCCTTATTATATTGATTTAATAATTTAATATTATTGAAAACTCATTAAATAAGCTCTATAACATTCCAAAACATCATTTCATTCCATGCCAACTCCTTAATTTCATACCTTGTATTTGACTTGACAAAGGTTATGAATGTGTGCAACTATGTTTCACCCACCTATAGGTGAATATCTTGCCTTAGATATTGTATGTAATTCTAGAATATCCTATTTAATTCTTTAATTCATCTTCCAACTCACTTGGACACATTCATACCAAGCTTAGGCTATGCCAACACCAAGACCATAATGTATCTATCTCACTGTCAACTACAACCATCTATAGTTGACTATTGATGGGATAAGTGGGGTTTTATAGGTGTGTATCCACCTTGAAATATATTTCACATACATTTAGATACTTAGATAAGATTTAGAATAAAATTACCATGGAATTTTTAAAATGTTTTTAGGCCTAGTATCTATAGGTTCATAGCATGAAATTTGTGAGCACCTACAGTTAGACTGTAGGTGGATATTTTGAGGGAAAGGCACGTGTAGGTGATGATGAAAGTTCATACTTGAATTCAAACTATTTCATGATGAAATTTGTGCTCTCTCAACTCAATAATACCATTTAACATTAATTCATGCTCTTATATTTCTATCTTAGGGTGATGAGGTCACTTAGAAGTTCAAATATTGTAGACAACACTCAAGAAATATAGTGAATAAAAGTGCAACTTTAGAGCCTTCTATTATGGACCCCCATTATCTAAACCACTCACTTAGTTTTGTAATATGTTACCATATGATAGGGATATATGTTCTGATCATTTGGACTGATCAAAACTCTATGTGACATCATCATATATTAACATCAAAAGCTCTCAGGGATATATTATAGAGATTTTAGGGAACTTGTACCCAAACTGAGTTCTTTAAATTTGAAAATGGTTTCTCAACTCTACCTACTAGTATATTTGTTCATTAATTATTTACATGGTCTCATCCAACTATTCAAACTTTATGATGGTGTTAAGTATGAAAAAATCCTTCATGAAACACTTTTATATCTTTGTATAAGCCACTTATAGGTGCTTATTTTATAGGTTGTAGGGTAGTGGGTAGAAACATGAATCATGTGTATGGTGTGAAATTATTTCAACCAGTCTTATACCCTTCCAAGTTTATCATACTTATTATCTTCAATTTTAAGGGCTTCACATGAGCTATATGCCTTATCTCAACATAATAATTTCTTGAAGACACCTGTAGGTTTGTATTCATGTTGTAGAAAAGGTAGTGAATATAAGACTTGAGTAATGTGTAAGTCATATGACCTTATACATGGTTATCAAGACATATTATTATTTTAAAAACATGATTAAGGCCTCAAACATGTTTTAACATCCACCATACAACACTTCCAGATCCTTGTGGGGCCACCTATAGGTGGACATTTCTATGTATAAGTAATAACTTTCAATATGGGTAGTATACATGGAGTCTAACCTTATATTATATCTATACACTCTATCAAAGTGTTAAAATTAAATTTTACAACATTTCAAGGATTGAAACAACTTTCCACACTACACCTCAATGTGTCATTCTCCTTAGAGCACCTGTAGGTGCACATTCAGGTTGTATGACTATGCATATATGTTAAATATTTGTCACAATTGGGCATATATCACTTGGAGTGATTTATTTTGAATGATAATGTTGAAATCATATATCTATCACCATTTTTACTCTTTAAACACCTCCATGAACATTTTCACACTTCAAGAAACTATGACTACAGTAGGAAATTTGTTGAGATTTTACTGTGTTACATATGACTATGTCCTTGATCAATACATGATATTGAAATACCTATCTTGGAAAAAAGGTGATTTATATGATATGAAAAAATTAATCACATCACATCAAATTAACTTGAAACCATTGTAGAGAAAGAAACCTTCTACAAGTGGTGAAATCTAACTGCTAGTCCACTAGTGACATCTTCATACAATTTGAACTGTTGGACACATAAAATCACTTATAATGATGAAAAAAATGGTAAAAATGAGATAGTTAATTAAAAATCCTATAAAAACAAATTAATCAACTAATTTTTATATACTATCTCAAATAAGAGGAAACGCTATAGGGTGTGGGAAACAACAAGTAGAAATGGATAGTTAACTTGTTAAGAATGGTTCATAAAGTATAGGAAAAAATATTTCAAATAAAAAAATGAAAAAAAAAAAAAATCAAGTTTAATATCTATTAATAAGATCATTTTATTTGGAAGTCTTCTTACGGGTTATACCAAGAAGAAAGCTACTAACTAGTCATGCTTTCCTAGTGGAGCAATGGAGAGATAGAATGATATTAGCCCATTTTTGGCACTTCCAAAGAATGTAAATCACTAAATTAGAGTCATGTAAGATAAATATACATTCCATAAGATTATACCACGTTCCATTATCTCCCATAGGCTATATAACCTTTAAAACTCCCTATTTTTCATCTTTTTCTTGATTTTTAGTTGACAATTTCAAGTTTCTATTAATACTAACATTCCTGAGAAGGAATATAATAAGGAATAGCATAGAGTACATTGAGATGGATTTTATAAAAAAATTATACGTAATAAAACCATACAACTTCATTTATGACCCCTAATGACATCAAATGACACAAATACTTAATGTGACCATGACCCACCTTATGACATTATATTAGACCCCTATATTAGGTTTTGGACTATATGGGGTTGAATAATTTTGAATTATGGTCAAAATATTCAACAAAATAATTTATTGTGATTATAAATATCCTCAAGGTATATCTCCATCACTCTCCACCCATGGTTCACACATGTGGGGGTGTGGAAGGAAGATAATCTTCATTTAATCTCCATTTGTAGACTACAAATAGGTTTTCATATATTATAGGGTATTCAAAGCATGCTAATATAAGTAAATTATGGTTATTGGTTATGTAATGGATTATTATAATATAATTGAGATTATCTAACTTCCCTAGAACACTCAGTTTATCCACCATTAGGTAATGAAACCTTTCAAGTCCTCCATGGTGACTATCATGAGTGATGTGTAACCTCCTTAGCAAGTGAAGGGTAGGGTAGTTGTAGAAAGTCATTAAATTGGTTCAAATATATAAATTA
The DNA here is from genome assembly GCA_037957365.1 of Torreya grandis. Lineage (NCBI taxonomy): Eukaryota > Viridiplantae > Streptophyta > Pinopsida > Cupressales > Taxaceae > Torreya > Torreya grandis. Next base: position 3,486,330 of record JARHVA010000628.1, read on the forward strand.
ATTCTATGTTTTAGTAATGATTATACCTAATTTTATTCACTAAATCTTAATCACTACCTCTGTTTAGGCCTATTCTCATCTAAGAGCCCTTGAGAGGCTAACCTACATTCATGTACATACAAACTTTAGGTAGACTAGCTAAATTAAGGACTATTGGGGTGAGACCTAGAAGGTATTTAATAATATTTATGAGGTAATATTTTATATTTTTCTATGCAATAACATGAAATATGGTAAATTAGGGTTCAGATAGAGATCAACCCTTCACCCCAACTCTAATAAAAGGCAATCTCTCATAATCATGAGAGAACTTTTAAGGCAAGCTAGGTAAGGGAAATGGGAACTATTAAGTTAAGGTTTTTATAGTATTTAAAATACTTTAATAAACATATGTAACTATTAAAATTAATGTTAATGTGATAATATATTTAAACTAGGATTAACACACCATCTCAGTCATCTGAAATGTGAGCTCAATCAAGGGTCTCATGTAAGCAAGGCAATGCCAAGGTTTAGATAAATGATGATAGGGTTAAGAGGTCTTGAATAATATTAAATACGTAAGAGAAATTAAATGTCACCAACATGGTTATATAACCCAATAATTCAAGGAATCATTAAATAAACCTATCTAGTTACATCTATCACACGGTCAAGTGTAACATTGCCACCTACAGGTAGGTCATTATCAAGAGAGTGGGAATATGATAATTATGCAAAGAGTTAAATTTTAAGAATGAAATTAAACACTAAATATTATTTCATAAATTTATTAGATTTTAATTAATCCCTTATTCCATTTTATATGTCTGAGTAAGAGTTTAATAAGCCTACACAGGGTTGTTAGGCCTATTAGGCCTAAACATGCATGTACATACTAGTTGAGTACTTATACAAATTTGGAGGTTTTATGTAGTTATAGATGCTTGTAAATAATGTGAGGAAGTAAAATAAATGTTTCTAATAATATATGAGAGTCTCTATTAATATGAAAGAGAGCTTGAGTGCCTACAAAACATTAGACCTAAAGACTGATATGCACAAGACCCTATTTAAGAGTGGGAGGCACTTTCATGTTTTGGTGGATGTTGTGTCTAAATATAATTGAAAGGGAAGTAATGGAGGTGTATTAGGGGTTTCATAAGGATGATAAACTCAAAATTTTCATAAAATCAATCAATTAAATATTAGGTCTATACATGCCCATTAGGCCTAATAGGCCTAAATAGACCTATGCACAAAGGTTGATGGAATATACATGTGTTAAGTAGTTATTTGAAATTTATAAACACATTATAATAGGTTAAGTAATAATAAACAAGTTACCAATAGGATGAGGACCTCAAATTGGTGAAATAAGTATTTATCACTTATACCTACATCATAATCATGGTCCTAACTACTACCTACAAGCAATCCCTTTAAGAAAGAAAGTGACAATTGATCCTTACATGAAAGTGACTATTTAAGAGATGTAATATGGGATTTTACTTATTTTGTTATTTTTATTTATAATTTAATCAAGTTGGCCTAGCCTTAGGAGGTAAAGAAAGGAGCCTAGTGATCTAAATAGGCCTAAACAAGCTTGTGCCTAATTTAGAGACTTTTGATTTTTTGTAGGTTGTTTAAAGTATAGAAACATCCTAAAGGGGAAGTGAGAATGTATAAAACAATTTAATAATGATAGGAGACTCAGGTAAGGTAGGGAAGTGCTTAATCAAGCCCTTAGGGCTACATAAGCATGGGAATATATGGTATGCAGAAGATAGAGTTGACTAAGAGATTGGACCTAAGTATATTATAAACCTTAAAACATGTTATGGAGTATATAACTCAATCAAAACTATAGTAGAAAGAGTAAGGGATATTCACCTCCTAGTGCTACTGTCAAGTATTTTGGGTATGATAGGGAACAATGACACTAACGTAGACCCATGAGAGGATACGGCTGAGATGATAGATCATATAGATAAAAAACGTATAGAGGATTGAAACAAATTAAATAGGATATTATGATAATTATGAATCCCCAAACCACCTATATATCACTTAGACCTTTGAGAATCAATTTAGGCTCATTAGGTTAAATCCATGCTTGCCTACTCAAAACTTTATCCTCAATCTTGGTGACCAACCCAAAACCCTCCCAAGTAGGACTATCATTAGGGGAAGATGTAGGATGTTGGTGCAGGTCCTAAAAAGGTTGTTTTATATATAAAAAGAGAAATAATATGTCAGGTTATTCTTAGGACCCCCTCAAGCTACAAAATGCTAGTCTGCCAACTCAAGCTGTACATTTAAGTGCTCATATATTTCACCGTAGAGGGACTCAATCCTAGGGCTATTAGCAGGAGTTAAGAATCCAAATGGACTCAAAATCCATAGTAAAGACATGGTTTTATGGGCCTATTGGTCAAATTCCACCCTCAAGTTCACACCTTTCAAATTTGGCTAATCTAGTACTTAGTTTTCCTTTAGAAGAAATGTTCTTTGACAAAGCCCGTAAAAATACCAAGTGTTATTTCTTTCAAAAAGTTAATTTTGGTATTTGTTCTAAGCCCTTGCCAAATTATTATAGACTTTTTGTTCAAAGCATTTTTTCTTGAGTATATTTCTTTCAAACATTTTATTTTCAACTTTCTCGAAGGATAAGTCTCCAAAAGTTACCCTACACATTTTTTCTGAAAGATATCCTTTCAAAGATGAAGGGTACTTTGTAGTTTTTTTAAGGGTATTTTTTTCCTTTCGAATAGTCCAATTCAAATTTTTTGAAGGAACTCTTGTGGAGAAAGTGCCCTTTAAAAAAAAATTGAAGGGTACATTTCAAAATTTTGAAGGCTACATTTCAAAAGTCTGAAGGGTACATTTTTTAAAGTCTGAAGGGTTATTTTGAAGAAAAATGGACCAAACAAAATTTTTAAAAGGTACCTTACAAATTTCTCAATGGGAAGTTTTCAATTTTTTTGAAGGACTCTTTCAAGCCAAAAATGATCCTTGAAACTTTTTTTAAGGTTATGCTGCAACTTTTATTAAGTGACATTTTAAGGATAAATAGACACTTTCAAATCTTTCAAAGGACCATTTCAATTTTCTAAAGGGCCAAACATAAAGTCTGAAGGAATTCATTTAGATAAATTATTTGAAGAATTCTTTTGGAAAACTTTAAAAGGTGCTAAGGTCCATTTATTTTAGACATTTTTATGATATAAATAGAGCTCTCAAAGACATGAATTATTTTAGAAAGATTGTTTGATGAATTCTTGCAAGAAAATTGTCTGCATGAAAGGGTCAAGATAAAAAGTCTTAAGGAAATACCCAAAGGAGTGATGGCCCATAGGAAGTAATTTTTAAACTATAGATAATAATCACTGCTATTCAAAAGACTTAGTGAGAAAATGAGAGCAGATAAAGAAAGCAAAATGGATAGGTTAATGGTTTAAGTCATTGATTCCATGAAATCAACAAATGCAGGTGTCCAGAGGGTAATTAGTAGTTAGAAAGAGTATTTTTCGACTATTTTAATTAATTATAGTAGTGTTGTGTGTTAGATTTTATATTTTTAGATTTTAACTCTCATGGATGATCTTTGATAGAAGCATTTTCCTATACCACTCCTAAAGGTTTGATTCCACTTGCCACCATTCTCATGACTTGTTTTGGACAAGTAAGACTCTTGACATGTAATGTATAACTCATCCATCTCTCTCATAGATCTATAACTAACTTTCATGTCAATGACACATGTCCATATGCCTCTTTAGCTTCTCCTTTTTTGCTTTTCCTCAAAGTTCTATAAATTGGGCCATTTAGACCATTGTAGATAACCACATTTTTAGTATGATGAAGCGCTACTAAATTAACATTGAACTCTACTTCTGAACATTGAATACATGACCAATTATGAGTTGTGAATTTTTTGTTGAGTATGTGAGTGATGTATAATGGAGCCAAGTGATAGTGTCATCCTTACTCCCTTTATCCTTCATGTTTGAACAATGATTTTGATGTTAATAGGTCATGTGAATTGTGTTAAATGTGTTAAAATTTCTATCAAGTATGTAATTATGTTTATGGTGTGCAATCTACCCCTTAGATTGAGTATCTTGATGATAGTTTTCAAGCATGTTGTAGACACCAAAATCGTGTCTACCCCTTGGTCCTTTCTCCCCCCTTAGTCCCCTTTGGTCCACTTAACCACTCCTAACCCATGTATTATTAATTTGAAATAATTATCTTATTTTAAGTTAGTAATTCTCTCTCCCTTGCCACCTCACCACCCTTGGATACCCTTCTTTGGATTCCCTTAATTCCCCACATGGCCAATATTAATGCCTAGACCCCCATTCCAACTTCTCCCCTTTAACCTCTCATTCATTTCAATCACCTTTGACCATTTCTTCCCCTGACTCGCTGACCCGGCAATTGGGAAAATGGATGAAAGGCTATTTTTAGCCTTTTTCCTGCCTACCAGCCACCGACATCAATCAACTGTCGACCAACGTCAGCGATATTGCCTGCATGGTTGCCTTCATAACAATTTTCTACGTCTATTATCCCCTCTTCGCTCCAGCTCTTGATCCGACTCTAGAATCTTACAATCTAATCAACAATATATTCCTTCACTCCGCCACCCTGCCAATCTCTCAGCCAGACCTCTCACTCTCTCTCTCTCTCAGGTATACACAATAGGCTTCTACACCAACTACAGCAATAGTAGGGACTCTGCATCACAAGCTACATCAACAACAGGTACAGGTATCAGCAGCACTCCTTCAATAAGGCACAGGTATGTATATTGTCTATGTTTTCATTATGCTTTCAGTTATTACTTTCAAGTAATATCCCTCCCCAGACCAGACTGTTAACTAGACCAGACCTAAATCCTTACTCCTCTGTCTCCCTATTGCCTCTATCTTTTGTCCGACCATACACTCTATCCATTGTCCCTGCAACTCTGCCCAAACCTCTACACAGACCATTGACCAAAACCAAACTCTCTCAGACCACTCAAATAGACCCAGACCCTTTCTCAGACCTGTCCACAGTCTAGAAAATTGACCAGACTTTGTCCATAAACTACTTCCCCGACCGATGCCGATCACTTCCCCAACCAACGTCGACAGCCTAACCGACGTTGGTAGACTTGACAATCGGCGTCGACAGCCTAACCGACATCGGCGACTGTGACCAGCCTGATAGCAGCATTCATGTAAGCATTTGCTTCCATTTCCTTTTTAGTCTTCAATCATTTCAGTCTTTTATCACTCTATCTTTTATCAGACATCCTTTTATCAATCAGTGGGTTGACATCCCTCAAGCTTTTGCTTTCGGGATCAAGCTTCTCCTTGGCAACCCACCATCTATCCATCTAACGCCTTCTTTGTCCAAGTCTCTTTCTTTTGCAGGTGTCATCCTCCACAACCAAAGAGGAGTTCTCACGTTCTCTGGATAACGGTGCACATGACTTCATCTAGGTACATCTAACCTTGGCCATTTTTTAGTTTCTTATTCTCTCTTTGAATGTAGAAAGCGAAAATAACATAGAAACATTTTGGCACGCCTGGTGGAACCCTAGGGTCTTCCTTGGGTTCTTCTCCTCCTTTTTCATTTAGGTGCATTAGGTTTCTCCCTTTTCACCTCTTTCTTATCCTCTAAAAGACATCATAAGTAGGATTAAAAAGAACTTTTCTTCCTTTTCTTGCATTCTAGACTTGTCAAAAACCATACTCTCGAACTATTTCTCAACTTGTCTTCATACAAAACTTCACATTTCAACTTGGGCTTAAAACACATTGCATTGTATTTCTGCTTCCTTGCATTTCTTAGTCCACACCTAGTAATTAATAACCACATATTGAATTAATCATAGTCCACTTTATGTTACATGACCAAACCACTTGCACCAAATCAAACATCAAACTTACCTGAGACAAGGCCCGACTGGGATTTCATCCCCCGGCGGATACCTTACCCATCTCAGCAATCCCACTTGGATTTCATCACCAAGGGGAAAGCCCACTCTATTCTCTGGTAGAGTCTAATCTCTACGGAAAGTATATTTTGGCTAAGTGGGCCCAGCTTATCACTGGACTCATGAAGTGAGGGGAGCTTGCTCCTTAGCACCAGGCCAAGTACGTAACCTAACCTAGACTCTTGAGCACCTAAACAAACCTAAAACCATCCATAGACTACCTCTTCTAGGACCCATTCTAATAGCCAACCTCCCAAACATCACTTTAAGGCATAAGCCACAAGATTCTAAAAATTGTTTCTTAGGATTTAACGCTTAGGGTCTGCCTGTCTCTCTTTGTTTTTTTGTTCCTATCTAGTTTTTTGAGCTAGTGAGGACATTTTATTATTTCCAAGAATCTTCAAATATTCTATAAACCACAGTCACTGACATCGGTTTTACCACCGACATCGGTAAATTTCTTCACTGGCATCGATTATTTGACCGACGTCAGCCACATTTTTTCATCGACATCAATTTTTCAATCGACGTCGGTCACTGTCACAGACTTTTTTTCCAAGACATCAACCTAAAACCCAACCCTTTTTCTGCCAAAACTACATTCTGAGTTTTTGAAACTAAAAAAACATAGTTTCTGGAACCTGACCCTTTCCTACCTTGAATGGTTTTGACACGCAGTCAAACCAAGGCTCTTCTTGACCACGTGAGACATCAACCACTTATGCCTTCCCCATCCACAACCAGTCCCTCAATGGAGTTTCATTCAGATACCAAACAAACTCCTACCTGACCAACTCCCAATCAACCTTCAATTATCCCCGAAGGGGACCCAAACTTCGAGAGACTCCTTGACCACAACGTCAAGGCTCTCCAACACTATCTCGCAAGAAACCAAATGCGAGACCTTTTGGGTTAAGCGGCAATGACATCAACACCATCCACTACCCAACCCTTTATGACTCAGACTATTGCCTCAACCATTAACTTGACCATGGCCAATATGCAAAGTTTGGCCTCCTAATCTATTTTTGGACCGACCTCCATCGGGGTTTCGTTACCCCCTCAACCACATGCAATTCAACCAAGTTCTACATCATACTAAAACTTGATTGTCTCAACCCCTCACACTCTTGCACCCATAAATGTAGGAGTGTCTATCTCCCCTTTTGCTAATGCCACCATGCAACCACCTTTGGCGGTACCTAATCAACTTATGCCTTCTATTTTCATAACCCAAGACCCTTAGCCTCCACTTCTATCCCTATGACTAGTTATACATATGTTGTGCCCCTACAAGCGTAATTGACTACGTCGTATGCCTCCTCTAGCATCTTTCAAGCACCCTACAACCTAGGGGTGCCCCACCTGCCAATCCATCAGTAGATCTCATAAAAATGCTGATGGATAAAATGTCTAGTCTCGAGACCTCTATTTTTGGTTCAAGCAATGCCCTTTCCTACGACCAAATTTGCAATGAGCCCATCCATCCCTCCATCCCGATCTGACCATACCCCAACCAATGGGAGCTTCCTAGATTTACTCACTTTCAGAGTAAAGAAGACCCACAACAGCACCTATAGGCATTCAGACATGTCTGTTATCTCATTGCCCACGATGATGTGTTACTTCTACGCATGTTCCCTATGTCACTTTCTGGCCCTGCCCTTGACTAGTATAGCTCTCTTACCAGACATTCTATCTTTTCATTCACTCAACTCGCCCAATTATTTCTCGACCATTTCTCAATTAATATCACGAAAAAAGTCTCAATCACAGACCTCTATTCCATCAGGCAATTTGATGACGAACTAATAATTGATTTTGTCACCTGTTGGAGAGGCTTGATTAACCAGCTCTCCTTCTCCTTGCCTCAACCTGAGCTCATTGAGCTCATTTCTCAAGCATGTTCCAGCCACATCTCATCCACCTTGCGGGTTCAAACATTATATACTTTTGATGAGGCCTTCACCATGGCCCGAAAACTTGAACTCTGTGCCATTGAAGAGGATAAGGTCAAATTGCGTAATACTAACGCAAGAACCAATGACCCTTCTTCCAGACCTTCTTCTTTCCACTTCAAGTCCAAAGGAGTGGCCAACACTATGGTCATTAGATCACCATCCTCGAAAAACACCGACCAATCTCAACCCTCAACATCTCACAGCATCACCAAACAATTCCAACAACGGTACATCCAGCGTTCATACACTCCACTTGGAGAATCATACGCTTCTATTTTGGAAAAACTTGTCAAACAGGGGGTCCTCAATATCCCTCCAATCCAACCACCTCAATTCAAACCTTCAAAAGCCCTCCCTACATGGTATAAGGAGGCTAACTTATGTCACTTTCATCGTGTCCATAGCCATGACATCAACAATTGTTGAACCTTCAAGAACATCATCCAAGACATGATCGACAAGGGGGATCTTGTTTTAGATAACCTGAATGTGCCTCCCAATCAAAATATCGACATCTTCAAACACCCTTTTCCAAACCATCCCCCGTATCAAGACCATATCCAAACCATGACCAATGACCCCCAAGACCATAATATTCACACTGTCAACACTGTCTCTCCTCTTGTCCCTGACCAACCTCCTCCATAGGTAGAAAAGATTTCTTCTCCCATTAGTCCTCCAATGACCTCTCTTATATTGGAGGGTGCCTTGACCATCCCTATGTCATTAGCTCCACATTCATCCTTCCTCCCACTAATGGAGGACCCCACCTTGCCTACTCCTCAAGCACAAATATAAGGCATGATCATCCCTACCCTCTACCCTCTTGAGGAGCCACACTCGCCTATTTCTTCTCCACCAAGAGAAGAACTAGTCTCTTCGCCCATCTCGATCGAGGAAGACCCAGTCAAGGTTTCCTCTTGCCTTTTGCCTGAGATTGCTACATCTCACTCATCTTTGTCCATATCTAAACCCAAACCCATATCTAACCTTGCCTCACATAATGGTGGCCCTCAACCCAAACCTAAGAAGGTCACTAAACCACACCGGAGGACTCCTCCCCCACCTTCATCATTTCCCTCTATTTTGGGCTCGCATCCATCCACTTTGCTAGGAGTGCTTCCCACTCCCATACTTCACAGAGGTAATTTTCCTCCATTGCTCTCTCAACCCATCAGACATATATCTCCTCCAAACCATCGACCAATGCCTCTTATGCCTCTCAAACCAAAGTCATCAACCCCCACTGCAACAAGACACATAGACCCACTAGCAGGTTCTTATGCCTTGCTGTTATGGCAATTGTTGTAGTCTTCTCACATCAACCTCCCGCCTCTTAAACCATATCAATCTCTCAGACCAAAACCACCCTGGTTCGACGACACTTAGATTTGTGCGTATCATCACACACCTGGGCATGACACTAAGCATTGTTGTGCCCTCAAGGTTGTCATTCACCAATGTTTGGAGAAAGACACCCTTCTTTTTGACCATATTATCAACAAGCCTTCAACAATGTCTCTTGCCTCTCAGATCTCTTCATCTTCCTCACACTCATCAATTCTTAGATCAAGGCCATCTTGGTTCGATAACTCTAAATTTTTCCACTATCATCACACTCCAGGACATGCCACTGAGCATTGTTGCACTCTTAAAGTGGCCATTCATCAACACCAAAAAAAGGATACCCTTCTCATCAAGGCTCCTCTTGACCACCCCTTTGCCAAATCATCAACACCGACCCATGTTTCTCAAACCTTGTCACCTAAATTAGGATCTCCATGCCAGACTATGGTCCCTTTGCCACCTTTAACCCCCTTATTTGAAATCAACACAATCAATCTGACCACCACACCTCAACTGACCTTGACCAATCTGTCAAACATTCTCCCTAGCTACTGGGGGAATCCAACCTTCATCCAAGCCTCAACCAACCTTTCGACCCAGTCTCGACTAAATATCAATCACTCTTTCAACCTGACCTCAACCAGACCAGCGACCAAATCTTGACCAAATTTTCGACCAAACATTTAACCAGTCTCGACCAATCAATGACCATATCAACCAACTACATGTCCAAACATCAACCAACTTCTCAATCATCTCCCACACATGACCAATTTGGAAAGAAGTAAACAAGGTAAGTTTGCTCCAAGTTGGCTCGGAGCACATCATAACACACAAGCATGGCCCAGGGACTTATCAGACCCTGAGCCCTTTTATGCCTTTCATCTATGACCATTCTATTGTTAGTCGAGTACTCATCCACTTGACATTTAACTTGAGCTAGTCCCTTGAGCAATCCTCATCCTCTTAATCCTCATTCCTTTCAACGCTATTCCCCTTAACAAATCCTCTATAACCCTTTTATACAGTATGGATGCTTTATCCTAATAAAAGGGAGACGTTGACCTTTTATAGTCTTGTCCATGACTCAAATTCTGTCAAAAATAAATCAAGATGTCAAAATATCTAAAGTCACAAAATCAAATCAAAAAGCAGACTGCTCCCTCGAAGGACAGCTATACTATCATTACTATAGCTAATAGACTACTCCCTTGAAGGATAGCTATTCAAAATCCCTATATAAAGCAAAAATATAGACCACTCCCTCAAAGGATGGCTATGACTAAATCTTGCTACAAATAGCACTTTCTAAAAGCTTCCCACATCGATCAGCTTCACAAATGACCACTAATCACAATGACATCTCTATGCAGGCTTCCCGCATTGATCAGTCTGTGCAAAAAAAAATGGGTCATGGACTTGGCTTGTAGTTGTCTCAGGGTCTCCTATAAAAAGAGGCAAGGTCATCTCTGCTCTTAAAATGGGTTACCCTATCTCCTCCTATCCTATCACCTGCTCAAGGGACTTCGAGCTCACTTTAATGTCAAAGTGATTTGATTACCGCTCTAACACAACCACTGGTTAGCGACATCATGCATGAATGGGGCTCTTAGTTCTAATAACCCCTAACTATGCTTTCTATCTGGTCCTTGTCAATGAAAGAGCAATTTGCCTTTCACCTTTTTTTCACACTTTAGTCACATCCAACCAAATTATTTTTCCAAACCACTTCAAACCAACCCAACCCAAACATTTTCAGACTACCAACATCATGACATAGTCCATTTTGCATAGTTTCTATGGACAACAATACACATGGAAACTATCGACCACTCAATTTATGTTAAGCATAAAACATTACTTGCTGAAGCATAAATAGCCTCAATTCATTTTTAGCATACATCCATCACGAATATGGAAAATTGCTAGGGATGAAAGACCCTCAAAAAATGTTACAGAATACACCATTTGGAAAAGGCTGTAACATCATCTTATCCTCATCATTTCGACACATGACCAAACCAATCGTCGACCACTTTGTCTCTTTTTTTGAACTACATTGGCCTGAGGCCCTTCACACAAGGGCTATGTAGGTAGCACTCAGATCACACGATGTCTTCTAAGGTTAGCTCAGCCACATTCTTTCATCTGCCCATTCATTCATCCACTCATCTATCTTAGCCTCGTCTCGACCAACCACTGTGGAGATCATGCCTATTTCCTCCGACCCTGACCACTTCCAAGATGACATTGCCTTGGTTATTTTTGCATGTATGCTACCTCATGACTAGTTAGCAAAATTGTTTGCAAACTATTTTTGACCCTCAGAAGTATAGGATCGCAAGCCGGTTGATCCCCAATACTTGTGACTTTTTCGTGTTTCTAGGAGCACTTCCTGATCCTGAGATACCTGGAACACGATGACCATTGGAGCTTCAGCTTAGATTGAATAACCCGATCAGCTACGACTAATGTTGGGGCCCAATTATTTCAATTTTGGCACTCCTCGACTTTTAACCTATGATAATTTGACTTGACCATCTCGTGAAGTGGTATGCATGCAATCACAACTATTGCAGCATTCACCCTCACCCTTCTCATCCACTTTCTGTCAAATCAGTACCTGATTCTAGGTTCCCTTCCCTCGACTCCTACTTTGAGGGGGAATACCTCATCCCATAATTAGGGCAATCACCCTCCTATTTTTGTCTTGCAGTTCACTTAAACAACCAATAGGGCAAAATCAACCTTATCCCATACCTGGGGCAACCAACTCCTATTTTTGTCTTGCAGTTCATCTAGAACAACCAACAAGACAAAAAGGGGCAAATGTAGACACCAAAATTGTGTCTACCCCTTGGTCCTTTCTCCCCCCTTAGTCCCCTTTGGTCCACTTAACCACTCCTAACCCATGTCTTATTAATTTGAAATAATTATCTTATTTTAAGTTAGTAATTCTCTCTCCCTTAACACCCCACCACCCTTGGATACCCTTCTTTGGATTCCCTTAATTCCCCATATGGCCAATATTAATGCCTAGACCCCCATTCCAACTTCTCCCCTTTAACCTCTCATCCATTTTAATCACCTTCGACCATTTCTTCCCCCAACTCGCTGACCTGACAGTTGGGAAAATGGACAAAAGGCTATTTTTAGCCTTTTTCCTACCTTCCAGCCACCGACATCAGTCAACTGTCGATCGACGTTGATGATATTTCCAGCATCAGTTGCTTTCATAACGGTTTTTTGTGTCCGTTATCTCCTCTTCACCCCAGCTCTTGATCTGACTCTAGAATCTTACAATCTGATCAACAATCTATTCTTTCACTCCACCACCCTGCCAATCTCTCAGCCAGACCTCTCACTCTCTCTCTCTCAGGTATACACAGCAGGCTTCTGCACCAACTACAACAATAGTAGGGACTCTGCATCATAGGCTACATCAACAACAAGTACAGGGATCAGCAGCACTCCTTCAACAAGGCACAGGTATTTATATTGTCTGTGTTTTCATTATGCTTTTAGTTATTACTTTTAAGTAATATCCCTCCCCAGATCAGACTGTTACCCAGACTAGACCCAAATCCTTACTTCTCTATCTCCCTATTGCCTCTATCTTCTGTTTGACCATACACTCTGTCCATTGTCCCTGCTACTCTACCCAAACCTCTGCACAGACCATTGACCAAAACCAGACTCTCTCAGACCACTCAAATAGACCTAGACCCTTTCTCAGACATGTCCATAGTCCAGAAACTCGACCAAACCTCGTCCACAGACTACTTCCCCAACTGACGCTGATAACTTCCCTAATCGACGTTGGCAACCTAACCGATGTCGGCAGACTTGACAACTAACGTCAATAGCCTAACTGATGTCGGTGACTATGACCAGTCTGACAACAGCATTCAGGTAAGCATTTTCTTCCATTTCCTTTTTAGTCTTCAATCATTTCAGTATTTTATCACTCTATCTTTTATCATACATCTTTTTATCAATCAGTGGGTTGACATCCCTCAAGCTTTTGCTTCCAGGAACAAGCTTCTGCTTGGCAACCCACCATCTATCCATCTAACACCTTCTTTGTCCAAGTCTCTTTCTTTTGCAGGTGTCATCCTCCACAACCAAAGAGGAGTTCTCACATCATCTGTATAACGGTGCGCATGAATTCATCTAGGTACATCTAACCTTGACCATTTCTTAGTTTCTTATTCTCTCTTTGAATGTAGAAAGCGAAAATAGCATAGAAACACATGTTACCTTTACATTGAAACACTATGTTAGTATCTTTCAATGCATGTAATTAGTCTCAGAAAGCATTATTACTCAGTAAAAGTGTGATAGTCCATGGATAAATTCTTGGTGAATCACCTCTTTAGAATATTTTTATGTTTTATACAAACTCTTAACCCTTTTTATAAACAAGTATTAGATTAGGTGATAGACACTTGGAAAAAAATTTAGGGAGCTAGCCAATTTCAATCCTAGAGACTTATCTCTCTTATAGGTTCCCAAAAAACATGAGGGATGATTCAATATTTCATGAAATTTTAAGAGTTTCATAAAATGTCCTAGGGTACATAATTTGATGACAACAGTTCTGGCACACCTGGTGGGACAACTGGTTCTAATTATTTCCATGTCAAGGTGAATGTTGGCCTCGACAAGTCCAAGGTTGTATAAGTGTTCTTAATTTAGAATTTGGAAACTTGAAAAGGTGAGATTTTATGGTTTTAGATCAAGTTATTCACATTGTACTTAATGGTCCTCACTAGATCATCTTCTAGTAGGCTTTTAATCAAGTTCCTCAGCCTAAAACTCCTCTTTAAGAACAACAACCTAAACCATTCCTGATCTTTATAGATCCTAAACAAGAAGGTTTTTAAGAGGAAGAAGAAGAAATTAAATAAATAATATATCAAGAGGAAGAGGAAATGGCTAAAAGCCATCATTTCCTAGCCTTCCACACCTAAAATCCAATTAACCTTCTTGCATATGATCATATTCCTCTTAATGCTACCAAAAGTTTCTCCAATTTTAATAGAGAGGGTCTTGTTACCCCATTTGATAATATTAGGGACATTTCAAACTTTTGAAATTTTTATAATATCACCCAAGCTAACATAACTATTAGACTACTTTTTATGTCTCTAAAAGGGAAGGAACTTGAGTGGTATATGACATTAAAAAGTGGATGTATTACTAATTGGGATAGTTTTGGAGATTTTTTGGTGAATAAATTTGAAAATAATAGTGACCATACTTCACGAATTCACCATATAAATGTGATAAAAATAGGTCTTAATGAATAGATGTGAGATTTCAATTAGAGATTTCAAGGAACATGGCATAGGATACCACCTATTATGAGGCCTCCTATAAGCTTTGTATTCCCCATCTATCTTAAGGGTATTGACACTGATGTAGCAGTAATTTTATAATCAGTAGGAGTATTTACTTTACTCAAGGCATATGAGATAGACATCAAAGTTGAGAATAGTCTAATACGAACTAGGAAACTACCTCCAAGAGTCTTCATGCATTTGTTGTCTCATAATTTAGTTGAATCCCCAAGCATATCACAATCTCCCAATACTAATGACAAGCCTAGAACTACTCCTAATAAGGTAGATGATGTTATAGATAAGGATGAAATGATTCAATCTTTGTAATCCTATCTCAAGCAAGCACAAATTTATGCAAATACTCCACCCAATCCTCAATATTATCCTCAAAAAGGATGTAGATATTCACCCCAATAAACTAACGAAGGAAGGTCAACAAGGTTTCAATAGGCAGCCCAATTCCTATAATCCTAATTCCATTTCATCAACAAAGGTTATTGTTCTAGTCCACACCAATCTAGTTCAAGGAGAGGAGCATTTGGATCATTGGGGGAAATCTCAAGGTCAGTTTATGCATAATGTTGGATAAGGTAATCAAAATTTGGTAAATCAAGAATGATCTACTCCTTATATTACATTAGAAGAATAAAATCTCATGCAAAGAGATGTTTAAGGAGAAGGTAGCAGCTAAGGTACTAGTTTTATGAATTTCCAAGTAGAAGATAATTAGGTGTTGAATCAAAATACATCAGTTACAACCAACACAAGGGATAAAAAGAGGGATTTAAGAGACACTCCATCAGCACAAGTGATTGTAATTAGTGCCTCTCCAAGGTCTCAAAGTGTAAGTACCAATGTAGTAGATCTTACTAATCACAATAATCAAATTTAGAATGTGAGCAAGGCTACCAAACCTCTAGTACAACAGGTTAAAGTCCCCTCATTGCCTTGACGAGCATAAGAAAAGGTTATTTATTCCCCTTTAAACATTATTGACTCTTTTAAGAATACCAAAACTAGCATTTCTCTTTAGGAAGTATTGCATATGCCTAGTCAAAAGGAAATCCTACAAGAACAGCTTGCTAATATCAATGTAACTCGTCAAGCTCCAAAGTAACATGGTGTGGCCCTTGCTAACACACCAAATCATGTTTTAGATCCCTCCATTAGGGCTAAAAATCCTCCACCTTTCTACCTCATACTCATTATGGGAGGCAAATTTGTTCATAACTATATTATGGACAGTGGGGCCAGTACCACAGTTATGCCTAAAGTGGTTGTTGATAAATTGGGAATAAAATATGAGCCTCATACTGAGGGTGTGTTTTAGCTTGATGTAACTCCAACCAAAAATATGGGGTTGGTTAAAGGTTTGAATGTATTCTTACATGATTTTCCAAGTTTCCCCATCCTACAAGACATTGTGGTGGTTCATCTTCCAACTCATTTTGTTATTTGCTTGTCAAGAGACTTCATGGATAAGATTGGAGGGTACCTTATCAATGATTGGCATTTTATAGATTTTAGAACAATATATGGAGCTAAAGTAACTATAATAACACATCCCTTGGTAAGGTTCCACAATGAACCATATGTGGAGATAAATTCAAATTAGAATTGTATGATTAGTGAGAAAGAAGAAGGTGCCATTAGTGGTGAAACATATTTTACCCTTGAAGGTATTTATGACCTATTTCTTAATGAGTATGGTACTAAAACCTATGAGCATGACCCTTATGCATTCATAGAATAAACTGGATTAGGATTATATTGTATACATGAGAAGAACATTCTTCTACCATCACTCACTAATGAGAATCATGAACTTGAAAGGATATGGGAAATGATTTTTTATGGCTTTAGAAGAAAGGTAGGGGTAAGAGCTAGTGTTATGTTGGTTTATCCTTCAAAGAACCAATATTATTATTCATATATATTCTATTTTAGTTGTAATTGTAATGCATTATAATATGAAGGCTTGGTTCATGGCCTTCAATGGGTAAAGAGAAAGGGAATCAAGAACTTGAAAGTATATGGAGATAGTGAACTGATTATACATCAAGTGAGAAACCAAGATATAGCCAAGAAACCTTTGCTTAAGTCATATAGGAACAAATTTTGGGATATAATTGAAGATGTTTATGCTTTCAATATTCAATATATACCAATAGACTCAGATAAACATGTTGACAGGTTGGTGATGATAGGAGAACACTTTGATATATTTGTTGATATAAGTAGAGAGAAGGACCAACCTCACATCAAATTCATTGTGAGACCTTATATTATAGATAATTAAGTTTCTTGGAAAGTGTTCAAGAGTGATAAACACATTGTACACTTTATTCAAAATGAAGTAGAATTTTGTTTAAAGAATCAAAAGAAGCTTCATAACCAATATGAAGAACAGGTTATCCAGATAAAGACAAATAAGATACCGAAGGGGTTGGTTACTTTGGAGAGTGTGTTCAATGAAGATGATGAAATAAGGAAGGAAAGGGTAAGAATGTCTACAAAGGAAGATAACTATGAAATAACATTGATATTTAAGGACAAACTTCTAAAAATTGGTACGATATGTTCTATTTCAGAAAGACAAGCCTTCATTGAATTGTGTAAATAATTTCATGATATATTTGCTTGGGAATATAAGAATTTGAAAGGGTTTGATCTAGGTCTATCTCATCACACCATTGAGTTAGAAATTGGATCTAAACTAGTTAGGTAAAAATAGAGGCATATCAATCCCAAGATAAAGGAACTCATGAAGAGAGAGCTTACCAAATTGATTGAGTTTAGGATTACTTTTCCTAGAAAAAACTCAACTTGGGTAGCTAACCTTGAACCTATTCAAAATAAGAGTGGAGAGATCAAAATTTGTGAGGACTTTAGGGATATGAATAAATTTTCACTCAAAAACCATTACCCACTACCTTCCATGGAGTAGATTTTGCAAGTGGTTTCAGGTTCTCAGCACTTTTTACTACTTGATGGATATTCAAGTTATAACCAAATATTGGTGAATGAGGAATATCATATCAATAAAACATTCACCACAAAATGGGGAACATTTTCATATATAAATATTCCTTTTGGTTTGTCTAATGTTGGTTCCACCTTCCAAAGAGCAATGGACATTGATTTTAAAAGTTTGATCAATGCATTTTTGCTTGTATACCTTGATGATATAACTATTTTTTCAAAGGATGCTAATGACCACATTAAACATCTAAGGTAGGTCTTTGATAAGTGTAGAGAGTTTGAAGTTTCTCTTAATCCAAAAAAATGTATCTTTTTTATTCATTAAGGTAAATTATTAGGTCACATTGTGTCAAAGGAAGGCATGTCTATTGATCCTTAAAGAATTAAAGCCATTATAGGCCTGTCTTTGCCTCTACACAAGAAATGTTTGATAATTTTATTAGGCAAGATAAACTTTTTAATAAGGTTTATTCTATGATTTACTACTTTGGTGAAGCTTATTACAACCATGCTCAAGAAGAACCAAGCTTTTGCTTGGACAAAGGAAAGTAAGAACAGTTTTAAGGTAATAAAATAATCAATTTACCAATCTCCTACTCTCTTAAACCCAAAATTTTCCAAGGATTTTATACTCTATACTTTTTATAATCTTGACACAAACTTAGCTATGCTTATGCAAAATAATGATGAGGAAGTTGAACAACCCATTGCATTCTTTAGTCAAGGATTGGAAGCTTATGAGGTCAAGTACACATTTGTTGAGAAGTAGGATTTAGCTATGATAAGAGGTTTGAAAAATTCTAGGAACATGATCTCAAAAAATATGATACATGTCATGGTCTCTCAACCTAGCACCAAAGAGTTCCTCTTAAGCAAAGACCTCAATGAGAAGAGATTTAGGTGGATTACAAAGGTAATGGAGTATGATGTTGATATCAAGGTAACCAACTTGGTAAGAGGAATGGGGTTGTGTGAACATCTGGATTTAGGTCTTCAAGGGATAAAGGAAGAGGTCTTGGTTAGTCAAGCTCATCCCTAATTATCCGGTCACATACCAATTTAAAGTTAGACACAAGACATCATTGGTTTCCTCTAAAATGGTGATTACCCTAATGGTTTGAATAAGTCACAAATAATGTATTTTACATTGCAAACCATTCCTTATTGTCTTGTATATGTTATTTTATTTTAGAAGGATGTGAATGGTGTAATACTAAGGTGTGTTGACAATGATCAGTTTGGCATCTTGCTAGAAAAGTTTCATAATGGTGTAGATGGAGGTCATTTCTTGCCAAAAACAATAGATGAAAATATAATTAGGGTAGGGTATTATTGGCCAAGCCTTTTCAAGGATTTATACTCTTGGGTTAGGAGGTGTCCTCAATGTGCCTTCTTTATAGGAAAATATAAACTTACGTCCCTTCCATTGAATCCTATCCAGGTGGACCAACCTTTCATGTAATGGGGCCTTGATTTCATTGGTATGATGAACCCTCCATCAAGTGCTAGAAAAAAATGGATATTGACTACTACTAACTATTTCACAAGGTGGGTAGAGGTTGTTTTATTGAAGGAGGCAAATGAAAATGCAATTTTAGAGTTTTATGAGAGTATCACAACAAGATTTGGGGTCCCCTATACTATCATTTCTAATAATGCACTTACTTTTATGAGTTCTAAAACTTTTGAGTGGAAAAATAATAATAAAATTTACTTGAGTACCTCATCCAACTATTACCCTCAAAATAATGGATTGGCTGAGTCTACTAACAATAATCTCATCAAGATCATCAAGAGAACATTAGAGAACAATCAATTATCATGGCACACCAAGTTGAAGAAAACATTATGGGCTATTAGGATCAATATTAAGAGATCAATTGGTAACTCTCCCTTTGTGTTGGTTTATAAGAGAGAATCTAGGTTTTCCATCTCTCAATATCTCCCTAATCTAGGACATACACATCAACTAGAAGTCTTAGAAAATACTCTGATGGAAGTCAGATCGATAGAACTAATGAAACTATAAGAAGTAAGGGACAATGCACATAATACCATGGAACACCACCAAGTACTCATGAAAAAGTCCTTTGAAAAAATATTAAGTAAAAGAGTGTTCAAGGAAGTGACTTGGTTCTAAAATGGGATGAGGACAGATCAAAACTGGGTAAACATACAAAGTTTGATGCTTTGTGGAGTGACCCTTACATTAACAAAAAGTCTAAGTAAAGTAACTCCTTTCAACTAACCAAGATAAATGGAGAAGAGTTGCCTATCCTTATGAATGGGATACATATAAAGTTTTGTTATTAGTCCTTGCAAGTCTATCTTTTAAATAGTAACATAGGTGTGTATGTGTTTATTCTAGTTTTGTTTTGACTATTGTGATCCCTAAGTGTTCTAGTTAACACATGCATGTTTCTTTTTTTTCTTTGTGTTATGTAAGTGATTAATAACACAAGTGTGTTTTTGCCTATGTGTGTCTTAAGTAATGTCATTGTCTTGTGGTCAATTCAAGGTCTATTCATGATAATCTAAGTGCTCATTTTGCATGACTCCATGCCCAATGGAAGGATTTAGGAAACTAGTCTTAGGTATAACAGGCATGCCATACCCCTATAAATCACCAATAATGTTGGTTAAATGCCACCAATAAGTTTGTACCTTTAAAATTTGGATGATCTAGTACTTAGTTTTCCTTTGGAAAAATTCTCTTTGACAAAGCCCACAAAAATACCAAGTGTTATTTATTTCAAAAAAATCATTTTGGTATCTATTCTAAGGCCTTGCTAAATTATTTTAGACTTTTTTTTTGACGCATTTTTCCTTAAGTATATTTATTTCAAACATTTTGTTTTGAACTTTCTTGAAGGATAAGTCTCCAAAATTTACCCTACGCCTTTTTTCCAAAATATATCCTTTCAAATCTGAAGGGTAATTTGTAATTTTTTTGAAGGGTATTTTTTCCTTTTGAATGGTCCATCTAAACTTTTCTAAAGGAAATCTTGTGGAGAAAGTTCCCTTTACAAAAATTTTGAAGGGTACATTTCAAAAGTTTTAAGGGTACATTTTAAAAAGTTTGAAGGGTTCTTTTGTAGAAAAATGGACCAAATATAAATTCTGAAAGGTACCTTGAAAATCTTCTTGGGGGGTAGTTTTCAACTTTTCCAAAGGAATTTTTCAAGCCAAAAAGAACCCTTGCAATTTTTCTGAAGGGTATGTTACAACTTTTACAAAGGTACATTCTAAGTCTAAATGGATGCTTTCAAATATTCTAAAGGACAGTTTCAATTTTTTGAAGGTCTAAATAGAAAGTTTGAAGGAATTATTTCTAAAAATTTATTCTAAGAATTCTTTCAGAAAATTTGAAAAGGTGTAAGGTGCTAAGGTCCATTTCTTTCAGACATTTTGTCTGATATAAATAGAGATCTCAAAGACATGAATTCTTGTAGGAAAATTGTCCACAAGAAAGGGTCAATACAAAAAGTCTAAAAGAAATAACCAAAGGATTGATGGCCTACAAGAAGTAAATTTTAAACTATGGAGAATAGTTGTTGCTATTAAAAAGACTTGGTGAGAACATGAGAGTAGACAAAGAAAGAAAAATGGACAGGTTGATGGTTCAAGTTCTTGCTTCAATGAAATTGACAAATATAGGTGTCTAGAGGGTAACTAGTAGTTAGAAAGAGCATTTTATAACTTTTGTCATAATTTTTAGTAGTGTGATGTGTTAGTTTTTTTGTTTTTAGTTTCAAACTCTCATGGATGATTTTTGATAGAAGTAGTTTTCTATGCCACTCCTGAAGGTTTGATGCCACTTTCCACCATTCTCATGACTTGTTTTGGACAAGTAAGACTCCTAACATGGCATGGATCTCTCATCCATCTCTCTTATGGATCTATAACTAACTTTCATATCAATGACACATGTCTATATGCCTCTTTAGCTTCTCCTTTTTTTCTCTTCCTCAATGTTTTATAAATTGGGTGATTTTGACCATTGTAGATAACCACAATTTTTGTATGGTGAAGCCCTACTAAAATGTCATTGCACTGTACTTTTGAACATTAAATACATCACCAATTCTAATTTTTGAATTTCTAAGTGAGTGATGTATAGTGGAGTGCAAGTGATAGTATCATCTTTACTCCCTCTATCCTTCATGTTTGAACAAAGATTTTGCTATTACCAGGTCATGTGAAGTGTGTTAAATGTGTTAATTTTTTTTTTAATTATTCATTTGTGTTTATAGTGTGCAATCTATCCCTTAGGAAGAGTATCTTGATGATAGTTTTTAAGCATGTTACCTTCACATTGAAACACTATGCTAGTATCTTTCAATGCATGAAATTAGTCTTAAAAAGCATTGTTACTTAGTATAAGTGTTATAGTCTATGGATAAATTCTTGGTGAATCACCTCTTTATCATAGTTTTCTATTTTATTCAAACTCTTGACCCTTTTCATGAATAAAAATTAGATTAGGTGATAGACACTCAGAGAAAATTTCAAGCAGCTAGCCTTTTTCAATCTTAGAGACTCATCTCTCTTACAAGATCCCACAAACTTGAGGGATGATTCAATGTTTCATCCAATTATAGTATTTTCATAAAATTTTCTAGGGTGCACAATTTGATGACAACAGGGCCCACCTCTATGAATCATTGCTAAGACTAAAAACATGTCCATAAGGCTTATAAAGAGATTGAGGCACACCATCTTTTATTCATATCTCCACACAAAACATGCATGGGACTAAAATTGTTCTATTATTTTTAGGGGGGTATATGTACTAAACATCCATGACCATAATTTTAGGATTGGAGGTCTGATCTTTATGAACCATCGTTAATATGGTAAGCCTCTAAAACCCTGCTTAAACCCTAAGATAGACCTGACTTGAGAAAAAATTGTATTTTTGAAATAAAATACCCTAAATTTTCTTGGAAATTACTTATATCACCTATTAAAATCATAAGAGAACCTGATCATGGTATTGGTTTGTATGGACTACTATACATACCTATTATAAATGGTACATTTTCAAGGTTTTACATAGAGAATTAGGTACAAGGATATTTATAAGGTTTCCAATAATTGGAAAATATTTTATAAGAATTATTTCAACTTCCCACATCACTGACTACTTACATTTCATACTGAAAGTGCCTCTATATTTTTTTACTATATAACCAGTCTGTAGAAGCTAGTGAAGGTGGCCTAGTCACTTAAATGGAGTAGAATTATAAAAGCATATCATTTATAGATAAAATATTATAATAAAAACATGTTTTTCATACATTAAATATTCCTATTCACCTATTCTAAGGTTTCTATTTAGGTCTTTGATCATCCATCAATAAATAGTCAAACCACTTAGCCTAAATTTCTTAGTTGACCTACTTGGTTAGCAAGAAGAAGTGAATGTTTGCATAGAAGGAATAATATGAGATCAATAAAGGATTATAATACCTTTGTATTTGATTAATAAAATTTATTAAATTCACTTTATAGTCATAATTTCATAGTAGGAGAGTTTCATAAGCTAGTCAACATGTAAGGGATGATGATAGGCTACTCAATACCACATGGAGGTCTCATTAAAATTCATTTGCAATTTATAACTACCATAGGATAACTTATTGAGACTTTTTGGGTTTAAAAATTATTTAAAATAGGTTAAACAAGTCTAACTTATCCTCCACCACTCCACCTCATTGCCTAAAGGGCCCATTGAAGACCACAAATTAGGAGACCAATGCATGAAGGGAATATGAAGGACATTTATATCTATTATAACTGATGATGGAGTGTGATATGGTAAGTTATGAAATATAAATCTCACCTTCATTCCATTCTCCCTTTCTTTCCCTTCTCATTCTTCTATTTATTGAGGACTTAAGGCCATTATTGATATCCCTCACCTAGGTATGAGGAAAATCTACCTGAATTTGTACTTTTTAGACCTCTTAAAATATTAATGGAATGATTTAACTTCTTCATAATTATTTTATAGTGTTTATATTCTTGTTTTTATATTCAAAATTAATTTAATATCTCCATTTGCATGTCCAATCCTCACTTAGATGCTAACACATTTTCTATATAGGTCATCTAGTGTGTTACGATGTTAATGAATGAGTTTAGAGTGGGAATTTGACTATAAGTGACTTTAAAAAAACCTTCCTTTCATTACCCTCATTATATAGTCATCCAAAACAAACTCTATATGAAACATTTTTTCCTATAAGCCATTGTAGATAGTTATTCAACTCTATGCATTGTCCATGTGTGTTTTAATTTAAAACATAGTGGATAAGATATATTAGTTCATCAAAACCCTTAGATTAGTTTTATTTTATGAAATATATACCCCTTTTCAACCTAATATTAGTAAGTCTTAGTGAATTAATCCAAAATAGATGTACTAGGGGAGATATCCTCATAACCTAGAGGTCTAGCCTAGTCATAGGTCACTCACATCCTTGGGTTATTCCCATGTTACCCTAGCCTTAAAATTATTCCTAAATAACCTCCTTATAGGGTGTATGTTGGATATATAAAAATTATACCATACCTAAATACGTAATTTATTACCCAATCTATAAATGGAAATGATATGGGTCATTCTAACCTATATAGAGAAGGGAGTGATTAGGGGATAATCAGGCACAAGCATAAAGAAACTCCTCCCACCTTAAAAGTATTGGATGGAGTGACCCAATGTTCATAATTCTTAGTATGGTATGAATCATTTATGTGATTTAGTAAATATCCATATCATATAATAGATCGATGTCATATTTATACATATTTCATGATGTTGATGTGATAAATAATGAAATCCAATTATGGATAACAAGATGTGATGGTTAATTCCTACCCTATTAATATATTTTTAGATTCAAATACTTGAAATCATTTAATGGACTTCACTATGTATGGGTTGCATTAGTGTGGTGGTCCGATTATTTGCATTTATCTTGATCATAAGTAAATATGATGTTTTATGTCACTTTTGGCCTATACTGGACCTATTCAAAATTAAAATTGACATTAATAGGTGTCTTAAATGCCAAAATACCAATATATATATATATATATACATACATATATATATATATATATATACATATATATATATATATATATATATATATATATATACGTATATATACATATATATATATATACATACATATATATATATACATATATATATATACATATATATATATATAAATATATATATACATATATATATATATATATATATATATATATAGATACATATATATATGTATATATATATACATATATATATATATATATATATACATACATATATATATATACATATATATATATATATATATTTAATTAATACAATTTCATCCCACCATTTTCTCAATTGCTTGCCTATTTATTCTAGCGCAGGTCTCTAGATACACACTTTCTCCATTGTTTTGGAATGGAACACCCTTTGTGTGTGTGTGTGTGTGTGTGTGTGTGTATTAATCCCACTAGAGAATTAAAATATATCTCTTAGTTCCTTATTTTAGTGAAATAAGATTAATGATGAAATATTTTATTTGGGCACTCTTTGAGTGAGTAAAATATGGAATTGTAATATAAGGTAATTGGGAACAAGTGGGAAGCCATTGCACCCACCATTAATGTATTGAAGGGATTGATTAGGTATTATGAGGGTTGACGATTGAATGAGCATGGATGATGTGGGATGATGAGTTAATAATTATGTATGATGAGATATGGTGAGGTTCAATGAGGAGTTTATTAGAGATGATGGAGTGATTATAGATGATGAGGCTCAATAAGGGAGTGATTAGTGACAATGAATAACTAAAGAGAGTGATTAGGGGTGATGAGGGATGAGGATGGTGTGATTACGGATGAGGGAGGGATGATGAGCATGTGAAAATAAATCAAATATTCATTTGATGTACATAAGTCATCAATGTGAGCTATACTACCCAAATCACAACACTTTGGCTTGATTTCAAAGATAGTGGTTTCTAAACTTTAATTTTGACAAACCTATGACTCCTATAAATGTTAGAAATAAATTAAGAAGGCACATAAACCTAAAAATGACTGTGTTTACCTAAAATAGACATCGATTGTAAATGATATGCCCTAAAATCCATAGGTTTAATACTAAAATCCTAAAAATACCTAAGTGCTAACCAAATTGGATTATGTAAAAATATCTCCCACATTGTAAGGCATGAAAATTTGATACAAACTCTATTATATATAGAGTGATCCTAATTTCTTATATTTAGTAAAATAAATTTAAAATATAAAGAATATAAAACTAATAGTATAAATGTAAACTTACGCTTTTAGGAATATGAAAGTAATACATACATGGTATTACATGTATACATTTATTTTACATTGTATGAGAAAAATTATATACCCCTTTTTATATATATTATTTTATTTTTAGTGCAATGTGAAAATAATGAATACGTACTATTTTTTGTTTGAATTAAAAAAATAGTCCATTTGGATTATATATGGGTTAGATTCCTAAGCCAAAGGGTTGGACCTATCAATACACAATTGAGTCTACGAGTTTTGATAGAAACCAGCAAAATTAAACTTTTATCATAAAACACACTATGAATTCCAATGATAAAAATCATAAAATTATTACCATGAGGATGAGCATGATCTCCTCTTTACAAATGTATGATTTTTATGATTTTTGGACTATTTTAAGCATTCAATATATGTTGATCTCTAACTATAGATTTTTTAAGCCACTACATACCAAAAATTCACATGCCTATACATACTTATGTATATATTTTTTTCATCCAAATGCAAACAAATTATGGTTACAAATTAGGCCTAATTCTACATGGATTTAAAAGACTAGTTTTTTTTTTGTGACGGGACTTCATGGCTAGTTATCCATTTTATTTTTCAGTTTTTACAATCTATTTACTTTCAAAATTAAATAAAAATATCATGTGTGTGTGTGTGTGTGTGTGTCTAATAATAATAATAATAATAATAATAATAATAATAATAATAATAATAATAATAATAATAAAATAGATTTTCTTATATAAAGTTTCACTAAATGGTTTGAAACAATATTAAACAATTCTAAAAAATGAGGGGCCACATGACTGGCTATCTACTATGTTTTCCTAGAATATAGAGTTCAAATTAAAATTTTAGATGTTTGACTTAGTTATATTTAATGATTCAAATAAAATATTATTTTGGAAACTAGACTAAAAATTCTACAGTTCATGTTCTTACACCATCCTCAAATTTTGAGTGTGGCCATCTCAAATTATCAATAGAAGTTTAGATTTCATAATTTATGCAAAAATCATGTGTAGGTTAGGCCCCTTTTGGTCCCCAAAATTTATGCACTTACCCATGTATTCTACCTCCAATACCTCTACTCAATCCAAATCAAATCACCCATCCAAAGTCCCAAAACAACTACTATGATGGACCCTCTTCATAGTATGAAAAATAAAATAAAAATTCTCCACTCAAAGAATGAAATAGTAAAAAAATAGGGTTACTTTAAATATTATTAGATTCCTAATCATTTGTCTCATAATTCATTTATCAGCCTTTTACACCAATACTCTTTACTCTAAACAATAATCTATATTATACAAAATTATCACACCACATTATATCCTTTCATGATTATTTCTTATATTTTATCATGATGATTGATTACTGAATAAGATCTTCCCTAGAATCCTAAAGGATTGTACTCTTAATTGGATCTATGATCTTCCATATGGATCTATCCATTATTTCATATTACTTGTGGATGATTTCTTATTTAATTTTCATATTAACATATTCATGAAGGTCACATTTGTTAAACTATCTCAAACTATCCACATTAAAAATGAACACATTATTTATTATGTGCTTATATTTAAAAAAATGGTTACAAAAATTAATTATGGCCACTAGATAGTGAACTCAAAAGTAATTTTGTTGATAGCTTGATTCTAATTGTTAAAGTTTGTTTTAATTATTTTCCTTCTTTTGATGAGATTTGTAATTCTATTAGATAAGAATAAATTAATATTTTGGATGTAAATATTATTAAGTATAGTTTCAATGTTTCTTCTTATAAATTTCTAAATAATTTAAATTTTATTAGTGGGCAAAATGACCATGGATTTCCAACTAACAATTACTATAATAGCGTAGTCAATGTCATAAAACAACCATTTTAGATTTTTTTAAAGTCCAAAAAGGAAAATAAGAGAGTTTATTAGACTCAATGAAGATCAATGACATATCTTGAAGAAATTTATTGAAAATAACATGATCATTTTTTAAAGAGTAATACCAATAGATACTTAAAAATCCTTGCCAAAATAGTTTATCTAAACACATCTTGTGATAGTCTGGAGTTCAAATAAATTCAACTAAAATATGTATTTCATTGAAGCATAATATTCTATTTCTCATTAAGATCAATCAAATACAAAAATGAAGAGAAAAATTCCAAATAAAATGTGAATCAATAAATGAATCATTCATATGAACAAATAAATATATTTATATCCCCTTTACTAGATCACAATAATTAAAAAGATATAAATGTGAATGTGAATGTAATTGGTGATAAAAATAATAACTATAATAAAATTCCATTTGAATACAAATCTCATCTATTCAATATCTCTTTGGGTACAAATAAATTAAACATAAAGAGTATTAGAGCACCAATCCAAATTGTATATATGATGAAATTGAGATTCTAATTTGTTGGCTAGATATTTTGTAGGCTAGAAAAGATACCTAGGTAGTCATGGGATTAAATCCCCTTTATTTAATGGTGAATCTCCTGTATGATTATGTTTATCTACTATAACTATTCACACATTCAGTTTTTATAATTTCTACAAATTATGCATAGGATATACATAAGTTATCTTAGTTTTGGGTATTACTTTAATCACAAAGTTCATGAACCATAATAAAGTGATTTCATAGAAAATAAGCAGTTGATTCAGAGATTATGAAAAGAATTTCTTATAATGTGGAGAATGAAAATAACTAGAATTCATGAAAAAGAAAGAATTTGTACTTCACAACAATTATTTTTTGTAGAGTTTATTGTATATGTAAAAATAGATAAACATACAAGATGTGATAATTTTTTCAAAAAATGATTAAGATAAGATTGAATTCATATTCAAATTAAATGATAACACAAAGTTTACCATTTTATCCTTCACATAATGTAGTGAAATATCTCCTTAGATGAAAAGTTCCTCAAAAACTAACTTTTATTCTTATTCACTTTTAACCAAGTTCATACAAAAACATAAATAATTCTAAATGCAAATTTTTAGATTGCTTAATCTATTTTGCATAATAGTTAAAATTGCTTTTTCAAAATTAGCATCCCTTATATCAGAGTCTTCTCCCATATTTATACATTTTTAGATATCAAATACAATTAGGAGATGAATCCTTAAATTCTCCATGTGTTGTGTTAAATTATGAAAACCATTGAGAGACATCTTCCTTGAATTTCTCATGTGTGGTGTGCAATAGATAGTGACATGTAGCTCCTCTTGATCTTATTGTTTGGATCAAATAAAACCTCTTTACATGTTGCACTCATCTCGCTCAAGTAATTTGTTTTTAAAAAATGACTTCAAGTAATGACATCTATACAAGTTACTTGTGTCTTTCAATTTATCATGTAACTTACTTTTACAAGTAATTTCTACGAGTGAGTGATAAGCATTTAAAACTCTAGGTTTCTTTGGGAAAGTTACTAGGGTTGGAAAACTTGATGAAGTAGAAGCAATAGGTATTCATAACTATGGGTAAGCAGTAATTGAGAATCCAATTAGGTAATGTCCCTGGGGAATTCTGAGTAATATAAGGCTATTTGTTTGGGTTTGAGATTCTAAGTAGGAAGCCATGAGGGGTTTGGGTAGATGATCTAGGTCAAATGTTAGGTATTTTCTCAAGGATTCTATATTTTTGGATTTTGCTTAATATTTTTCATATTCAAAGTGTTTATAAAGAATTTTACAAGGTTTTAATCAACAACTATTCATGTACAAATGACCTATAATTGAAAGTAAAAGAAGAAAAGATAGAAAAAAAAAACTTAAAAAATAATGGATAAAATTTTAATAGAGAAAAATGAGATATATAGATAGAAAGGGATGCTGAAAATAAAGGTGAAACAATCTAATTACCTTGAATTTAAATGGGTTGTGAATATTTTGCACCAAAATCGCTCTAAAAGCTCAAACAATATCATTTGAGATTTGTAAGGGCAATAACTAAGTTAGAGAACTTAATAGCTAGGTGGGAAATGAGGTGGAATTTTAAATATTTATATTATTCCATAAATTAATGAATACTAAGTGACATGTGTGAGATAATCCACGTAAGCATTTTGATGACTATCAGGTTTCATGAATTAATTTACTTAATTTGGTCTATGAAGTGAAGTAACTTCATAACTTTGATTTGGTCTAAGCTTGTGAAGACTTCAAGATTATGAACCTTTGTTTATTTTAATTCTAAAATGTAGTAATGTAAGGTTGAAACCCTAGGTGGTTATAATTAGTGATTTGCACATTTACAAATATACATTGCTCAACTTTTGAGAACTAAAGTCATTTCATAATTCTAATTTAAACTAGATGGTGTAACTCAGGTTTGCATAGACAACTTACTTCACCTTTTTGAATAAGAAAAATAACCAAGAGAACCTGAATTAGATTAGAAATGATCCCAAACACTTAGTTTTTTGAATTTATTATAAATATAGATAAATGGGTTTTATGAGAATGACCTAGGAAGATATTGTCTAACATTCTAGAGCAATTTAAAGAAATTGGTAAAGAAACTAATTACAATGGAAACTAATAAAGTCTAAGTATTATTCAAGGGACTGAGTTTTGACAAGGATAATTGACTCTCATAAAATAAAAGACAAAAATTTCAATAGGGGTAACCCAAAATCTCCATATGTGAAATTTTAGGGACAATAGTTGGCTCTGATTGGGGACATCTTTATTTCTATAAAAAAAAATTGAAACCAGGATGAGATCCTAGAATATCTAGTTTTGAGTCTTGTCTATTGGGTATGGACTCATGTAAAAATAAATTATGAAAAACCTCAAAATAAACAAATAGAAAATAAAAACAACTATACAAAATAAAAATTAATGTTTTATTTATATACATGTAGATGTTACCCTATTGCTTAGTTCTTATAAAGCTTCAAGTGCTACCCATTGTAAGGAAGTGATAATTCAATTCCATCTTGGTAAGATATGATTAAGATATCATTTGATTCACCTTGAAGCAAACAAACCATCGTATATGTGTCATCTAGTTTACTTTCTGTCATTAATTGGCATAAGCCTCTTCCTTTCACTAGATTTGTTGGTTTGATATCAAGATCAAACTCTTGAACCTTAGCTACCCAAGTGCCTCTTATAAATCATAACTTTTGTTGTGTTAAAATATATTTAATTGCATTGTCATGTACATATACTTTATTATATAAAATAATATATAGTACCTGAAGGATTTGCATACTTTGACTACAACAAAGGCATGTTTTTCCATCTATGTATACTTTAGTTCATAAATTTTAAATGGATGGCTCATGAAAGCTATGGGAGATTGAATATCTTCATAATTCTTTTGTAGAAGTATGGATGACATGGTATGCTTAGAAGAATAACAATAAAGAATGAATTCCTTAATAAAATCTAGAGAAGCCAACACTAGAGCTTGAGTTATGGCTGCTTTAATCTTTTCAAATGCCTTCTTACCTTTATAATTCCACTCGAGTTATTTCTTCTTTTTCATCATAGCATAAATGTGGAAAATTAACTCGATAAGGTCAATAATGAACCTTCTAAAGATGTTAACCTTACCAAATAATGAATATAGTCCTTTCTTAGATGTAGGCATAGGTAGACTTTGAATAGATTTCACCATTTTTAGGTCAATATTTGTTCCCTCCTTTGAGAAAATGTGACCAAGAAGTTTCCCTTTATTCATAGCTAATATTGATTTCTTAGGATTCAAAGATATCCCATGTTTCTTACACTAGATAAAAATCTCTTCTAAATTATCCAAATATTTATTCCTCTTCTTGGAGAAGAATATCAAGTCATGAATATATACAACTATACTCTTATTATTTAAATGTGTAAATTCTAGATCCATTACTCATTGAAAAGTTTCTCTAGCATTAAAAAGCCAAAATGGAATATTTTGATAGGCAAATGTCCCCCATGGTGTTTTGAAATTAATATTTTATTGATATTCTTCTACCACTTTTATCTGATTATATCTTAAAAATCCATCTAACATGGACAACATTTCTAAGCCTATAACTACTTGCAAGGTATGATCCATAATAGTCAATAGATAGTTATCTTTCAAAGAATATTGATTCAAATTATGTAAATTAACACATAAACATATTTATCTATTCTTCTTTCTTACTAGGATAATGTTAGCTACCCATCCTGAATGATGAATGGGATAAATTATCTTAGAATCAATTATCTTATATATTTCAACAAAGATAGTACCTATGATTGTTGGATTATGATGGTGAAGCTTTTTCTTGAAAGGTTTTACCTTTGACTAAAGTGAAATTTAATGTTGTGCCTCCTTTGGATAAAAGGTCTTTATAAGACCAAGAAAAAACATCAATATATTTCCTAAGAAGCTTAATGAATTCTTATTTTTTCTCTTGGAAACAACATTTTCTAATGTTGACCAACTTGGGATCTTCATCAATACCCAAATTAACTTGTTGTACTTATGGAGAATAAATCTCACTATACTTTCTTTTTCTTCAAAAATTGATCATGCTTATAAAACAATTCTTCTAAATAAACTAACCTTTTATGGATTTTATTTCTCTTCAATTGAATCACATCTTCGTTATCATCATGTTTAGATTTAGAATTATCGATTGTCTTCTGGCATGGAAGTGAATTACTTCCTTCAAAATATAGTTCATCAAAATTATCTTGTTGTTCACATAAATTAGCTATCTATTTTTCATCATTAAGACCTATCATTGATCAACATTGTATCAAACCATTAGATAGAAAACTATTTCTACTCTATAGTCACCTTCTTAAAAAAGTGTAGGTTATTTTTTTGGCATGAGTAGAGTTTTAGTAATAATAAGAGAATCAACTCTAGAGTTCTAATCATGAGGAATGAAATTGATTAAAAAGGCTTCAAAATCAAGTATTGCACTCAGAAATTGATCATGATAGTACCTTAGCTTATCTTTTTTACTTGGTATTGGCCATGAATTTGCCTTTCAATCAACTCAACATCTCTTTATGATTTTATAAGTCTCACTCCTTTTTATTTTACTTGTTCTAGTCCTAATAAAAATGATTTAGAATCTATTGTGTTGTTAGTATTTTCAAATATTAGTTTGTGAAAATAAGGATATACCTTACCATCAGGTAATATCAGTACAACCCCAACACTTGAACTAAGAGAATAGTATTTGTCATCAAATTCCAGCATATATATTTTCTCCTCTTATTCTTGTGTCTTTAGTTCTTGTGTGTCCTTTCCCAATTCAAGGTAATAGACTCCATGATCTAATTAATAAAAAAAAATGTGATCTTGGATCATCTGACTTAGAAATTATATACTTGGATTTATTCTTAGGTTCAAGTTTTTGATTAACACCATAGATTGGAATATGATCACAAGACCAATCCATCTTGAATTCTCCCATGAGATCTTTCCAAAAGTTTCTACTCAACAACATTATGTAGGAAAGTGGAATATCTACTACTAGAATCATCATTTTAAGCCTTTTATTAGGATAAGCTACTAGAATAGTTTGACCTCATTTGATTTGTATAATCGAGGAAACTAATATTTCTATTGAGTAACATCTCCCTATTGACTTATTTAGAGTGAATCCAAGGGAATCAACTTATTTAGCTACCATGAAATTATCAAAACCTCTAAAATCTAGGATATAATTTCTCAACTTGAACCTGTAGATTAAGAGAGATACATAGAATGGCTCTATTATTTCATATGTAGAAGCAAATGTGGGGGAGGTAGTTGTAGCATTGTTTTGGAAAGAGACCTATTTGAGAGTAGGCAAGATACCTTTTGAAGCATTAGTTATATTTTTTTATCCTTTACTTTGAACATACTTAACTAATATATTCATTTAAACTAAATAGGACTTCAAATATTTATCTTCTGACATTTGAATCTTAGTTTTCTTGATGTGATAAATAATTTCAAAAGAAGGGATGGACATCAACAAAGTAGGATTAGCTTTAGAATAATGAGTGACTATATTATGAGGTTGAGAAGAAGATACTACTTATTTATCTTTTAGGGAAAGAGAAGTGGGCAAAGAACTACCTATTTTGAGAATGCTAACATCTTACTTGGATACTTCTTTATCTTTACCTTATTGATTAGAAGATTTTCACCAACTTGACAAGTTTGTGATCTTGTAAATACTGCAAAACAATGACTATAATCATCTTCAAGTATTTATTCATAATCACTTTCTGATTAATATGAAAGGTAGATTATATTGAATTTTCCAATAGGATCTACAATATCATCCTCATCAACAAGTCTATGATCAAGATCAGCATCCAGATGATCTTCTTTTTTCATTTCAACATGTTTTTTTGGAGTATCCTAAATAACCAGTCTTTATGGAAGTCTAGTAATATGATTTCGATTTTGATGATTAAAATTGCATGTAGGTGCATTCCTAATAAGATGAGAATGAGAACCTTGATTAATTTGCCTTTTAACTTGTAGCAAGTCATTAGTCAATTTCTATAGTAGGGGATCAATAGTGGTTTGCAATGGAGTCAAAGTAGAAATTTCAACCTTAGAATATATTTTTTTAATCTTTTTAGCCATAATAAGGTCATCTTCAACCTCTATATAAATGTTCTAATTTTTTAAATCAATAGGATGTGCTCTACGTAACTAATAACTAACCTATGATAACTAAGCATTGATGAAAAACACTTTTGATTATCACTAGTGGATTGAGTAGCCTGAAGTATTTTGTAGAGTAGTCTATTAAATTTTACAATGAAATCCCACATGTGTTCATGTGGCTCTTTTTTAAAATAATTCAATTGAATAATTAATATGTGTGAGTATTCATCATCTTTAAACCTTTTTTTAAAATTCCTCATGCATATTGGCCCAATTATTTATAGTACCAAGAGCCAAATGGTAGAACCATTATACAGCTAAATCATGTAAGGTTTCAATGAAGAGTCTGACTAATACATATTCATGATTGATGCTAATCACTCCATAGGTTACAAATAAATCATCTAAGTGCTCATTTTGACTCTATTTTCCATCCCCTATGACCTTAGGAAAGTTGTTTCTTGACCCCTTAGGCAAGTCATGGAAAGGGGGAGTTAAATTTAGTGGGTTAATCACTACCCCCCCCAAGGGATAAGAAGTTGTTGCACCATTATTCTGGGAATAAGTAACTAAGGATTAGAAAGTTGGATTATTCCTAAATAATTATGTTGTAGCTGATTTACAAGAGTTTTTACTCATTTGATAGGTGAAATACTTGCTCTTCTTATTCTAATTTGGGAAGGAAAGCTGAAATTAAAATGTTCTTGCAGTTGAAATAAATTATCAGTTTGGCCTTGAGCTCTTCTTGCCCTAGTGAAAGGTTGATTTGATAGATTGAAGTGATTATGCTTGTCTAAGGATTTGTTTAAATTACTTTAGGTTTAGAAACAAAGACTTGGTAAGAAATTAATTGACATGCAACAACTTAAGATAAATAAAGTGTTTCTTTTGACATGTAGCAACTCAAGATAAGAAAAGCATTTCTTTTAGATGATTAAAGCTATCTGAACAAAACATGCATTTCTAATCACAAGTGCACATTTATTTTTTATGCAAATTTTTATAAGACAATGTGGAAAACTTGTAATTTTTAGAGAACTAACCACTATTCTACATCTACCCTTGTGTGGATAATCTAATTTAGCTCTGGTTATGTTCGTGTTCCCCAATGGAATCACCAAAAAACTATTAGCTAGATATTTTGTAGTCTAGCAAAGATACCTAGGTAGTCATGGGATTAAATCACCTTCATTTAATGTTGAAGCTCCTATATGCTTATGTTTATCTAATTTAACTATTCACACTTTCAATTTTTATAATCTATATAAAGTATGCACATGATATACATAATCTATCTTATTTATGGGTATTATTTTAATCACAAACTTCATGAACCATAACAGAGTGATTTTACAACAAGTAACAACGTAAAATATTATGAAAATAAGTTATTAGAATAAAAATTACTAAAATTTGTGAAAAATAAAGAAGTTTTAATTCACATGAAGTAGTTTTTACAGAGCGTATTGTATCTATATAAATAGATAAACATACAAGATATGATAAATTTTTTAGCAAGTGATTAAGATAAATTTGAATTCATATTTAGATTAAATGATAACACAAAGTTTACCATTTTATTCTTCACAAAATGCAAAAAAATATATCTCTAGATGCAAATTTATTTAGAAACAAACTTTTCTTCTTAGTCACTTTGAACCAAGCTCATACAAAAGCATATAGAAATATAAAGGCAGAACATTATATTGCTTAATCTATTTTGCTTAATAGTTATAATTAATTGTCAAAAATTACCATCCCATATATTAGAGTCATCTCTCATATTTATATATTTTTAGAAATCAAATAAAATTAGGAGACAAATCCTTGAATTCTCCATTTGATGCATTAAATTTTGAAAATCATTGAGAGACGTCTTCCTTGAATTTCTCATGTGTGGCATGCAACAACTAGTGACATGTAGGTCCTCTTAGTATTATTGTTTAGATTAAATATAACCTTCTTTCATTTTGTACTCAGCTCACTCAATTAATCTATTTTTACAAAATGACTTCAAGCAATGACATCTAGCCAAGTTACTTGAGTCTTTCACTTTATCAAGTAACTTACTTTTACAAGTAATTTCTCTGAGTGAGTGATAGGTATTTACAACTCTAGTTTTATTTGGGAAAGTTAATAGGGTTTGAAAAATTGATGAAGTAGAAGCAATAAGTATTTAGAACTCTGGGTAACTAAGTAGTAACTAAAAACTAGAGTATCATGAGGCTAGTTTTTTGGGTTCAAGATTTTGAGTAATTAACAAGTCATGAGGGGTCTGGGTAGATGATCTAGGTCAAATACTAGGTATTTTTAGAAAGATTATATATTTTGGGATTTTTATTAATATTTTTCATATGTAAAGTGTTTTTAAATAAATTTACAAGGTTTTAATCAACACTATGCATGCAAAAATGATCTATAATTGCAAGTAAGACAAGAAAAGATAGAAAAACTTTCAAAGTGATGAATGAAATTTTAATAGATAAAAATGAGATATACTTCCAGAAATGGATAATGAAAATAAAGGTAAAATAATACAAATACCTTGACTACAAATGGGTTGTGAATATTTTGTCCCAAAATCACTCCAAAAGCTCAAACAATATCACTCGGGATTCCCAGGGGCAACAACTAGGTTAGAGAACTCAATATCTAGGTGGAAAATGATGTGTAATTTTTAATATTTATATTAACTCATGTATTAATGACAACAAAGTGACACATGTGAGGAAATCCATGCAAACATTTTGACGTCTATCAGGTTTCATGAATTACTTTGCTTAATTTGGTATACGAAGTCAAGTAACTCCATATTTTTGATTTGGTCTAAGTTTGTGAATATTTTATGATTATGAAACTTTTTTGATTTTACTTATCCAATGGAGTAATGTAACTTCAAAATATCAGGTGGTTTTAATTAATGTCTTTTGGGTTTACAAATCAACTTTCTCAACTTTTGAGAAGTAAAGTCATTTCAGATTTCTAATTTAAACTAGATGGTGTAACTCGGGTTTGAAAAGACAAATTACTTCACCTTTTTGAATAATTAAAGTAACCAAGAGAACCTGAATTGTCTTATAAATGAGCCCAAATACTTATTTTTTTGAATTTCTTGGAAAGATGGACAAATGGGTTTTATGAGAATGACCCAAGCAGACATTTTCTAACCTTCTAAAGCAATTTAAAGTAACTGGTAATGAAATCAATTGCAATGGAAACTACTAAAGTCTAAATATTATTCATGAGATTGAGTTTTGATAAGGATAATTGACTCTCATAGAACAAAATACAAAAAATTCAATCGAGGTAACCCAAAACTTTCATGTGTGAAATTTTGGGGACACCATAATTGATAGTCTATATAATGGTATTTTGTTTATCAAATATTTCATAATATTTGAAACAAATATTGTATAATAATTGATAATCATGCTTTATTTAATTTATACACAAATGAATTTATTAATACCTATGGATTTTGTGAAGAAAAACTTACATATAAAAAAATAATTGTCAAAGGTTATGATGGTATATAAAAATATGTTTCATCTTACATACTTATTCCTATTCAAGTGGTCCTAGAAATAAATTTCAAAATTTATTTCATGTAGTGATTAGTAATGGAAATTATAATAATATATTTGGAAGTATATAATATATAAATGGGTTTCAATAAAATTCCAATATATATCCATAAATAATTATCTAGGCCTAAAATAGATAGATACAAATAATTCAGAGTTAATTATTTTTATAAATCTAGACTAGTAAATTAAAAAAAGAGGAATTGGAAAAGTATATTATATTTTTATAGATATAGAGATAATATTCAAAGTTGAAAATAATAATTAGGGTTTTGTGGAAAGACAATGACAACATTGAAGACTTGTGGTGAACATAAGAACTTGTGCAACCATGAAGTTTTTCTTTCAATTGCCTAAATCATAAAGAATATTTTTCAATAAAGGTTTAGTTAGGTAAAACATTTTTTGACAATTATGTTATTTATATTAGGGGATTAAAAAATGTTGATAATTTTTTTGAAACATCTAGTCAATCATTGGTAAATTAAAATAATTTTCAACCCTTACTTGGGTTGCTAAACCATAAATTGATAATGAAACCAATGTGTTCTTGGGATTAAATTACACTTGAGGAAATCATGGGTTCCTTGATATTTTCCATACCCCTTAATGGTGTACAATATTGAAAATACACACTAATAAATATAATAATTCTTCATCCAAAAAAATCTATGTAATGTAATGTGTCACTAATATTAATTTTAGTAGTATAATGAATTATTTATAAATGCTTACTGGATATCTATTGAATCCTTTTAAATTATCAATAGATCATTATAAAAATGAATATTAGATTCTTTTTGAGATAATTATCGGAGTGGGACATAGTCAAATCTATTAGATAGGATCAAATGTATGGAGAAAACATGTATGGAGTAGTCAAACATGAAAAGAACAAATCAAAAGAGGAAGAATTTTATCTTCACAATAAATAAATTATATTAAGAATAATTAGGATAAAATTAAATAGGAAGTTTCCTTATATAGGTGGAAAATCACCAATTCCCAATATTCTCATGAACGTGGGATTAGTTTCCCCTTAAGGACCTTATTAAACCTAAATAAGCTTGACTAGACTATGTAGACAAAATTCAAAGGGATAAAAGTCTACACCAAGACACCTCCCCTTAAATGTATGTTATGTGGGTAGAATAATTGGGTCTTGGCACAAATACTTAATGAGATACCCATGTACATAGATATGATACCCTAGAGGAGGAAGAAGATGGACTTACTCTCATTGAAGGGTTTAGTAAATATATCAAAAATTTCCTCTATTATCTAGATGTAGAGGAGACCAATGACCTACTCATGGATGATCTACCAAATTAAATACATTTGGATCTATATATGCTTTGTATATTGATGGAAGACATAATTCCTATAGATATGGATTTTGATTTGTCTATTTTAGAAGATGATTATTGGCATCAAAATTATATTCCAAACTTAGTAAGAATCCCCTAAAGTTATATACCCTCAGTGGTAGCATTAATAACTCATATGTATTATTACTCTATAGAAGATAAAAAAGAGAATTATGATTCTTATTTAACCAACTAATCAGACCTAAATTAAGGGATAAACTATATCTAGAAGTAGACTTGTAATTTTGAATGTCACCAACCCAATATGAATCTATATAGCGAATCAAGACAATGTCATTGCTCACTCCATAGTGAATTCCTAGATTATGAGTACCTTGAATGTATTAGATGATTTTAATCACCTATAAATGGTAATTAGATGTTAAGAGTGTCGCTTGAGTTACCCTATTCCTAGTTTAGCCCTAGACCTATCCTAGAGCCTTAAATATGTTTTTTTAGTCATTCGGTAGACCACATTCACCTACAATAAATTAAAATATAGTCCCATAACTATCATTTTATATCTCAATCTAACTTTCTTAGAAATATATGAATAAGAAATTAGCACCACATTTGAGACATTATAGCCACATGGCAATAGTATATCTAATTAGGTGTTACTATACCTTGCCATAACTCTTTCAATAGATACTTATTAAAATGTGTTACCCACTTAAGGTTAGCCTAAGCCTATTTTATTATCTACACAAGAAATATAACTCCATAAATACAAGTCCAATTCACCTCTATTAACTAGATCAAAAATAAATGCAAAATCTATTTAAATGAAAGACAAAGTTGAGAAAAATCAAGGTATTTGATCCCTAATCTACCCTAATTCTTCATAATACCATCTATAGTGCTCCTAAGTCCAGTTTTAAAACATTCAAAATATAAATAAAATTCAAGGCATCCAATCCCACATTCTTTATAGTATTCACTTACACTTTCACGAAGCACTGGGTGGGATATTTACATCTGGATTGATCCCTATTCAGAGTATTGGTATGTAGGAAAATATATTCATAGTGGGGGTGTTGAAGATGTCTACTCCATCCTAATAATGAACACACAATTATTTTTAATGATATGAATGTAAGAAGGATTAGGGTTTTCACACTAAATCAAGTTTATCAGGCATAACACAAGGCTCTAGGTTTTATACATGTAGGAATTGGACCTAAAAACATAGGCACATGTGTTACTTGAAAATATAAATAGTCCTACAAATGGGACACTAATTATACATAAAATACACTTAACAAATGTGGCACTACTATCCATACTAGATGTTATTATTCAGTGAGCATATGAACACCAAAATCTTATTGATAACACTCATAAATACCAATATCTTAACTTTTAGAATCTAGATCATCTATGACAATATTTTTTCAAATAAATATATATTCAAACCTATTTATTAATATTTTTAAAAAGTCAAAAAAGGTCAAAAATCTATAAAAAATCAATACTTAACTATTTCATTTTTTTTAACTAATTTATACATCTCATCCCTTTAATACAAACATACAATTTTTGTAGTAAAACCCTAAAAGGTTGAATCATTTTGTCAACCTGTCTTACTTTGAATATTTATTTAAACCCTAGATTTCATTCATCCAAATTTTTATAAATAAATTTAGGGTTCAATACTTCTAATTTTATGATTTTTTAAGATAACCTAGATAATTAAAATCAATTTAACATTAGGGTTTCAATTTATTTTACATCTAATTTAAATTGTTGAAAAGAAACCCTATTGACTATTTTGATCACAAGTAAAAAACTTGATATAGGGGTGC
The DNA here is from genome assembly GCA_037957365.1 of Torreya grandis. NCBI lineage: Eukaryota > Viridiplantae > Streptophyta > Pinopsida > Cupressales > Taxaceae > Torreya > Torreya grandis. The sequence goes on from JARHVA010000628.1 coordinate 3,527,678, forward strand.
ATTAGGATGTAATAAGGGGTGTCATAGTCCTATTTTATGTCATTTAATATGCTATTAACCTTGGTCATAGTCAATTTTAGTCCTAAGGCTTTTTATGTCAATAAAAGGTCATATTTGAGCCATTAATAAAGGTTTACATTTTACCTTAGTAGACAAGTGTTCCAAACTATTCCTAAACATCTAATATGTAAGGATATTTTCATTCATTTCAGGACTAACTATAAAACTTGTAGGTATTAAGTGAGATAAAGAAATAAATTAGAAAATGAGTTTTGGTAGTTGTATGACATTTAAAGGATTATGGAACATGTGGAAAGCTTATACAGTACATATTAAACTTATTTGAACTCAGTTCCATTTTTGATCTACTTTTGAAGTCTCAAAAGAGGCCCAAAAATATTTTTATTCTCCATTGTTCCACTAGGTATGCAAAAATGGTCAACATGTTTTCTCATGGTATAACCAATAAGAGAGGTTTCAGGTCAAATTCTATTTTGGGGTGTTAGAAAAATTTATATAATTAAAATTCAAGGTATTATTTATAATAATTCTTTCCTATTATTTATGAAACATTCTTTAAAATTTGATTGTTCCCTTTTGCATGTTAATCCCCATACCCTATAGGTTTTCTCCTTGTTTGAGCTAGTTCACACAAAAAACTAAATGGAATTGTTTCCAAAGGATGTGTATATATTCATCTCATGGTTTCTATATTTTATTATATTTTTTGAGGTGACGTGATGAGCCAAATAGTTTAGGTTTCAAGTTGAGATCACCAATGCTAAATTGTAGGCATGTTTCACCAGGTTTAGAGGTCCTTATTCTTATAATGGTTTGAAATGAATGTGACGTGTTATATTTATTGATTTTCATTTCATGGAAATTACCTTATTTATAAATTTTGGTATCAGAGGTTTCACATGAAGGTATGCAATGGTCAAGTATATAGTCATGTTTGAAACACTCAGTTCTATGCATGCATTCACATATAGTTAGGTGTATCAAGGATTGTATAAAATTCATGAAGGTGTAATTAATATTTTCAATAGGTTAAACACACTCTTGAAGGATGAAAAATCAAGACAAACCTTTCAAATTCCATGTGACATACTGTGATAACCAATTTAGTCCCTAACACAATCTTACACCATTAATATAAACCTACAGGTGCCATACATGAGAGTAGTCACATTAAATGATAACATTGGAATTGGCTTCAAGTTATTCATGGTGTAAAGGATTATTTTGAATAAAATTATATCAAAGGTACAATCACTAAGAGTGGGGTGAATCAATGAGCCCAGATAGTCTAACTTTAGTTTCAATCCTTTCAAACTCTTAATCAATTACCATAAACATTTATGAAGCATACACATCATTCATATTAATGAACAAGATAGAGAATGGAAGATAAAAAACATAACACATGGCATATGTGAGAAACCCTATCGGGGGAGAAGACCCACTAGAACCTATAATTTGGACTACTGTCTTATAATAAAAAGAACCAATTTAGACCAACTACAACTGATCAAGGAACTACCATCCCTCATTTTAATGAGACTACAATCCCACAAGTAGATACTACACCTATCTATCTGAGCTACCACAATAACTATACCTTAAACAATTTTCACCTTGTAAGGAGGCTACAACCCCTTAAATATTGAGAAACCACAACACCTATGAATAAAACATCTCTTAAACACTAATTATTTTCCAATCTGATGTAGATACAAAGTATATAATATTTATTCAACTTTGCATATTAAATGCATCCAAATCCACATTTTGGATCACTCTTCACTCCTCAACAAAAAATTTGTCACCATATTAACATGATCAGATGGTCACACACATAGTCCACAATTTGATATATTTATCAGATTAACCACCAAGCTCACATAGACATCAACTATTCTTCACTCATCCTTAACCTAATGGATCACTATTCAGACATAATAAATATGACCTATAGATCATATGGATAGTCCTCAATCTATTGTGTTTATCACCCCAATTGATAGACACACTCACCCTCTTCTCTTATTCACTTGAAATTAATACTCCTCACCACCAAAACTAGAAATCATCTCCTTTGGTTTCTCTATATATAGAGTTCTCATGATAAATAGATTTTTTGCCGGCCATTAGACTTGTCTTAACACTTAAGAATTATCTCACATCAAGAAAAGTCTCAAAGAAATCTTCATAGGTTGGCCATATCATCTATGGGTCACCCTTAAGTAGCTACACCTTTCAATTAGGCCCTTATATCTCTTATAGATCTCATGGAGACCTATTCACCCATTTAACACTTTATCAAGAAAAATAAAAACATATAACCACTTAAAAATGCATGGGTCCACTCTTTATTTCCCCATTTGACATCCTCAAATGATCACAATCATCTTTAGTCACCTTTTCATATGCTCAATCAACTCAAATATAGACCTTGTATATTGAAAAACTATGAATGAACACACAATCAATTTATTAATTATTATTCATACCCAAGATAAATTTATCACACCTATAAAATCCATAAAAATATCATTATGAAGTCCAAAACACCTTACAATAGCTAAGTAATCATGAAACATCAAAACAACAACACAATCTTAAATATCCTTCTCAGTTCACTTGTAAAACATGCACGACCACATAATCAACTTTGAACCTTGATAACTTTGACTGTACAGACCTTCAGATCTTAAAATTTATTTTTCTAGATGCACCTTGGAGTCCTCTACAAATTTACCTTTCATATCATAATAAAATTCTACATAGATTAAAATATATGGTTGAAAAACTAAGCACTAGTTTTTCCTTTATTAAATTCAAATATTTGAATTCAAATAGTCACAATTGAACTTTGGACACTATTCTATCATCTTGTGTCCTCATAGCATAGATCAATTATGCATCATTAATCCTATGTGACCTTTAACTCATAGTTCACTAATTCTAAATTTTAAACTTCTAACTATTGATCTCATCTCTTTTAATCTTTCAACATTGACTAAACATCCACCATCGATCTCTACAAATTAGTTTGGTCCTTATCTTGCAATGCTCACTATTAGATCTTACTCAGAAGCCTTATGATATTGACACTTGGCACCCTCACATGCCTTATAATAGATTTGACCTATTTGATTCAATGTTCACCATTGATCTTGATTATTAAGAACTTCCATAAACCATTGGATCTCCATTTGGTCTTGAACTTTAACTTATGCAAAAATGAATGATGGAAATCATTACAATCTACCTAGAAGGCTAACTTTGGACCTTAATAACTTTTGATGTGATAAGATGCATGACCTAAAATTTGTATCATATTAACTCCTCACATAGTATAATACAAACATGTGTCAAATTTATCCTAAGACATTTGTGTATGTGAGATATAACTTTATTAATCTAATCACTTAAATTTTTTAGCCACAAATCCAATTATGTCAAGAACTGCTTGGAAGGCCAACTTTGCACATGCATATATTTTAATTAACTTCATCACATGATATAAAACATAGCACAAAATAAATAGGAATAAAACTTAACAAAGCCATATAAAAATTTTCTCCTCTAACCTTCACACATGCAAAATATGAAAACATCAAAATGCCTACTCAGCTTTTCTTGTCACATTATAAATTTGCCTATGGGAAAACACTGTCAAACTACTTGGGAGCCCAACTTTGTACTTGCATATCTTATGTTAAACTTCATTAAATTAGATAAAATATAGTGTATATTAACTAGGCACAAATTTTATCATAACCATATGACCAACTCCCCCTGACTCATCCACATGTGGTAATGGTGATGCCAACAAACTACCTACTTAGATTTATCTATCACAAAGCCAATTATGCCTAGATGAACATAGTGAATAATTAGATGAATTATAATCACTTACACAATATATTCAATAACCATTGATATTTGAAATGACTCCTTTTATATGCTTAACACTTTATACTCATCCCTAATCATTTCTAAATAGTCAAACTCTGAAGATCAACCAAGCTTTCTTCAACCATACTAGGACAATCACATTACACACTTTGTCATTGTCACTTAGACTATCAAATCACTTAATACACTCACATAGACACCTCTATGACATCACAATGACATCATTACAAATACTCTAATAATATCCCCCTTTTTCATTGATTTCAAAAACCATCATATAACAATATACAACTCACCTTCTTTCTCTCATTTCAAGCATTCCTACAATATAAAAAAATTCCCCCTTTAAGAAAATAAAAAATTGTTCACCAAATAATATTGAGGACCTAAAAATAATATCAATAGTATTATACCATATAAAAAATATAGTACAAACTCCCCCTTACCTTGAGCCTGCCTCTTCTTGCCTTGACAACTTCCTCTTGTTCCATGCCAACACTCTCTTCAACTAAGCACTGCAACCAATGAAAAAAGAACACACAAAAACACTAATATATAATGGAACACACAAATAAACATTTGAGAGGGACTCCCCCTAATATTTTTGAGTAATTTTACCTCTTATGTATCTTCAGATCTCCACACACTGTGAAGAACCACCATATATGTTTACTAGCCTTCTCTCTCAAACCACCTCAAGGACCACCAATAGAACTTCATACCACTCACCAAATATGAAAACTTCACTAAAAAAATCTTGATAACCTTCCTTGAAATTATCATACCTTAATCTTTGGGATAAACATAAAAAAAACCATCAAATCTTCATACTAGGCCTATTTAGACTCCTTGTAGCCCTACCTAGAATTTACAGAGCCCACAAATTCCAGTAGACACATCATCAAGACCTAAAACTTCATGTCAAGAGAAATATCATATTCCCCCTAAATTAAAACAATTTTAAATACATATCTAAACTTATGCAACATACTTCCTTCAGAAGCCAACTTGCTAATTAGGCCTCCATCTTGACAAAAACATGAATAATTTGAAAATCACAAACCTTAAAATATTTGTGAAGATAGGTTTGACAAAAAATTTATACCATTAAGTATATTAATAATAATTATACCTCAATTCATAATTCAAAACACTTTTCTAGTAGATCCCAAAACCCTAGAATATTAAAATAAATAGAGTCAACAAACCTCCTTCTAGTCAATGTCCACATTTGAAACTTTTTGTATCCCTGAAGATAACCATTAAAAACTTATGGACCAAGATTTAAAATTCCACATATTTGGGAAAATACACATATTATAATCCATTTTAGGACCTGCATACTCATAATCATAAATTGGGAAACCCGAGAGCAAACAAAAATCATTAATTTGACTTTAACATATATTCAGACCATAAAACCACCTTGAGCATACTAAAATAAGGTAAAAAACCTTTATATGAAAAAAATCATCTTGAAAAATCCCAAATCCTCTTTTACCACTTGAAAACCTTCAATATGACCTTGCATACTAATTATATACATCTATGACATCACTTTGACATTACCACAACATATCTTCCACTTGGACATCCCTGATCCAACTAAAAACACTCATCTCTATCTTCTAGGACCATATGAATAACATCATAGAAACACTTTCTTCTACACTAAAAGGAGTCTCCTAAGAATAATTGATAGATACATCATCTATACCATATTTTTATAAAATAAAGTGAAGCTAGGAGTGGGCCACATCTCCTTAGTAACCACTAGAATTTTTTATTGCTATAAGATTTCTTGACTTTTTTCTTCTTCTTCTCATTCTGAAATAAGACAATTGGTTCCTTTTCTAAATCACTCTCATTCTCTTATAAGATTAGATTGACAAATCATGGAGACAACATAGATTCATGACATACCTTTTCATCTAAAAATTCTACCTTGCAGTTAGGAACCTCATCACTAGGCACTAACAATTGATGTTATTTGTATGATACATACTCAACAATGGTAGGATGTTTACTTAGATCCATACTTACTTTAGAACTATCCTCAATTAGTACCTTGGTCTCCTCCTTGAGCTTGGTCTCTTCATTCTCCACATGAGTAGACAATAATATCCCTTAGTACTCTTCTCATTTTGTATCAGTCTCCACCATGGAAAATAGATTATATGGTCCTATAGTCTCATCATGACTCACACTACCCACCTTTGGTTACCATGAGTTAACTTGCCTTCTTCCTTTCAATATAATATCCTTACTGAACTCATTTTTAATTGATGACCTTTGCTTAAGGAATCTATCAATGTGGTCAATCTTCTCAAAATTATATCAAATAATAATCCTTGATGGAAACACAGTTTGTCTTACCTTGTTTGGATAGAAAATTGTAATGTGTCTTAAGTCATGACAAATGAAATAACATCTTATTTTTGAAGATGACTCACCTTATCTAACCTTATGTGTATAATGGTTTGTAAATTTTCCCATATAAAGACATTAAATCACTTAATATTATTCACACCTTTTGACTAATGAACCCCATCATATTTCCATGCAAATTCATTTCTAGCAGGTCTCTTGGATTCTCAAGTTCTATGCCCAAATTGATTACATGTGTAAGAGTAACCATTGAAACTCACATACCTAATGTCATTTAAATTTTTGACCTAATTTGTATTCAAATTCAAATTTTTATTTTTCACATTAGTCTTCATATTGTCTTGAGTTGCATTCATTTATTCTTCTTCATATACAATGTTGGCAATTTGATTGTCATTGATGTTAAAAGAGAGATTATTTGCATTATATATGTCATTGATTTTTAGGGATAATTATGGTGTTTTAAGGATGTGTAAAGGATAATATAATATTTCAAGGATGATTATAATGCTTATGTGCATAAGAGGTCATTTTGGGTCTATGATAGGAAAATATGAGAAGGCAGTTTACTGACATCACCATTGCCATGTATGGATGAGTCTGGCAGAGTTGGTCATATGGTTCTGATCACTTTAGTCCCTAGTATTATGTGCCATATTTTAAGTCATGCAATGAAGCATAGTTGTAGATATGAGGATGAAAATTTGGCTACTCAAAAAAAGAAATACTAAGTTTCTATACTTGGCCAACTTTGCAAAAGGGTTAAATAGAGCCAAGTAAGCATGTTGATGAGGTCAATTTTCACACATATGAAGATTATAGGACAAAATGATCATATGTTTTTTTTGTTTTTTTTGTTTTTTTTGTGCCTAATTTATATGTTTTGAATCTAAGGTCATGTGATGTAGTGTGAAAAAATATATGCATGAGCAAATTTGGGATCCAAGACATTTTGATAGTGTTTTCCCCTAGACAGTCAAATTTACAAATGGTAAGAAAAATCATAGTAGGCATTTTTATGATGGCATATATTACATGTATGAAGGTTTATAGTGTACATGGATATATGGATGGAATTCCCTATGTAATATGATCATATTCACTAAATTTTAGGTCATGTAAATAATTGTAACAACATTTATGCAAAAACAAAGTTGGCATTTTAGGCAGTTCTATGTAGAGTTAGATTTGTGGTAGAAGAATTTAAGTGAGTAGATTAATGGTGGTATATATTTCATGCATGAATGATTCAAGAATAAATTTATATATGGGTTTGTTCCTTATCATTCCTAGTTTATATGGTTCAAATTTTAGAATGGGTGGATGAGCGATGAAAAAGATATGAATGTGTAAATTTAGCCTTCTAGGAATTTTGAGATGGTCCCCATACTAAGTCAAATCAGTACAAGCTAAAAATTGAGCATGTTATAAGATATAATGATGAGTTTTTAATCATATAATGAATATCCAACAATGATAAATAAATTGAATAAGTCAAAGGAACCTATGAGTAAATGCACTAGTGACAAGTGTCACATTCATAGGAGCTAGTCAAATATAAAGTTTGAACTTGTTAGAAAATAAAATGGAGTGTGTGATCATGTAAATAATATCCAATAGAGTGAGTAGACTTAATGGGATAAAGAGATCGATGGTTAACCTAAGATAGAGATAAATTTCATACATCTTTGGAGATCTAATGGCACATGGTAGCTATGATTAGAAGGATTAATAGATGCATTTTAAAGGTTGGAACATTAAAGTTTAGAAGTGTATTAAGATTGAATAGAGTACATAAGTCTATCATAGGTTAATCAAATAGATGTATTTTAAAGCTGAGTAATATAAATGATAACCATCAGATAATGGTATGAAACTTGAGATTGAAGGTCAAAATTTAAATATATGTTCATTTAATAGTGAGGTAAACATGTAAGAACTTGTAGTTAAGCCATAATATATGACAAAAAAAAGAGTTAGATTGTGGTGATTGATAAAATTGATGTAATAATGCATTTTCATCAAAACAAGAGCCTATTAAATGTTAGACATAGTAATGAGACCAAGAATGATGGTGGTGGAACATGAATTCAAGATGTAGGAAACTTGTTATTCAAGAAATATGAACTAAGTCTATAACTAGCGTGATGTGTTAGAAAGTAACTGTGAACAGAGAGAAGATAAAAAACCGTAGATAAAATAATTGTGTGTGTGTGTGTGTGTGTCTGTGTGTGTGTGTGTGTGTGTGTGTGTGTGTGTGTGTGTGTGTGTGTGTGTGTGTGTGTGTGTGTGTGTGTGTGTGTGTGTGTGTGTGTGTGTGTGTGTGTGTGTGTGTGTGTGTGTGTGTGTGTGTGTTTCATCTAGGATAAAAAGGAAGTTATTGGAGATATTTTTATTACTACTAAGTAGAGTCAAATTGAAATAAAGAGGTAGAGAGCAAGAGGATGATAAATTATGTCATATAGAAGAATATAGAGACATAGAGGTATAAGTTTAGAGAGTATGATATATTGTTGATGAAGTGTGTCAAATAGAGATGCATATATACATAGAGACAAATGGGAGAAGAGAAGATAAGAGAATAGAGATGAAGTGCAAAGCATGAGCATATATAGACTAGAACTGTAACATAGAACAAATGATTGGATTCATTTATGAATATATTTTTTAAACTGGAGTTGTAGCTCCCTTATAGATCTGATTGGTTGGTATCATCATAAAATATAATTTGGTGCTCAGTTAGGGAATGTGTGGTTCCTTAGAATTGGTGCTCTTAAATAAGTATATTGGTGTTTCCTTAGGGTTGGTGCTCTTAAACATTATAGCCAATGAGGTTCCTTACTATGTAGATGGAATGAACAATAGATTCTAGTAGTTATTCTATATTAGAAGTATATAATAAGAGTGGGGTGAATTAGTAGATAATAATGAGAATTCAATTCCAAAACCCATTCATCTTATACCAATGTGATCTAGAAACATGAACATGAAAACTTATACATCAAAACTTGAACAAGAGCATATAACATATAAACACCATTTATGTGGGAAACCCTCTAGGGGGATGAAAAACACTCTAAATCCTAAAAAAACAATGGAATATTGTCTTATATTATGAAACAAACAAGAGACTTTAGACCACCACCAACTGATCACGGAGCAACCACCACTCAATTTAGTCCAGCACAAACTAGACCTTTAACTATCTCCAACTAGGAAGGAGGATACAACCTCATAGGTGATTAATAACCCACTAAACCACCTCAAATCTGATTTAAACCATTAATTTTATGTATTATACACTTTATGATGACTTTCTCTTGCTCTAACACCTAAAAAAATGCTTTTCTTTTCAAGGCAGACATACCTACTTCATTCACTCAACCAAGTCACCCTTTAGATTGGTAGGTCTAGTGACTTGTTATATCATGAAAATGATCAGTAAAACATGAATTATAAAATTAAACTTCTAATTATACTTAATTACCCATCTATTTTCCTTGACTAAGATCTTCCCTTCACTTGAATACACTTTGCTCTCACACCAACACAAATAGGCCAATTTGACCTTATATATATATCACTCCATCATCTAACCCACTTGGTTAGCCAATATACTTAAAATAATTGTCTCACCATTATAAAATATCATATTACACATAAAATATGATAAATAAGCATTCCATAGGTCTCCCATTTCCCTTAAGACGCAAAAATCAATTAGGCCTAATAGACACCTAAGGAAAATAGGTCTACAAATCATCATGATACTCCTTTGAGTCTTTGGTACACATTCATCCTTAACTAGTATATGGAAAATATAAACAATAAATCCAATATATAGTTTATACTCCCACATGGGTCTACAAAATCTGTAACTCTAACTCATACCTTAAACCAAGCCATTCTCTCTATCGCTCCAAGTCTTGTTAACACTCAGAAAATACTACCAAGAAGAAATATTGCATAATATTGATTTTATCAAACAATAACGTGAAAAAATAACATTAATGTGTCTTAAATTAATTTTAAAACACCTAAAAATACATTTTTATCCTTCACATAGCTCACACATGTCCAAATCAACTCAAACAAACTGATTACTCAAACTAGTCAAGCACCTCAGAAACTCAATCAAAGAACTTTAACTACTCCAACCAAAATAGAGAAAAAATATGAATAAAAGATAGATTTAATTAATATATTATACTCATATAATACCACCAATCTCTCACTCACCTCAAAATATTCTCAAAATAGCTCAAATTAGCCTCTCTAAATAGGCCACTTTAGACTGCCTACAAGCTCCAAAAACTAGTCATGTAGATGTTCTTGTCTACCACATTAAATAACAATATAATATCATATAATACACATTAATATATAATATTTTATCTATAAATAACTCTCAAGTAGATAGTTCTTTTGTTCCAGTAGCATCCATTGCTCTAACAGACCAATTCCTCAAATCATTATTTCACAGACTTTATTACTTAGACAAGTCATCTTGAAGGCACCTTATTTCCTATTTAAGATCATAAATATCAAATGAAAAAAAATTAAACATAATTCATAGGTATTAAAAAAATACCCCAATCCATTTTATTCATCCATACTCACCTAGAACACTTCCCTAAACTCATATTCACTCTACCTAGATATTGTTCACTATTTACATTATATATAGATTAGTGACTTGTCGAATTGATTGAATTATATAATTGAAATAGAGAACATAAATTTCAAAAATAACTCCATATACCTCAACAAAAATTCTTGATCTTAAAACTCCAACAACTCTCATGTGTTGACTTAGTCAACCCTACCTATAACACTAAAATCTTTAGAAATAAGCATATTTATGTACCTTCTACTCACTACCTTGACACACAAATACCACCTAGAGATGATTATAGGAGTATTATATACCTTAAAATAGTAAAAATTGGTCAAAAAATCCATTATAGGTCCTTTATGGAAAGATCTCTCCAATCACTCCATTATGAGGGTTTATAAAGGGTTTTTGACTGGTTTACATTCTTAACAAATGTTCATAAATTTATGTCCCTTAATTCACTAAAAAATACTTGGAAATGATTATTAGGTCCATGTTCCACATTTACCAAAATTCTTAGGTCCCCATACAAATTCTACTTGAACTAGTGAACATTGAAACTTTCCTCTTGAGCTCAAAATACACCATTCAAGCCACCTTCTAAAACACATGAAGACTTTTCTTGACTTTATATCTCCTTATCTAACCTTATATCTAATAAAAATTATTTCAAAAATTTATATATCCATCTGTCATGAAAAATCAAGCTTCACCAACCTACAAACACCCTTTGATCCTTCACAAAGCCTGATAATCCCACCTAGGGCAACTAGGCCAATGGCCAAACTATCTTGCATACCACTAGATGCTTATTTAAAACTATAAACCTGAACTCTTATCACCCTATACATGTATAACATGCATATGACAATCATACTGATCTCCTCATCATGATATAGCTCTAAAAGTACTCACAACCCCATTGGCAACAACACATGGTCAAGCTCACAAGGCATAAGATGACTTGCACTCCACTTGAAGACCACCTAGAAGGATTAAAATTTATTTCACAACCACATAGACATACCAAGTACTCTCTCTTTATTATACATGTCATCCACTCATGCTTCCATAGAACCAACTGCTCTCACAAGCTTTCACTAGCAACCAAGACTAAGCTGAGTACTAAAATCATGTATATTAGACCAAGAGCACTCTCATGCCACTTTATTATCACCAATTCCAATTTAAATCAATGACAAAAAATCACTATCACCAATATCCTAACATTATCACCATGGTTTTTCCCTTTGGGTTTTCCACATATACATCTAGTGTTATGTGAACTGGTGTATGTTTGATCTTTGTATATATATTTTAATATGTATAAAGTATTTAATTAAATAGTTTTAATCAACCTAATGATTCACCCCCAGTAGATATTTATGTTCCAATAATCGGTATCAAAGCCCTAGCTCCTTGAAAGAAGCTTAATTATTGCGAGTAGATTTTGGATGGTGAACACTAATGGCTAATCAAGAAGTCTCTTCCTCAAACAAGGTACCTCTCCTTGATGGTTAAAACTATGCATTATAGAACATTAGAATGGAAGCATATGTATCTTAATTTGGGTTTGATGTATAGATGAATGTTGTAAATGGATATATAGTTCCTACTATACCTCCTACTAATCAAGCTACCAAGAAAGCATATAAGAGCAATGCCAAGGCAAAGAATGATATTTTATGTGGATTGTCTGATTTTGAGTTTGTCAAAGTGATGCATTATGAAAATGCACAAGATATCTAGGATAAATTAAATACCATCTATGAAGGTGATGACAAGGTAAATCAGGCCAAGCTACAAACATTCAAAGGCATGTTTGAAAGCCTTAAGATGAATGAAGAAGAGAAAATTATAGACTACCTCCTTAGAGTAGATGAAATAGCCAATGCAATCAAGGGGTCTTGGAGAAGAGATGAAATATCCTATCATTATTAAAAAGTTCCTAATATCTCTTCCATCAAGGCATGACTAAAAAATATCTATAATAGAGAAAGCAAAATATATAGATAAACTCATTATTGATGAGTTTCATGGGACATTCACAACCTATGAGATAAGAACGGGAGAAATATATACTTTCAAAAGAGAAGATTAATTCAAAGCATCCAAACTAGTAAATCCAGAATCACCTACATCTAGATTTGAGGAGACCAAGGAAGAAGAAGCCAAATTTGTCCTAAGATTAAGAAGAGGGTTTAAAAATTATAAAGGTAAGTTACCATTTAATGCTCTAACTATGGTAAAGTAGGACATTTTACTATTAATACCCTTATAATAAAAAGGATAACTATAAGCAAGAAGAGAGTAGTTAAAATGTGAAATCCCACTATTCCAAGAAGAATAATTTCTTTAAGAATAAGAAGGGCTTGTATATAAGAGAATGTAGTGACTCACTAGATGAGTGTGATAGCTCAGATGATTATCATGATTGTGACTTTATGACCAGTGGAATTGAACCCCTATTCATGGCATTGGGATCAAATTTTTTAGATCTAGATCAAGAATTTGAATACTTTGATAAATAATATGAAGGATAAGTATATCAATAATATGAACTCATATATGTTTTAGAGGAAATAGACAATCTAAAAAAGAGAACTCAAGGTAGAAGAACCTTAGACAAAAGGAGATTGAGAAAATGTCCAAAACTCTTGAAAAATATGATCAGATGGTGGAGAGCCTAAAGACATAAGTTAAAGAGTCTAAAATAATAAAATATGTGGTTAAAACTGAACTATAATATAAATCTAATGAGTGCATAAAGATAGAAGCAGAGATAGTGGATTTGAGAAAACAACATGAGAAAGCTAAAGATCAAATAGATAAAAGTCTAAAGATAAAACGAGGATCAAATATTCTTGATGATTTGATCAATTCTCATAAGCCTTCAAATTAAAGGTTTGGTCTAGGTTATGAAAAAGGAAAAATTCCTATAATTAGTAAATCTGCTAACCTATATGACAAATTCAAGGTAGAAGGATAATCAAGAGAAAAGAAAGAGAAATCTTACAAGGAGAAAAATAAAGATACAAGCACATATGATGTGAATAAATTAAAAAGGAAGCCTTAGGAAAAGTATAAGACAAAGGTAGTTTGTGTAGATGAATACACAAAAGTTAGATACTTGAAGAAGCCAAATTTTAGAAGAGCTCCTCATATTGCATAAAGAAATGCTATGACAAGGTTTTCATCATATTTCTATGGTTATTGTTATAGCTATAATCAGTTTGGTCATAGGGCTATTGATTTTATAGTTGTACCTAAAAGGATAAAAAAATTGTAAGTAGAAATTCATTTTGTCCCTTGGTAGATACAAATATAATATGATATAATTGTAATAATTTTGGTCACATAGCTAAACAATGTATAAACAACTTTGTAAAACCAAGGATACAATTGAAATTCATGCCTTCCAGTTTAAACAAAGGTTCACAAGTCTCTAAAAAGGAGAAAAATAAACCATATAATAAACCCAAGGATGTGTGGAAAGTGAAATATCAATCTATGATTTCTCAAACTGCATTCCATGCCAAAGAGCAGAATTTGTGGGTAATAGATAGTGGTTGCTCAAAACACATGACTAGTGACAAGAGCAAGTTCATGAAATTAAGAAAATGTAAGGAAGGATCTGTCAGCTTGAGAGACAACACTGTAGTAAAGATTAGAGGTAAAGGAACCTTGAACATAGATGGAAAATTACCTACACATGATGTCTTTTATGTTGAAGGATTAAAGCACAATTTTCTAAGTGTTAGTCAAATGTGTGATAATGGATATAAGGTCACCTTTAATTTAGAAGGATTTAAGTTAAGGATATTTGGAAGACTATTTTCTGAAGGGAAAAGAACTAAAATAAATATCTATAATCTTGTTGAAGTGAATGGAAATATATACTTCATAGGAAAGATTGATGAGAGTTGGTTATGGTATAAAATAACGGGTCATGTAAACTATTAGAACCTAGTCAAAGTGATCTCAAATAACTATGTTAGACACATGCCTAAGATAACCAAGCCTACAGACACTACTTTCAAGGAATGATAATAATGCAAGTAGACAAAGGTCAAATTTCAAACAAAGGAGTATGCAACTACAAAGCCTCTAGAATTAGTTCATACTGATCTTTGTGGTCCTACTAGGATAATAGGATCTAGAGGAGAAATATATGTCATGTTATTTGTAGATGACTACTCAAAATGACATGGGTAACCTTTTTAAAGGATAATTCCTATGTATTTGAGAGATTCAATATCTTTAAGGCCATGATGGAGAATGAGATAAGACAATAAAATTGAATGCTTAAGATCTGATAAAGGTGGTGAATTCACCTCAAATTATTTCATAGAGTACTATGAGATGCATATAATCAAAAGAAATTACTCTATAGTAAGGACTTCATGGTATAATGAATTTGTTGAAAGAAAGAATAGGATATTCAAAGATATGGCCATAATAATTCTAAAAGAGGCCAAGTTACTTGATGGATAATGGATAAAATTATTCTAAACAATAATATATATCATGGATAGATTTCAACTAAGGGTAAATAGTGATAAAACTCCCTATGAACTATGGTATGGAAAGCCTACCCATATTATGTATTTTAGAGTGTTTGGAAGCAAATGATACATCAAGAGAAAATAAGATAAGTTGGGAAGCTTTGAATCAAGATGTGATAAAGGAATTTTTCTTGGTTATTCCACTCAAATCAAATCCTAAATATGTTAAAACAAAAGGCTGCGTAATATTGTAGAGAGCATCAATGTCATTGAATAAGGCTTGAAATAAGTTGAACCTGATAAAGAAATATTTATTAAAGAATTATATTTTGAAGAAGAAGAATATAATGAAGAGAAAAATGAATTAAATTAAAGGCCACCTACAATATTTATTCAAAAGGATCACCCTATATATTAGATCATTGGCAACAAGAATGAGGGAATTTAGACAAAGAGAAGAGTTGCACAAAACAAGGAGTAAGTAAGTTTTTATATAATGTCTAAAAGTGAGTCTAAGATATATATTGAAGCCAACAAGGATGAGAATTAGCTAAAATCCATGGATGAATAAATGATCCAAATTTAAAAGAACAAAATTCAGCAATTAGTTCCAAGACCTACAAACAAGAATGTAATAGGTATAAAGTGGGTTTTTAGAAATAAGCTCATTGAGGATGGAAATATTATAAGAAATAAGTCAATATTGGTGTGCAAAGGATATTTAAAATTAGAGGGCATGTATTTTTAGCAAACATTTTCTCTAGTTGCAAGATTCGAAGTTATAATAATGTTTTTATCATTCTCTATTTATAAGAAGTTCAAATTCTATCAAATGGATGTTAAGTCTACTTTCTTTAATGGGAAACTAGAAGAGGATGTATATATTGAAAAACCAAAAGGTTTTTATCAATTATAAGAATAAGATTTTCTTTGTATACTGAAGAAAGATCTATATGGTCTTAAATAGGCACCTAGAGCATGGCCCTCAATATTGGACTATTACTTGAATCAACAAAGATTTAATAAAAGATGTGCAGACAGTAATCTATAATTAAAATTTTAAGGTGATCATATGTTAATTATTATTGTATATGTAGATGACATCATTATTGGTGGTAGTGAAAAAAATGTGTAAAGAGTTTGGTAATCAAATGCAAAATGATTTGTGTATGTCTATGCTTGGAGAAATTTATTTATTTCTAAGTCGATAGATAGCACAAATAGATGAATGGATATTTATATCCCAAACCAAGTATGGAAAATAAATGATCAAGAAGTTTGGAATGGAAGATAGTGAACCAATTAGTACTTCTATGATAATTGGAAGTAAGTTGATCAAAGATGATGAGTCCTTTGAGGCAAATCAAACTATGTACAAATTAATGATAGGTATCTTTTTATACCTAATTGCATCAAGACCTGATATCATGTAAGTAATGTGCATGGTTTCAAGATTTAAAGTTGCTCCTAAATAGTCACATGTTAATGCAATGAAAGGATATTTAGATACATCAAGAGCACAATTGACTATGGCTTATGGTATCTTATAAGTGAAGATTTTAGTTTGACAACATATATAGATGTAGATTGGGAAGGAAGTGTGGATGATAGAAGAATCATTAGTGTTGGTGCATTTTTACTTGGAAATAGATTTGTTTCATGGCTAATCAAAAAGAAAGAGTTAGTCACCCTTTCCAAAACAAAATCAGGGTATGTGACAGTAGTGGCATGTTGAACTCAAGTATTTTGGATGAAGTAAACACTAAAATAAATCAAGGTAGAGTATAAATCACCTCTCTCTATTATTTATGATAATTCAAGTCATGTTAATATATAAAAAAATCTAGTGATATATTCTATAACCAAGCACATATCAATCATCACTTTTTAAGAGAGAAAGTTGTAGATCAAGAGGTGAAAATGGAATATGTGCTCATTAAGGATAAAATTGTAGACATATTCACCAAATGTCTTCCCAAGGAATAATTTTATTATCTAAAATAGAATTTGGGAGTGGTGGATCCTACATAACATCACTAGATCATAGTTATATGGCATGAATATAGGGGGAGTATCATAGAAACTTTTTTAAACCCTAGAAGATGAGACAAAAGGCAAATCAAGAATGCATACTTTTGAAAATTTATATTGAGTTAATGGTTGTAGATTCTTAGACAAACTCCTTTATCTAATAATGTGGGAGACACATTTAGACAAATAGTGAGCAAGATTCCCTTTGAAATTTATGTCAAAGGGGGATAAGAAACACAAATGCTCTCTACAAAAGCTTGGATAATAATTGAAAACACTAATGTGATCATAAAATATGTCTAATTTAATTCTAGGCAAAGTGTCATTACCTAAGGGGGATCAAGTTTAGTATGAAAAACCTTAGTTCATACTAATAAGAAGCCAATGCAATCAATGCCAGAGAAAGAGAAAAATATTAGAAGACCAGAGCATTTACTTTATCATCAATTACAAAGGGGGAGATTGTTGGTAATTTGATTGTCATTGATGTCAAAAGGGAGATCATTTTCATTATTTATTTCATTTATGTTTAAGGATTAGTATGGTGATTTAAGGATATGCAAAGGATCCTATTAGAGGTTAAATATAATTAGAATTATTGTGTGCATAAGTGGAATTAATCTAGTTTTTCATATTGTTTATCTAGACATTTTGGGTCTATGATAGGAAATCCTAAGAAGGCAGTTTGTTAAAATCACCATTACCACATGTGGATGAGTCTAGGGGAATTGGTCATATGATTATGATCACATTAGTCTGTACTTTTTATGTGCTTGATTTGAAGTCATGTGATGAAGTGCAATTATAGATATTAGAATGCAAAGTTGGATACTCAGAAAAAAATCACTAATTTTCTATACTTAGCCAAATTTGCAAAAGGTCTAAATAGAGACAAGTAATCATGTTGATGAGGTCAACATTCACACATATATAGGTGTTAGGATAAAATTATCATATGGGTTTGTTTATTTTTGTTCCTAGTTTCTATGTGTTGAATCTTAGGTCATGTGATATGGTAAAATAAAATATATGCATGAGTAAATTTGGGCTCCAAGACATTTTGATAGTGTTTTCCCACACTTCATCAAATTTTCAGATGGTAAGAATAATATTAGTAGGCATTTTTATGATGTCATATCTTTCACATATGAAGGTTTATCAAGAAGATGAATATATCGATGAAATCCCCTATGTAAGAGGATCATATGCACTAAATTTTAGGTCATGCAACTAATCACAACAAATGTTATGTAAGAACAAAGTTGGAATTTTAAGCATTTATATGCATATTTAGCTCTATGGAAAACAAATATGAGTGAGAAGATTAATGGAGGTATATATTACATGCACAAAGGATTCAAGAATAAATGATCATATTATTTTATTCATTATCATTCCTAGTTTATATGCTTCAAATTTTAGAATAGGTGGATGAGAAATGCAAAATATATGAAGGTGCAAAGTTAGCCTTCCATGAACATTGAGATGGTCCCCATACTTAGTCAAATATGCACAAGGTAAATATCAAGCATGTTATAAGATATAACAGAGAGCATGAGGATGAAAAATTGTCTTATATAATAATATAAAGACAACGAGGTAAAAATATAGAGAGTATGAACTATTTTTAATGAAGTGTGTTAAATAGAGATACATATAGACATAGATATAGAGGTGGAAATAGAAGGGAAGAGAAGAGAGATGAAATGCAGAATATGAGTAGTTATAGACTAGACCTCTAACAAAGAAAAAAGGATAGGATTCATTTATAAATCTATTTTGTAAACTAAAGTTGTAGCTCTATTATAGATCTAGTTGGTTGGCTCCATCAAACAAGCTAAGTTGGTACTTAGTTAGGGAGTGGGTTCTTGCTTAGAATTTGTGATTTTAAATAAGGATATTATTGTTTCCTTATGGTTTGTACCCTTAAACATTATAACCAATGAGTCTCCTTATTATGAGATTGGATTAGAATAGTAGATTCTAGTAACTATTCTCATTGTGGTTTTTTCCTTTGGGCTTTCCATGTATACATCTAGTGTTATGTAAACTTCTATATGTTTGATCTCTGCATATATATTTTAATGTACATTAAAAAATTTAATTAACTAATTTTAATCAATCTACTAATTCACCCCTCTCAGCAGATAGTTTTGTTTCAACATCTGAGACCAGTTCTATCACTAGAATGATTTTGACCACTTAGAATATTGTCTAGATCACTTGATATTTTTTCAAATCTCAAAAATGACTTCACCTTACCATATTTCTTCTCAAACTCAAATTTAAATGACTCATTTTCAATTACATATCTTGAAAATTCATCTTCTTTGTCTTTCAGGTTTGTAGCTAGAATTTCCAATTGACAATTGAGATGCTTGACCATATCTTCATGTTCCTTGGTGTTTTAATTCATTCTTGCCTCATACACATAGAATTTCTCCTCATAGTTTTTGAGTTGAGACTTCATCTTCTTATTAATTTTATTCTCAATCTTCAGTACTTCAAAATCATTTGTCAATTCAATGTCATAGTCCACCTCATTTTCATCATCATCTGAATCACTCCAAGTAGACTCATTATGATATGATCAACTTCCTTCCTTAGCCATGAACAAAGATTCATATTCAATAGGACCAACATCTTCATGATCATACTCCGATTCATTATCTTCACTCTCATCTGATGAGCTACAATCTTCTTTGGTATAGATACTCTTCTTGTCCTTGAAGTAATTCTTATTTTCAAACCTTTTGAATCCTTTCTTTCTCTTATCAAAATTGTATGTCTTCTTGTCTTCAGCTTGGTTTTCACCATGTTCCTCATCATCATGATTATGAGGTAAATTTATATAAAAATGTCTTATCTCTCTACAATTCAATCATTTGAAGTGTATTTTACCCTTATACTTTCTTGAATGTGTTTTCAATTTCCTTGTAAACAAAACATTTCGTACATCCTCATCAATATCAAAAATGTCATCCTCCTTGGGTTTCTTACCTTGGAACTTCTTCTTAGGCTTCATCTCTATCTTGAATGTTGCTTTCTTCTTTGATGTTATATCATCATTTACTCTCATCACATATTTAGTAAGGGTACCATGCAATTGATCCATCTTTATCTGAGTAATATCATGACTTTATTCTATAGCAAATACTTTTGGATCAAATTTGGGAGATAGAGACATTAATAACTTTTGAACTACAATAGCCTCTTCAAGGTTCTCTCCAAGACCTATGATAATGCTCACAATCTCATCAACTCTCTATAGAAAAGATGCCAAAAAATATCTTCCTTCATCTTGAGACTTTCAAATTACCTTTTATGAGTCTATAATTTAGCAAGATTGACCTTTGAATATCTTTCATAAATGATCTACATTTTGTCCCATATATCTTTATCATATTTACAATGGATTACCTTGGTGAACTCAGTCTCTATAAGACCATAAGTGATGGCATTCATTTCCTTAGAATTATTCTCAAACAACTTCTTATCTACAACACTAGATGGAGTAGTAGGAGCAACATAACCATCCATAACATATTGTCATACATCAAACCCTAGGTACATAATGTATGTGCTCATCTTTGCACTCCAAAAATCATAATTGGATCCATTAAGTATTAGTGCTTGCTTAGTAGAGAAACCTCCTTGATGACTACCCATATTGTACCTTAGATTACCTTCAAGTTGTCAAGCCTTTACCAAAGGACCTGCTCTGATACCAATTATTAGATTTACAATCATTGGGGGGGGTTATATAGTGAGCCTAGATAGTCCAACATCAATTTCAATCCTTTCAAAATCTTAATCGGTTACCAAAAACATTCATGAAGTATACACATCATTCATAGTAATACATAATAGAGATAATTCAAGATCAAGTACATAACACATGACATATGTTGGAAATCCTCTTGGAGAGAAAACCCACTAAAACTGACAATTTGGAATACTATCCTATAATAACAAGAACCAATTTAGACTAGCTATAAATGATCTATTATCCTTTAATTTAATTAAGCTCAATTCATGGGATAACCCCTATGAAACTTATCCATTTCATATCCCATGATCTCTAAGCTCATAAAATGAGTCCAATCACTACCTCCTTGCATTTTTTTCCTCAAAAAGATAGTTTTTGAAGGACTTTTTCACCACATGCAATCAAGAGAATTTTTTCCAAACTACACAAAGTCCAATATGGTTAAAACTAGAGAATTTTCTTCAAACTACACCTTATCATACAATAACATAAGAATTCTCTACCACTACACATGTAATCCAAAGAATTTTCTCTAGACTGCACCCTAGCGTGTAATAGTAGATAATTAATCTACTACTACATTTGTAAGGTTAGAGAATTTCTTGAGCCTTGCACTTGGGCCCACCATTCCTATAGTAATTAATACATATTAATTACCTCTATTATATATATTATGTCTTCATAATTTTTTATTTTACCATTTTTTAACCTTTTCACCATTTTCATGCCTATTTTCTTCCCCATCACTTTTGAACCTACTTATTCCACCCATTGACATTTTAATAATATTTCTTGACATGATCACAATTTTTACGACCTCTGGATTGTAGGTAAGTTTTTGTGTCTTTTATTTTAGTAATATTTCTTTTATGTGCATTCTCTAGGGTTTTTATTCACTAATTCTTCATTTTATAAATTATGTGTCATCATGCATTCTTAAAATCTCCCATATTTTCTCTCACCTTGATCTGTATTCTCTTTAAACCTTATCATTGTCACCTTCAATTTTCCTAAAAACCCCCATGCCCTTGTCGTGCTCATTTTGTTTTCATGCATTTTTGAGAAAATTTTCTGAGGAGCTCTTAACCAACCCTAAGGGTACACCTCAGATAATTTCTCTAAAGTGCACCATAATAATATTTCCCCCATGCGCCTCAAAGAATTTTCTATAAGGTGCACTCTTGCACTCCCATTTTACTCATCTCGTGCACCTCAGAGAAAATTACCCAAAGTGCATGTAACTAAACTTTCAGTACACTTTGAAATTTTTTCTCCAATGTGCACCATAAGTCATTAGTATAGGTTGGAGAAAATTCTATAACCTACACAAATGTGATATAAGTTAGAAGTCAAAGAATTTTCTTTGACTTACACTGAGAATTTCACCAATTCTTAAGGTAAAATTCATATAATTTTATCTGACTTACATTAAGACTTCCACCAATTCCTAAGGTGCAGTTCAAAGAAAATTCTCCAACTTAAACTCATTTCATATCCCATGTAGAAGCATAAATATTTTACGCTCTTACATTTCCTCTAAACAAGATGAAAAATGCTAACTCTAGGGAATTAAAATTCTCTTTTGAAGTCTGTTAATCAATGTCAGAGGATTCCCCTACCAATAAAGCAATGAATTATAAGTTCTAAGGTGTGTATCTAGCATCTACAGTAGAGTCAAATGTAGATCAGATTGGAGACACCAAAATTGGTCATGTTGATGTGGCCAAATTCTTATAGATGTTGGGTAGGGATCCCATTGCACAACACATGAAACCTATTTTAAATAGTGAGATTCATTTGGTAGTTACATTTTTTATGTTGACACAAGATCTAGAGTTTGTTTTAGCAGTTACTACACACTTTGACAAGGAAACCAAATCAGTTAAGGATGTAAGTGGGAAAGCGATCATTCAGCTAGATGATGAATAATTAAATAAAATATTTCATCTTTTAGATATTTAAGATTACTCAAATGTATCTATAAAATATTCTTAAGATCATTATGATAATAAATCTAATAAGTGAAATAAACACATCAATACTCATTGGTTCAAAACTCGACATTTTATAGCTCAATGCCCTAAGTATCTTTACTGCAATGAATTCTTAGAAGAAGTAGGAGATTTGATCACCCTCATTAGTATATTCAAGGGTATTCCCACATAAAATCTATTCCAAGAGTGGATGTATTGCTACATCTTCATCATCAAGAAGGGTAAACAAATAATTTTCTAGGGAAGTCAAATTAGTGATGTCATATGTCACCAGCTCTCTGATGTGACTTCTTCCTTGAAATTTGATATGAATTCTTATTTGGTATATGTTGTATCTAGCATGAAATCCTTCCCAAGATTGTCTAGTGTTGGTGAAATAAATAGGTTCCAGTGTATGAATACTATCCATAGCTCACTCTCAAAGAAAGAACAAAACATTATAGGATAGTAAATGATGTTTTCTTTTATAAGTTCATTTGTACCTTCAAATAAGATCTCAAGAAGAAGAGGGTTTTAGATCAAGCATGGGAAATAATTTAATAAGGTTGGCTGCATTTTTATAAAACTCCTAACATTCACCTATATCAAGATAGGTGGGTTTGATGAACAACCATATATGTTTCCTAGGTACCCACGTGATAAATTGATTTTGATGGAGATGTGTTAGAAACTTATTGTTTTGCATAAAACACAATTAGATGCTTATAAGTTGGGTCTCAATTTCCCAATTAGAATTGGTCTATATATAGTTTTAACCACACCAAAATACAAAACAATGGAAACTAAGCTACAATGGATCACTCTTAAGATATTTATGAGTAAAATAAACTTTTATAATAGAATGATGAAGGAAAAACTGAAAGCTAACTATACTCATGTGCACAGGATTGAAGATATTTGGGCAGAGTGTAGGAATAATGAATATGTGAGAAGACTTAATTACAACAATCTTACTACTAAAAAAATTGATATTCAAAATTTGGTTGATATTCTAGAATATTTATTAGATGATGAGAATGTATTAGACCCCTCATATGAGGGTAATCAGGTATCTTCCACTTTTCTCCTACCAATCCATGGTCTATCAAGGAATCCACATATTATAGAGATAAATTTCAACCTATTAATACAAGGACTAATGCTTGGTTGGAAGGATAAGTTATTAAGTTGAAGCAATTCAAGACTAGATCAGAATAAGAATATGATGATGATACTATAAGGAAATGAGATGAGTTGAGTACAATGAATAAAGAAGATGCCTCTACATCCACACATAAACCAAAATTTGTGTTTATAAGCAAAGGTAAAATAAAAGATAAAGAAGATAGGGTAGAAAAGAGTGTTAAATTAGAAAAGAAATAAAATCCATACACTAGTGAAACATCACCTCAACAAGTGATTCAATAGTCTTCACAATAGATGGCCACACAATCAAAGATTTCTTTAGTTGAAACTTCACAAATGAAAACTTCATAGGTAGTATTTTCCAATGACCCCCATGTAACACAAACTATACCAATTTTATATATCATTCCTCTATAGACTATTATTTCATCTCCTCTATCACCTCCCAATGCCACACTTTTCCAAGTCCCTTTGTAAGTCACATTTGATCAAGTATTTGATTCATTGTTAGTCCTTCAAATTGATTTAGGTCTCCTACTAATTTATCTTTTACCCAATAGGATATATATAAATTTATGTCCAAAACATCTTATAAACTAATAACTCAAGTCTCTACTACCCTAAAATCTAATTTACCAATAAGGACCAAAGTTTCTATCACACCAATTTGAAATCCACCAATCATAACCGTATTCCCATTAGTGTCAAATCCACTACCAAATACCTTTATCATCTCACCTTCCATTCCACCCACTTCACAAACCATTGGTATTCCCTAAAAATCACAATACTTATCATCGTCCATTCCAAAATATTCATCTCCTCTTCCTCCATGGTTGATGATACAAACACCCAATAGGAAGAAGAAAGTTTTTTCTCCTGACGATTTGATTGTGGTCAGCTTGTGCTAATAAATCCTAAAACAACAAAGAAGGCTAAAACCATGTCAAGATTAATTTTTGTGTCTAGACACAATTATGCTAAAGTTATAGTGCCTCCCCAAGATATAAATGTTTAAGATATCTAATCATCTGACTATGTGGTTGCACGAATAAACCTAGGTAAACAAATGCATGAAGGTGCAAAGGAGGATTTATAGGTAGCTATGGCATCCTTTCTAGAATATGACAAGGACATGAAAATTAAAGATCAACTAAAGGTAAACATAGAACAACTGAACTCTATTCTACTAAAGATCACATAATCCTCTAAGTCAGTTGAACATGTTGAGAATGAAAGCATAGACAAAACAAATAAATAGGTGGAGAAAATTATCACAAGGTCGAGCAGTTCATTCCTAGATTTAAATATTATCAGCACAAGGTACTCAATGATTGTGTTATGCCAATGTATTTTTAAATAACTTGAGGGAAGTAAAAGTGGAAATATAGTAAATTCTTAAGATACTCATAGAATTTGACAAAAAAAGATATTCATACAAGGAATCAATTACACCAATTCAAATTGGAACTCTTAGTTGAGAAGAAGGTCATTCCAACCAAAAAAGTATTCATTGAATATAATGACTAAATGAACAATAAGAAGTAATTTATTGAAATTTTAATTAAGGATCTTGAGGAAGCAGAAGATATGTGTAATGATAAAGTGTTATAATAGATAAATAAGATTAGCGAGCTTTTTTGTTAAGTTAAAGATGATTCCCAAGAAATTCTTCTTGTAGAAATAGTGGCTCAAGAGTTCTCATCTTTGATTTAGAAAAATATTGAGACAGGAAAGTTCATGCTTGAATCCATTGATAAATTGGTTGAGATTCAAGTTATAATGGACAAGTTACAAAGAATCTTGGATAAAAGAAAGGACTTACTAGTTAATCGAGAAGATTCCATCATAATGGTCCTTGCCATCTGAAAGAATACATCGGGCCTAGATGACATTAAGGTTTAGGCCACCTTGAAGAGATATTAATCATTCTTGGAGAAAAATAAAAAGGAATAAATTCTTGTGTCTAAGGACACTTAATTTATTTTTGTAAATTTTTATATGTAATTTTGTTTGGTGCAATTTGCACCTAGGAAAAGTACACAATCCAAAGTCAAATTAGACTCTGTTAATGAATAAGTCAATGTATTTATGTTTTTTATATTTATAATCATAGATACTTTTTATAAATAGGATGATGTTATTTTTTAAATGGGATAACCAATAGATATAGAGGCAAAACACTATCGAATTGATAAGCAATTTTGGAAACATTGTGTTCATATTGTAAATCTTGAATTCTATCAATATAATAAAATGAAGTGATCTTTAAATATTTGTGTTGAAATAAAATTGTGGTGTATTGGTAATATTCTTTTGTATTTTCCATTACATTTTTTTGTGCTTTGATTGGATTGTGGTGTGAAATTTCTATAAAACAGAAGGTGCTAGGAAGTTGATTTTGGAGTCTTTGACCTACATTTTAGTTACTAGGTTTATGATCATCATTAAAAGTGAATTAACATGGAGACTTTGGGCCACAAGTTATTTTTTTGGTGATTTTAATATTTTTTTGAAATAAGGTGAAGAATTTTGGCTTTACTTTTTATCTATCTATTCACGTTACTTTGTTGGTATCATTCTAGTTACTCTTTCAGCTAACTAATTTGAATATCAGATATCATTACTCCATCAAATAGTTTTACATTTTCACAATAAATTATAAGGAATGGAAATTTTTTTTTAAGTAAACATAAATTCTAAGAAAAGAGGATTAGACGATATGACAACACCTACTTTGATAAAATTAGTGTAAATATTAATTTTTTGTTTTAGTTAGTAATTAGAAGGGAGCCTCCCCTTTCCTTGAGGAGAGGTTTTATCTCATCACACTATGGCTAAACGTACATTTTTTTACCATTATATTAGTAAAAAAATATTCACCCAATATTTTTTGGTGACTCCACTAGGGATCAAACATGCAACTGAGCTCTACACTCATTCGATTGAAATAAGACCAACACCTTATTGTT